>OU696590.1:1035000-1085000 GCA_916048095.2 Sacculina carcini
CTGTAATTAATAATAATCAATAATTCAAGTGTACTTGTTCGTATTTTGGCGTCTTCGTTTCTCGCGTTGCGTTCACTTGCTTAGTCTAGCTGTGTGTCAGTGTGTGTGTGTGTGTGTGTGTGTGCGTGTGTGTGTGTGTGTTTGTGTGATTTTATCTGTCTTCGCGGTCTTTCTGTGCTATTGCTGTCTGTTTATTTATTGTTTTGTTCTGATATGTAGTATTGGCTGTTCTACATACTGTGAGTTTACACACCGAACCCACTGGCGTATCCAGGGGGGGGGGGGGGGCTCAGGGGGCTGAAGCCTCCCCCAAATCTTTCCATCAACTCCTCATAACCTAGAGGTTCACTAAAATAAGTCGAGAAAAAAATATTGTTCTGTAGAATTTGTTGAAATAAGCATTATCGCAAAGTCGTTGCATAATGATGCATATGCATGACTGATCGCCCCCAAAATTGCACTCTGCATCCGCCACTGACTGAATCATTATCGTTGGTGCGTAATTCATTCTTTTTCATTCATTTATTTTCATTTATATAACCGTGCGTTTACCTGGACATTCAGTTCTCTCACCTACTCAGCTATTTGTTTATCACAGGAGATGAGCTGTGCTCGTGCTGTCCTGTCTCCAACCCACCCTCTAGTAACCTATCTTTCCTGAAGGTCCCAGTATTTCACGCTATTCCATCGCTGTTTAAACTTTCCTACTCTGTTAGCTCCTACAATATCCTCCCCAATAACTGATTCCAGACATCAACCCACACCTGTATGGGAAACTATACTTCTCAACATCTCTCAAACATCTAGTCCTTTTCAGATTTTTTCCATCACCCTTCTTGCCTGATTTGCATGTTTGTGTATGTGTGTGTGTGTGTGTGTGTGTGTAGGTTGAAGAGCAGGAGATAGAACGCAAGCAGCGTGAACTAATAGCCACAGTGAAGCTACCTGCCGAAGCAGAGAGCTACAAGGTTGAGATTCTGGCCGAGGGAAAACGGTCAGTACTGCTCTCTCTTTCTCTCTCTCTCTCTCTGTGTGTCTGTCTGCCTCTGTGTATGTATTCTTGTGTAACCGTGTATGTAAATGTAATTGGATTATTTCTGCTGTTTATTATTGCGTTTTATGAACGGCTTAATACAATGGTGTATGTGTGTCTGCATGTGTCTTAATATCTGTATATGTGTGTGTATATATTTACGTCTGCCTATTTGTGTGTGTGTGTGTGTGCGTGTGTGTGTGTGTGTGTGTGTGTGTGTGTACACCCATATGCGCTATGATGTGTTTTATTCTAATGTTATTGTATTATTCATGTTATTAGATTTACTTGTTTTCATTGTGCATGCACTAATGTTTCATTCATTGAGAGTGTGATTGAGGTGCGTTTTGTCCTGTATTGAGCTTCATATGTATATGTGAGTATATGTGTGTATGATTGTATGTGGGTGTGTACTTGTATGTATGTGTGTGCATATATACATGCATGCATGAGTGTGTGCATGTAGGCATATAAATGTGGGTGTATGTGTGTGTATGTGTGGGTGTGTGTGGCGCTTTTGAGAATTTCTGAAACTATTGTAAAGGCGCATTATAAATGTTCAATAAATGAAATGAAATGTGTGTGTGTGTGTGTGTGTGTTTGTGGCTGATGATACAGGCAGCAGACGGTGGAGGGTGCGCGTGCCGAGGCTCAGTCAATACGGCTGGTGGGCGGTGCCGAGGCTGCTAGTATTGAGGCGGTGGGTCGGGCCGAGGCCGGCCTCATGCAGATGAAGGCCGCCGCGTTTCAGCAGTACGGCGAGGCGGCGCTGGCCTCCATGGTCCTCGACGCTCTGCCCAAGGTCCTCTCCCCCCTCTCTCTCTCTCTCTCTCTATCTACCTTTCTTTCTCTGCCACTGGCGTTTGTATGCGCCTAGCATTTTGCTTATAGACTGTGATACAAAGCTGTTGTGGTGTTGTTTTAACAATGTGTCCTGTGTGTGTGTGTGTTTGAGTGTGTGTGTTTGTGTGTGTCAGTGTGTGTGTGTGTGTGTGTTTGAGTGTGTGTGTGTGTATCTGTATGTGTGTGTTTGAGTGTGGCGTTTCACTTCGGGATATTGTACACATACACATGACACACACGCATACACACACACTTGCACATGTCACATATTGAACAGATTCTATAGAATGGTGTAAAATGCGCTAACAACTTGAAGAAGCTAAGAATAATAGCAAAACTATGTGTCCAGGATGTTGTGAGTTGAATCTTATTCTAGTAAGATTCTCGCATACTAATTCTAGTAAATAAATCTATAAATCTATGTAAAGGTAAAGCTATAATACAGGTATAATAAATCTATACCTTTACAACTTCAATTTCGGAATAATCAACTTCAATTTCGGAATGATCAATTTCAATTTCGGAATAATCAACTTCAATTTCGGAATAATCAACTTCAATTTCGGAATAATCAATTTCAATTTCGGAATAATCAACTTCAATTTCGGAATAATCTATTTCAATTTCGGAATATTGATTAATTCTAGTTGTAAAGGTATAGTGATTGTGGTATTTGTGGTGTTCTGTGCGCTCCAATGCGATGCATTCTGATAATGCATGTGTTCACGAAATCACGTGAAATCGCTATTTACAGGCATAAAACAGAACACACAAGTTACACTGAAGGAATGCGGTCTACAATATCGAACACGTCAATATGAAATAGAATTTGGTTTTTCCTAGAAAACTGTCGTCCACAGCTATGGCGAACGAAGAAATGTTTCATATTTAGTGCGATGGCGTAGTAAATCCGCCTCACCTTAAACTTATTGATGATGTCAGTTTAGATGTGATCGAGTCAGCAATGGAATCGAAGAGTTACCAAGTGTGAAGCTAAATGTCGGACAGAACAGGACAAACATATGTTGCTAATAACCTCTAATGACATTTACTTTGATTTAACAACTGAGTTTATTGAATTTATCAGCGCTGTTGTGTGTGGAAAATGAAGCGTTGGCTCATTAACAAGTGGCGAATCAGTGAGAGAGAAAAAAGGTTGAGAACCACTGGCTTGTAGATCGTCTTTTTTTGTGAGCCGAAAGATGTTTTTCATTAAATGCATGTGCAAATTGTATCAGATTTATTGACAAGCAAACATAAGCAGGTAGCTTGTTGTCATATATGAGTATGATTGATATGATTATGATTGTGATTATGATTATGATATGAGTATGATTGATACTTAAGTTAGGACAACATTATGCGTAATATAAGATACTGTTCGATATTGCAACGCCTCTGGGCATACAACGTGTGTAGTTTTTATGCATGTATGTGTGTTGCGTGTTGCACAGGGCTTGGCTTGCACCTATGACTGTTCTATCCGGCTGGTGTGTTTTGTGGTTAGTGTGGCTTTGCAGTGCGATTCCTATCAATGTGTGATGGTTGTTGCTATTCACCTTGTATGCACGCCAACAGAAGCGACTACCGTATTTTCCCCGTGTACGAAAGAGCTCGTATGAGAAGCTCTTGTGCATAAGAAACCCCGTCAATTTTCAAGCCAAACTTCTGCACACAAGTTTTTTCAACAATGAAGAAATATAAATAGTAAAATAATAGATAATAGTTGTTAATCGTTAAATCATTAATTAATAACAGAAAATAAATATTTTGGTCAGCTACAAATGAATTTTGGTTTTTATGTAAGCTTTCATGCATTTGATTTCATCACAGATATTATTACATACCGATGCTATAAGACTTGCTGTCATGTATAAGAAACACCCTATTTTTAAATGAAATTTTTCACCAAAAATCAATATCTCAAATGTGGGAAATACATTATATAAACGGTGTTGAAACGTTCGTTCGGTAGCACGTATATAGTGTGTGACACGACAACAAAATACACACATGTACATGTATGTACATGTACACGTATGCGGCGGCAGTATTATTTGGGCAGTACTATATCTGATCGCAGAGGCAGTGAAAAAGCGTTGTTCCATGCAGTGGCGACGCCAGCGTTTCCCGGAGGTGGGGTTAAGGACAAATATACTGGGCTTGGCAAAACATCGGTAACTACACTCGAAATGTCATGATGGTCATGATTGCTGGGGGGTGGGGACTCAGGAGGGGCTTGACTCGTTTTGTGAGGAGCTGAACCCCCCCCCCCCCCCCACCATCCCCCTGCAGGCCCCCCACTGGTTCGAAGGTTGGTGAAGAACTATGTTGATTGCACTCGTCGCGTGAGCGTTGAGTCACGCCACGTGACAATGCAATGTTGCATCGTGTAGGATCTGTTGCATCCTGCAGGATCTGTTGCATCGTGCATGCAACGCATTGTGTTGGCGTTGATGCCAAAAATACGCTCACAACGCATCATGCGGAAAGAGCGAGACCGTGAAGATATTCAGTGAAGATATGAGTTGCATAGTTGCGTACGACAGCGTTGATTCTCACCCGGATGCGGTTCGCATTCGCTTACGTGTAGAATTTATTTTCTGGGCATGGCTACTCCTGATACTACGGCTCTACTACTGATAGTTTTCAGCTTATTTAGGCGGTCAAATATAACGAGATTCATGGTCTAATCGTCGACGGCTAAATTATTCTGCAGTGACGAGGTGGGCTAGACTGCGCCATCAAGAATTGAATCAATGGAGCTATGGATATATATATATATATATATATTGTTTCTACATAAATATACTGGTGGTGCTTTTATGGTAGCATAGTCTCGAATATCTTATGAGTAATGCAGATTCGTGGACTCCGTTATGTAGTGGTTAGAACAACCGCCTCACAAGCGGGAGGTCCGTGGTTCGAACCCCGGCGGAGCATAATTTCTTGGGTGAATTCTATAATCCAACAGCCCCTGTCCACCCAGCAGTAAATGGTACCAGATATCAGTCATGTGTTGTGGCATGCATTCTCGTCTCTAATACGTATTTCGTCCTTGAGGCGCCATAGCGTGGAGAGGGTCGGTTCTGCGGTGACAGCGAGCTGCACGGGACACACCTGTGTGTGTTCATAAGCTTCGGCTTCTTCCCGTGTAGTCACTTGAGGTA
Organism: Sacculina carcini; assembly: GCA_916048095.2. Classification (NCBI taxonomy): domain Eukaryota; kingdom Metazoa; phylum Arthropoda; class Thecostraca; family Sacculinidae; genus Sacculina; species Sacculina carcini. Next base: position 1,040,047 of record OU696590.1, read on the forward strand.
TTCAACCTTTAATCGGTGATGCCTCTTTCGATAGATATCAATGCCCGTCTGTTCGGGCGTTCTTGTGCCATTGTCGGTCTCGAATAGGCTCATTCATTTCCAACTTGCAATAACTCATTGTCCCTCATACAATAGCAATCGGAAAGGTCAATTTGATACAGTCAGTTCTCTCGTATATTCCTGTGTGATTCCTGTGCCTAGTTTGCCCATGCCTAAGGCCGGATCTGTTCCTGATGTCTCTCGTAGGTGCTCAGTTTGTTTATGTGCAGTTGTTGTGCATATATATATATATATATATATATATATATATATATATATATACTAGCATTAAAACCCGCCCGTTGTGCGGAAGAATTAATAAAAATATTGCAAATTAAAAATAAATAAGGCAAACTCATAAAAACCTTAATCAATTAAAAAGTCTAAATTTCATTATTTTTAATTTACATTTTGACAAAATATTTTCACTCAGCCCGCCTCATATTTAAACCCGGCCGACGTGCGGAATAATTCAGAACTCGAACACCATCCGTTCTGGTTCTTGAAGTCAAATCCATTAGTTTTGTATATGAATTCATTCTACACGGTGAAATTGAACGTTTTATTGCTGCCCGCGGGACATTTTTATTTCATAAAAATGAGCCATCGCTTCGTTTGCGTTTGAAGCCCCTGATCATTGAACCAGCGAACCATGAACCAGCGCAATTATGTCACCTCATATTCAAGCATACATACACAGACAGACAGATAATTTCTTCTTTATGTATATATATAGCATTAAAACAACATTAAAACCCGCCCGTTGTGCGGAACAATTCATAAAAATATTGCAAATTAAAAATAAATAAGGCAAACTCATGAAGACCTTAATCAATTAAAAAGTCTAAATTTCATTATTTTTAATTTTATTTTGACAAATATTTTCACTCAACCCGCCTCATATTTAAACCCGCCCGACGTGAGGAAAAATTCAAAACTCGAACACCATCCGTTCTGGTTCTTGAAGTCAAATCCATTAGTTTTGTATATGAATTCATTCTATACGGTGAAATTGAACGTTTTATTGCTGCCCGCGGGACATTTTTATTTCATAAAAATGAGCCATCGCTTCGTTTGCGTTTGAAGGCCCTGATAATTGAACCAGCGAACCATGAGCCAGCGCAATTATGTCACCTCATATTCAAGCATACATACACAGACAGACAGATAATTTCTTCTTTATGTATATACTAGCATTAAAACCCGCCCGTTGTGCGGAAGAATTAATAAAAATATTGCAAATTAAAAATAAATAAGGCAAACTCATAAAAACCTTAATCAATTAAAAAGTCTAAATTTCATTATTTTTAATTTACATTTTGACAAAATATTTTCACTCAGCCCGCCTCATATTTAAACCCGGCCGACGTGCGGAATAATTCAGAACTCGAACACCATCCGTTCTGGTTCTTGAAGTCAAATCCATTAGTTTTGTATATGAATTCATTCTACACGGTGAAATTGAACGTTTTATTGCTGCCCGCGGGACATTTTTATTTCATAAAAATGAGCCATCGCTTCGTTTGCGTTTGAAGCCCCTGATCATTGAACCAGCGAACCATGAACCAGCGCAATTATGTCACCTCATATTCAAGCATACATACACAGACAGACAGATAATTTCTTCTTTATGTATATATATAGCATTAAAACCGCATTAAAACCCGCCCGTTGTGCGGAACAATTCATAAAAATATTGCAAATTAAAAATAAATAAGGCAAACTCATGAAGACCTTAATCAATTAAAAAGTCTAAATTTCATTATTTTTAATTTTATTTTGACAAAATATTTTCACTCAACCCGCCTCATATTTAAACCCGCCCGACGTGAGGAAAAATTCAAAACTCGAACACCATCCGTTCTGGTTCTTGAAGTCAAATCCATTAGTTTTGTATATGAATTCATTCTATACGGTGAAATTGAACGTTTTATTGCTGCCCGCGGGACATTTTTATTTCATAAAAATGAGCCATCGCTTCGTTTGCGTTTGAAGGCCCTGATAATTGAACCAGCGAACCATGAGCCAGCGCAATTATGTCACCTCATATTCAAGCATACATACACAGACAGACAGATAATTTCTTCTTTATGTATATATATAGCATTAAAACCCGCCAGTTGTGCGGAGCAATTCATAACATGAAATTCATATTCAATTCATAAAAAATATGGAAAAATAAAAAATGAAATAGGGTACACTCATAAAAATATTAATCAATTGAAAATTATAAGTTTAATTATTTTTATTTCGACACAATATTTCCCCTCAGTCCGCCTGAGTCATTTTTAAACCCGCCCGTCGTGCTGAATAATTCAGAACTCGAACACGATCCGTTCTGCATCTTGAAGTCAAATCCATTGGTTTTGTGTATGGATTAATTCTACAGGGTAAATTGAACGTTCTATTGTCTATAGTTGCTGCCCGCGGAACATTTTTATTTTAAAAAAAAAACCTTTTTTTAAATGAACCATTTGAAAAAATGATCTAAAAACACTTTTTTAAACCCACTCGTCGTGCGGAACAATTCATACAATAAAATTCATATCAAATCCATAAAATATAATGAATACAAATTGAAAAGCAAAAAATGTAACCTATAAATATCTTAACCAATAGAAAAGTCTAAATGTGAATATTTTTGTTCTTATTTTGACAAATATTATCCCTCAACCCGCCTGATATATAAATCTGCCCGTCGTGTGGTATAATTCAGAACACAAACACGAAACAAACAATGAAAGATGATGAAATCTTTTCATCAGACTGTTTCCAAACTATATTTATTACTTAACATCATTCCCCAATATCATTTGCTTAAGTACTATTTCACTTTTACCGCTATAATATTTATTGTTAAAATTTATATATTTTCCGCTATCATTAAAACCCAATATAACCTGAGTCAAACCTACCCAACCCAACCCAACCATTCAATCTTGACCGCTCTCAGCCTAGTCTGAGGTGATTTAACTTATTAGTTTGTGATCACAAAATATACTGATGCGATCATAATTTGTAATCAGAAGACTGAGATTATCTACCCCAGGGGTCCCAAACACGCGGCCCACCAATACTTTTCTCTCAACCCGCCAATATAGTATCGGGACCAAACTGTAAGGTAGCTAAATTCACATTTGTTGCATAATGCGATATAATTTTACACCATTATCATATTATCTCATAATTCCCGGTTAATGATTCCACTAATGCATCATATTCATACAGTTGTTATTTTTTGGATTACATCGATAATGCAGCCCTTGATATTACAGCCGATATTATATTATGCAATCTATATTCTGCTACGTATTATTCCTAATACATATATCATCAGATCGCAAAATATATTTAAAGGTTCACATCATTCTCCAAAATCATTTGCTTAAGAGCTATTCTACTTTTATCGCTAGAATATTTACTGCTAGCAAAATATCATATACCTCGCTATCATTTAAACCCACTCTTTATAGATACATTTAATTCGCCCGTCGTGCGGAACAGTTCTTAAAATATAATTAATATTCAATTCATAAAAAAATTAGTGCAAATTGAAAAAGAAAAGCAGACCCACAGGAAAGTTATAGCTAATCTAAAAGTCTAAATGTGAAATTTATGTTTCAATTTAGAAAACATGTTTTTCCACAACACTATCAAAACAATGCAACCTTCTGTCATCTCTATAATTCCAGGTTAATGCTTCCGCTAAAACAGCATAAGTTTGCATTACATGATATTGCAACCCATATCCTTATGCAACTTATGCTTATGCAACTTGAAATTAAACCAATTAAATTACACAGTTAAATTCAGTAGTTTACTTTGTTCCCAATAGCATTTTACCCGCCCGTCGTGCGGAACGTTATTGAGGACAATAAAGCCTTTATATTCAGTAGAGTGTAGCATTAATTAAACTGTACGCAATAAAACCACACCATCCATGCTTGGAGATAATATGATGCATTCTTAATTGTGATTGGGCTTCAGTGAAATTTAATCGGTGTATATTCCTGTGTAATCGCAAGTGCGCATAATAGCTGTCAAATTGGCAACATGATAATTTGACTTTACACCGCCGTAACTTCCTTCAGATACACTTTGTAAAATTACAAATTATACCGTATTGTAGAAAACAAGATTTCTAGCACGATGGTATAATTTATTTTTATGTTTAACAAATAGTTACTGAGAAATAGTAGAAAAATTAATTAATTTTATTCGGCCGGTGTTCAAGTGAAATTTTGGATGTATTTGAGAATTTTGCCAATTTTACACGTTTTTTGTATCATTTGTGGGTATAAATTATAGCTTATCTTGTAGAACACAAAATTATCTACACAGTAGTATATTCCTGTATAATCGCAAGTGCGTAAATTATGATTGGACTTCAGTGAAATTAAATCAGTGTATATTCATGTGTAATCGCAAGTGCGCATAATAGCTGTCAAATTGGCAACATGACAATTTGACTTTACACCGCCGTAACTTCCTTCAGATACACTTTGGAAAATTAAAAATTATACCGTATTGTAGAAAAAAAAAGCACGATGGTATAATTAATTTTAATGTATGACAAACAGTTCCTGAGAAATGGGTATAAAAATGAATAAATTGTAGTCACCCGGTGTTCAAGTGTAATTTTGGATGTATTTGAGAATTTCGCCAATTTTACACGTTTTTTGTATCATTTGTGGGTATAAATTACACCTTTTCTTGTAGAACACAAAATTCTCTACACAGTAGTATATTCCTGTGTAATCGCAAGTGCGCATAATAGCTGTCAAATTGGCAATATGTCCTTTTGACTTTACACCGCCGTCACTTCCTTCAGATACACTTTGGAAAATTAAGAATTATACCGCATTTTAAAAAATACAATTTCCAGCACGATGATATAATTTATTTTAATGTGTGACAAATAGTTCCTGAGAAATAGGTAGAAAAATGAATTAATTTAGGCGCCCGGTGATCAAGTGTAATTTTGGATGTATTTGACAATTTTGCCAATTTTACACATTTTTTGTATCATTTGTGGGTATAAATTATAACTTTTCTTGTAGAACACAAAATTATCTACACAATAGTATAATTTTTATAGCTGTACCATTGCTGGTTTATGAGGAATAGATAGGGGAATATTTACCAAAACATTCACGGTTTCCAGTGCTAATTTTGCATTTTTGACTTTGTCATTTTGACTTCACACCGCCGTAACTTTTTTTCAATACACTTTGGAAAATTAAAAATTATACCGTGTTGTAGCAAATAAAATTCCCAGCATGATGGTATTATTTATTTAGTTGTGTGATAATTAGTTTTTTATACATAGAGAAAAAAGTATAGAAAATCGGACGCGTGGAGTATAAATATAATTTTGAATATAGATTGAAATTTTGTCATGTTTACATCTTTTATGTTCTATTTTTGGATATGAATTATAACCTATCTTGTAGAACAGAAAATTCTCTACACAGTGGTATAATCTGTTTGGCTGTACCATTTCTGGTTTATGAGGAGTAGATGGCAGAGCATTGACCACAATTTTCGCATTTTTCAGGGTTCATTTTGTCTTTTCACCGCTATAACTTTTTTTGATTTCATTTTTGAAATTTAAAATTTAATCTAAAGTGTAGACAAGAAAATTTCCAACGTGATGGTATAAATTGTTAGCAGGTAGGCTGAGTGGTGGCCGAATAATAGCTGATAGAAAATGGACCAAGGAGGGTCGAACACACACACACACACACACACACACACACACAGACAGACACACAGAGGATCTCTTTTATATATATAGATATATATATATATATATATATATATGTGTGTGTGTAGCTGGCGGCTGAGATAGCGGCTCCACTATCCAAGGTAGACGAGATTGTTTTGCTGAGCGGTGAGAGCGGTCTGACCAACGAGCTGACCCGTCTGGCCAGCCAGTTACCTCCTGCCATCGCCGCTGTCACCGGCGTCCAGCTCAACAAGGTCACTGATCAAGAACATTTAGATTGGTCACTGATCAAGAACATTTATATTTAGAAAATTTGATTTAACGAATTTCTTTCAGTCCTAACCTAACCTAACCTAACCAGCTAAACCTAACCTAACCTAAAATCTATCGAAAATATAGAAACGTTTTTGTGCGTTTATTAGGGTTTTTAATAAATTTGCGTTTTTAATGTTCTTGAATCCATACACATCTAGCCTAGATCCACTGAGCGCTTACTCAATGCAATGTATGTGATCTGATCTGTATATAAGTTTCAGCCCAGTAATCTCAAACACACGCGCCCGCCAATGTGATTACGAGATCAAACAATATATGCTAGTCAATTTGTAAGTAATATTACACCGTATATATACTAGCTTATTTGCTATATCAATGCTATATTCCTTTACTAGATAGTTCAAAATGTTTTATCAAGTATAATGTATGTGTTATAATGTATGTATGTAATGTATAATGTAAGTGTTCATAATGTTTTATCGCGTTTTGTACTATTGCGAAAAGTAATATAGAAGCGTGTCATTTATATTTAATTAAATAAATGGCCCATCTCTTCATTTGCGTTTTGATATTCACGTTGTAGTCATACATCAGCATCATACATGTGGGCTTATGAATGTATGTATGTATGTTTGTGTGCGTTTGTGTCATGTGTAGGTGTTGTCTAAAATTCCAGGAGCAGAGATGGCGGCTTGAACACGCGCGTATTTTGTCGAAATATGTGCGCGCGTGCGCGTTTGTGTGTGTGTGTGTGTGTGTGTGTGTGTGTGGTTTGCCTATGTATCGTTTTCGCAGCTGAGAAACTGTGTTTTTGCATAGTAGTATCGTATAGCACTTGTATGTTCAGCTTGGTACTCTCATGTGATGTTCCGCTGATCCAGTGGTCGAAGTTATGATAACTGTCTAAACATCGGATTGTTCAGGACGGCCGGTTTATACCGTCATGTGTTTGCACGCGCGTCTGTCTGTGTGTGTGTGTGTGTGTGTGTGTGTGTGTGTGTGTGTGTGTGTGTGTGTATGTGTGTGTGTGTGTCATAAAGAATTGACTTGTAAGGTTCGGTACACAGTTTGGTCATCGTTGGTGGGCAAATACTTATTGCGTAGTGCTAGATGACTTGGTCTATGTTTTAGAGCGAAGTCGGACCTCTATTATAATGGTGCTATATTTATTATGGGGTCCCAATTGTTGCCTACGGGTGGGGACCTTTCATCAGCTTTGTTGCTGCGATTTTTTGGTGTTCAGAATCAATTTTCAAGTTCGTTTGCTGCTACAGTGTTTTTTCATTGTGTCATTGTGTTTTCGGCGTTGTGTCGGTGGGCAAATGTTACCGCAAGTGCAGCTAATATGTATCGTGTACTCAAACAACTCACATTCGAGGCGTACAGTTGCCATTGTTTTGGTTGTGCTTGTCATTCTCCGGTTGTGTGTAGTTGTAAGGTGTTTTAATGTGTGTGTGTGTGTGTGTGTGCTAGATTTTCAGTCACAAATGGTAATTCGGGAATCGTGTGTCCATCCATTAGTGTGGTTGTTCGTCATATCACAAGCATATCGTGTCGCTAGCGCTTCTTATCATTTGCTTCTGGTTTGATCATTTTCAATTGTTTTATTTAACATCACCATGCGATTTGTAACATACATTGCGGCATATATACCTGGTTGGTTTACTAGTCAATAAACCCAGTTCTATTTCGTGTTTGTTTACATTAGTTCGAGATTAGAATGTTGATTGTACGCTAGTGGAAAAACATGAACATGCTTGAGAAGTGGTGGTGCTTTCATTCAGCTGTCGTTTAACAATCAGGATCTTATAGCAATATTTCATTATCCATCCACCACCTTTGTCGTGATGTATTCAGCAATGCGTTCAATTAATGAAAAAATCTGTAAAAGTTCCAGCAAAAACACCGACAGCAACTTTTACTTTTTAATGTCTGCATTTCTCAAGATTATGCAGGGTCCGTGATGCTTTATTTATAATGAATGTATAATGTATATTGATGAATGAATGTATATTTAATGTTTGATGAATGTATATAATGTATTTAAATACGTGGTCCGCATTTATAAAGTTGGTGTCCACCTGCGATTCAGGAAATCGCCTCTGTGAGTCATGCTCACGTGAAGTCGAATTTTCTGATCAGACAACTCAGAATTAGAACTGCAACGCAATCGGCTCGCTGTTGTTGTTGTTGTTGTTGTTTTTCTCTGTGTGTAAATGTTGATTCTGCTGTCAGTGGTCGGTCGTATTTGCATTTGGTCTTTTTCACAAAACTCATCAACGAATTCAGACTAATATGTATTCTTACATCGGAAAAGTATAGTTATTGTGTACATAATGCGAGATATATATGATTGATTAATATTCGGCAGCATTCGGTCGTGGTGTAGTCATATGTAGAACCGCTTTCCGATTGACTCAATGTCAGCCCAACAACGGTGCTTGTGCATAACAGTGCTCTTCTCGCCTCTGCATTCGTTTTCAATGCGGTCGCTATGGCTATCTGTAAAGACAACACATTGTACTAAATATATGTACATGCCTTCACGATCAGAGCCGTTGCGAGGACTTATGAGCCCCCCCCCCCCCCCCCGAAGGCAACACTTGGGGCCCCCATTATAAATAAACCATCAAATAATCAATTTATTTATTATACATAATCACATAATACAAGCTCGGGTGAAAACATCTCAGCAAAAAGGTAAAGGCTATACATAATGTGATAAAATATAATATCAAACGTGAAGCAACGGGGCCCCTCAACACTCGGTGGTCCCCCGGCCGGGGGGTACGGGGGAGAGTTGCTATGGCTCTGTTCACGATGTCATGTTGTGATCTGCGCTTATGGGAACAAGATTGATTGTAGTTGATCATTTGTGGAAGAAGCTGATTGACTCTATTAAGAAATGAATGGTTTTTATCTAGAACAGAGATGCCCCACCTTTTTCGCTTTCGCGACCCCCAGGACAGATCTGGAGGTCTCCATGACCCCCAGTAAAAATAAGAGGAGTTCGAAAAACACCTTTAGACTGAATTTCTATCACATTCAATACTTTAATGACATCTTTATTAATTTTGTTCGAAAAAATCGGAAAACCAGAACCATTGATATATACATTCAGATACTTCACTCAGAGAAATAGTATCTTCAGTTATAGAAATTCAACTCTTCAGTCAGGTAAATATTCTCTCGGTAAGTTAGTAAGTTAGTAGTTGTTCACTCGTGGTAACTTAGCTAAGATGTGTGTGTGACACTACGAGCCAAATTGATAAAAAATCAACGACCAACACAACTGAAAGCGACACACATACCAAACTGTACGTCCATACTGTACAAACTATACATAATCGCACATAACAATAGACAAAGCGCTTACACACAAAATATAATCAAAGACAATATAACGAAATAGGCCTAGCTTATATATGACTCATACGCAACTCAATCCGTGTGTGTGTATGTGTGTTGATGTTTCATTGTGTGTGTGTGTGTGTGTGTGTGTGTGTGTGTGTGTGTGTGTGTGTGTGTGTGTGTGTGTGTGTGTGTGTGTGTGTGTGTGTGTGTGTGTGTGTGTGTGTGTGTGTGTGTGTGTGTGTGTGTGTGTGTGTGTGTGTGTGTGTGTGTGTGTGTGTGTGTGTGTGTGTGTGTGTGTGTGTGTGTGTGTGTGTGTGTGTGTGTGTGTGTGTGTGTGTGTGTGTGTGTGTGTGTGTGTGTGTGTGTGTGTGTGTGTGTGTGTGTGTGTGTGTGTATGTGTGTGTGTGTGTGTGTGTGTGTGTGTGTGTGTGTGTGTTGGATAACTCACAGACTCATGATTCTGTAGAACACAATTATCACACACGAATACATTCCCGTATATTTATTAAGTCAACGAATGTTTGATCAATTCGTGAGCATAAGTTTTTTTCTGCAGATTGATTGTTGTATTTTTCTTGGCAAACGACGAAACACCAAACTGCTACATTCTACTCGGAATTTATGACAATTATCGAAATTTACAAATCATGGCTAAAATAGTTTAAATGGAAATCGATTTATCTCAATTAATTTGATTTGAGGTTTATTGAGTTAAATTGGAATGCAGTTATAACATCAGCAAACAACAGTTAAGCCCATGAGTACTGAACCAACCTATATTGATCAATAACTTGGCTGGTCCGAAATTTAGTATGCTCATAGTAAACGAAGCTCAAAAACAAAAGGTCGCAACACCAACACTTCGAACACCACTCCCACCACGCATCCACGCTCACACCGTCACACACACACACACACACACACACACACACACACACGCACACACACACACGCACACACACACACACACACACACACGCACACACACAGTAAACCATACACACTCAAACGCGCTCACACACTCACTCTCTCACACATACAATGCATAGTCAAACCACACTTATATTACACTGCACACGACCACTTCCCGCTTTACTGCTTTTGCTGTATTCAAGCGGATAATTCTATCATTTTCACATTCGCATTACCATAGTGCAGTTTGCAGTTGTCGAGTGAGTCATGCAAGTCAAGTAAGTCATGCAAGTCATGCAAGTCATGCAAGTCAAGTGAGTCATGCAAGTATCGATGAAATGGCACTAGACTGCATGCATTTTGTTCCAGGTCTTGGTCGTTTTTTTGGTCGTTTTTTTGTTCGTTTTCTTCCATGGCCGACCCATTCAGGAGGCGGTTTTCTCGATTCCTTTCCCCTCCGTTCCATTCGCTTTTCGTACGATCAGTTGTGCATAATTCAGTGATCTGAATTCAAATGTAGTTTTTTTGTTCTGATATAGCTGAATTGTTTGAAATCTCATAATCTACTCACTTTTCCATAGTGCGATAGCCTCTGAAACAGTCAATCAAACACAATGACTTATTGAGTATGTGTAACTCTCGTCCATAACTCCTGTCTGATTTGATAAATATCAATCAATTTGCACTGTGCAACAACAGCTAACTTCAAAACACATATTATTAACAGAGCGCGTGTTATGTATAATTTATCAGTTATTTTTATTTTTAGAGATTTAAAGATTATCTAGCTAAATAGGCCAGTCAACAAACAAATTAATCAAGTATATTTACTTTTTATTACGCATTTTATTTGGATTTGATTATGTGATTGATTGTGGTTTTGATTATGATTATGATTGATTTGATCATGTATTTTATTGATGTTATGATAATTAAATTGTTGATGTTGTTGTTGGATGGATGAAGTGAGAAGGAAAAATGTCTTTATTCATTGTAAAGGGCCCACATGAAAAAAAGCGCATGCTTATGTGGGTCCCTGTCACAACGATTGTGTAAATTACATGTTGGTGACAAATACATGATATGATATGAAAAATGTGGACTACGATGGATATTTAGACCGCGATTGTCTCCTGATTGGGTAATTTATTTATTGTATTTCTTGTATTGTTAACTGTTAAATTAATCGCTTTCAATTGTTTGTGCGTTCATATTTATTTAATTTGTATGGATGGATTTGCAGCGTGTATGATGGTTGTGTACTGTTGTTTCTCATTGTTGTCTCTTTCGCGCTTGTTTCTGTGGGAGCGCTATACAAATACATTGTTGTTGTTGTTGTTGTTGTTGTCATAGAAACCAGCAATGAACAATGTCGCGAGATGAGCGAGTTTAGTTGGCTGGAGAAGAGATAGGAGTTTGGAGGATAGGATAATTAGTGTAGTTGTAATTTCTTGTGTTAGTGAATAGTTGGTGTTATTAAATGTGAATTTTTATATTAAATGTAACGAAAACTGAACAACCGGACTTCGTTTATAGTTTAATTGTTATATGCTAATTAAGATGTAAAATAATATATGTTTCAATGTGTGTATATCGATGTTTAGTAGCATTGTTAATTTTTATGTAATTAATTGGTCTTGAGTTGCAGGAAAGTGATTGCGTTGCGGGTTTTTCGGTGTTGATGAAGATTGAGATTGTTGTTCACTGTTATCAAAATATATTTTAATATTTTATTAGTCCATCTTTTTCCGACATTTATTTATTTATTTATTTTTTAATTTAATTTATTGTAATTGAAATACATACAAATCGAGTGTTACTGCGGTGAGTTCGAGTGATTTTGTGAATGTCTGTCACAATACTCACCCCCAAATGTACAGCAAACCAAATCCCCCCAGGAAAAGTACCAGTAAAATGATCCAGCCGAATCGCTGTATAACAGACAGAAAGGCAGTTAATTGTTTTGCTACGCTAGGCTACTGACAATAATGAATACCGCACTTCCGAAAGTGTTCGATTCATGCACTTTGGAAGCTCTCACTTCTAAAGTGGTAAATCGAACCTAAATTCACAACATGAATTTACTGTCCCAAACTGGTATCAGATTGTGTTATCACATCGCACCTAACCTACCCATTATCGTTTGACAGTTGCAGTCAGTCAGTAATACAATATAATTACGTATTTTAATAAAGCAAGGAAGAATGCCGTATTCGCAAAGAAAATATGTCGGTGTTTATCCTGCCTGTTATATTTTGTCTTTGCTAGCTCTTGTTCTTCTTCTTTCTGAGCTCCGTTTTTGATGTAATTATTGATTTTGCATCTCTATATCTCATGTTTATCGGGCCTTTGTTGATTAGTGCGCTATATCAAATACACGCTTGTTGTTGTTGTTTGCGTGTTATTTTACGGGGACAAAGCCTCTCACGGCCACGGCTGGCACACGTCGGGTCCGACCAACACACACACACACGGGTTATCTGGCACTCACGCAGCCAGCACACAGAAAACTGCACGACTACGGGCACACACGAAACCCGCCATGCGGTAATTGGGCTATACCTCTAGAAAACGAATCCAACCGTTTCACCTCGCCAGACAACTGAACCCTGGACCTATCGTGCACAAAGCGTGCGTCTTAGCCATTCGGCTACACGACGGACCTCAATCAAAGCGTTATATATAGCATTATTTTACTGCACACACCAAATCAACACTCACCTTGAACCATGTCAGTACGTGCACCCCCTCTTCTGGTACTTGCGTGTCAACTGTCATGGCTGGCTGCAGTGTTGTCTCAGACGAGAGCTGTGAACGAATGGTATGAGCTCGACGAGCAATGATGTCCCGTGCTCGTGTTCGTGACGACCAACACGGCCGTACTCACTTCATTGTTCACCACTCCTTTTTGGCGAGCAGTCACGCAAATGAGCATTTTTCGCTTCGAAAGCAGCGCTTCACTGTGTGTTAAGCACTGGCAGATCCAGAGGGGGGCTCAGGGGGTTATGGCCCCCCCCCCCAAATGTTTTCATAAACTCCTTATAACCAAATAGTTTACTAAAAGCAGTCAAGAAAAATATATTTCTGTAGAATTTGTTGATATAAGCATTATCGCAAAGCCTATTCGCACATTATTGTATGTGTAAATGTGTGTATATATCATTGAAAATGCCCCAAGTCATGACCTTCACACAATACCTAGTCCCTCATACATGATTCATCTCCCCAAAAAAATGAATTCTGGATCCGCTACTTTTGTGGACTGCGTGGTGTAGTGGTAGCACACCCGCCTCACAACAGCACCTGTCCACCCAGCAGTAAATGATGGTACCAGATATCAGTCATGTGTTGTGCCATGCATTCTGGGGAGTTGGCCCTCTCTAATACATATTTCGTCCTTGTGGCGCCATAGCGTGGAGAGGGTCGGTTCTGTGGTGGCAGCGAGCTACACGGGGCACACCTGTGTGTTCATAAGCTTCGGCTTCTTCCCGTGAAGCAGCTGTCACTTAGGCCTTTAACCTCTAACCTTTAACCTGGTACCAAGCCTCGTTCATGTCGTACAATATGGAGACCGCCCTATGCGGGAAAGTAATGCCAAAAGCGGTTGATCTTGAGGTCTCTATTGTGATATATTTTATGTTGTGACCAGTTATGATATCTGTTTAGTCGTCAGTTGTGATGATTCTGGCAAAACATCAACGCACATTTTGCAGTTGAATAAAGTTCAGAATAATCGTGATCGGTGATGTCATACACTGCGGTATATATTTGGTATATTTCCCTGCGTATAAGCGCTTTCCATATTATATTCAACTTATCTGCCCCTCGGAGATAAGCATATTACACCTACACACCAATCCCGATTCTCTTTATCTTGACTCACTAACCTAACTTAACTAATCAAACCTAACCCAACTTTACATGACCTAACAAAAAGCGAACGAGAACCGGCACTGAAGCGTAGGCGTAATGGTCCGTAGGCGTAATGGTCCGTAGGCGTAATGGTCCGTAGGCGCGATATCCCGACTTCCTTTCTTTCAAGCGACCTAAATGGGTAATTGCGGCGTTTGAAGTGCACAGTCAGAATGAAACGATTTTTCACGTCCCACTGACGCTTGACGACACTTGAGGCATCAGTGTTAAAGGCTTCGTCTTTCGCTTCGCTGGTTCATATGCGTGGTTCATCAAACGCTCAGGTCTAATCAAATATACCCGCAGCGACCATGCAGGCGTTGACTTTTGACTGCCTGGTTGCACTGTTGCATTTCATTAGTGCAACAGCCAGAAGTCAAGATTGCAAGATTGTTCCAAGATTTCAATGTTGTGTACAAGAGTGTGTTAATTAAATGACCTCTATATATCGTCGGAAATAGATTCCCAATTTAATTAACTAGTGTGTAGCTTAAACCATTTCATTTGGCTTAAACAGTCCATGAGCTAATTTCGCATTGTATATAAGCTTAATGTTTTATGGTTGAATATAATTGTATACACATTTGTTCAAGTAATTTTTGCGTGCGTCAGCGATGCATAAGCTGGTGATTACGAATATTATATGAACGTTCTGATAGGTGCAACATTGATAGATGCAGAAGATATTTATTTTATGTCAGATGAGGAAAATTTACAGGTTTGCGACCACATATAGCCAACAAATTGATCTCGTAAAGCAAAATACAACTGTACTTGTGTCTTCCTGTGTGTGTGTGTGTGTGTGTGTGTGTGTGTGTGTGTGTGTGTGTATGTGTGTGTGTGTCTGTTTTTGTGTATGCACATGCGGCTTGCTGGCTGGTGCGGGCATCGCAACCAAACAACACTTCCTGTTCCGCTCGCTTTGAACAGCATATGACGGCACGACTCATCCGCAGCTCTCATCCGCAGCTCTCATCCGCCAACGAGCTGAGCGAATATCGACATTGTGTGTGTGTGTGTGTGTGTGTGTGTGTGTGTGTGTGTGTGTGTGTGTGTGTGTGTGTGTGTGTGTGTGTGTGTGTGTGTGAGAGAGAGAGAGAGAACAGCACAACTAGCACGATGACAGCAGCACAGCTGTTTTTTTTCCGAGCGTCCCCGCAGAAAAAGAGTGGCCAGAGTCGTGGATGTCATTCAGTGTTAGCGCATCCCAGTCAATGTGTTGAGGTGGGTGGCATGTACGCACGATGGTGGCCTTCGCACGGTCACCGACATCTGTGCTCACCAATCAACACGTAAAACATGTATGTATGTGTGTATGTGTGTGTGTGTGTAGATCGTCGGTTTCGACGAGGTGAGCAGGTGAGCGGCGTCGTTGTCGATACAGGCAGTCAGTCAGGTGGTTGGCGGGTGTTTGGTGAAGACGTTGCAAATTCTTGCATTCTTGCAAATTCTTGCATTGCAAATTCTGCCGCTTCGCGCACACTCACTTTCCCAAAAACACTGACTGACACATACTGACACATACTGACACTTTGACACATTGGCGCGTCGACGTATACAAACGTTGACACACACACACACACACACACACACATACACACACACACACACACACACACACACACACACACACACACACACACACATACACACACACACACGTGCTCTGTTGGAATCAAGCATTAGCCGAGACAAACTGGTGAGTGTGCATGTGCATGTACAGACGTGTTTGGTTTCATATTGACTAAGTCTGTGGTTCTTAAATGTTTTCAGTGTTCGTACAATTTTCATATCAGCATTCAGTTCTTGAACTCATTGATTATCGATTTTTTTCAGATTATGGAAATATCACTTCATTGGGAAAATATATTTAGATAAATACTTTCACACACTGTTTAAAGGGTAAAGGTTAAAGGTTAAAAGTCTAAGTGACAGCTGCTACACGGGAAGAAGTCGAAGCTTATGAACCCACACACAGGTTTGCCCCGTGTAGCTCGCTGCCACCGCAGAACCGACCCTCTCCACATATGCAATATGCAAGAGGTCAATATGGAAGAGACAGCGATTACACTGCCCGTCTCAAGTGTAAATTTCGAACTGCCAATGAATGCATGCACTGAGCGTACCACAAATCACAGACAATGGACGCACTCAGTGACAGAGGCGGATCGAGACTTTCTGATCGAGGGGTACAAAATGTGATGCTTACTTGGATATAGTTCCCTGCGGCAATTTCACTCTCAAACATACATGGCTTGGGGGGGAGGGGGCAAAAAATCCCGCTCTATGCGGCAAATAGCCTTGCTACGCCACTGCATTGAGGATTTCATCTGCTGATACTAACAGAATTACTGTAGCTTGGCTCCTCGAGATTTGCAGACTGATTCAATCGGCGGTGTGCGTGAGTTTTAGACGGATTGGAAATTATTCAGGGAGCTAAAGCGATGCACACAAAACAAGAGACGTTCAGGCAGTGGCAGTGCCAGGAGGAGGCTTGGAGGGGCTGAAACTCACCAAAAAATCCCCTCAGTCTCCTAAAATCCTGACCATAAGCATTTCGGGGTAGTTTCTCATGTTTCACCAGGCCTCACATCTTTTTCCTTTAGCCCCCCATTTGTGAAATTCTGGCGCCGCCACTGATAGGAAATGATGTGGAACTGTGATGATATAATTGATGGCTACTGATACATTGGTCCATTGATTAATTGCTTTATATTCAGCACATTCATATTCGATCAATTCTTCAACCCTGGTCCGTTCCCTCTTTTCTCTGTTTCCCAGTGGCGAATCCAGAGTGCAATTTTGGGAGGGGCTGAATTAACTCGGGGGCTGAATTTTGGGGCGATCAGTCATGAGCATGCATTAATAGGCAACATATTTGCGATAATACTTATATCAAGACGTTCTACAGAAAAAGTACTATTTCTTGACCTCTTATATAACCTCTTGGTTGTGAGGAGTTGATGGAAATATTTGGGGGGGGGGGGGGACTTGAGTCCCCTCTCTGGATACGCCAGTGTTTTTTCCCCTCTTCTGAACCTAATAATAATTTTCCACCACAGCGCTGATAAATCTAATAAATTCAGTTGTTTAACCGAATCAAATGTCTGGAAGCCACTAGGAACGAAAATAAAGAAAATTCGAATTGATTAAAAAACACACATTTGTCCTTCTCTCCGACCTTTAATTTCCCACTCCAGGCAGTCCCTCGGGATTCCTCACACATGCTGCTGACCGACAGATGCATGAATAAATGCGCCTACGCTTTGACTTATAGAACATTTCCCATTGAGGCTGAAAATCAGCTTTTGTCGCTAGTTAATGCGTTTTCTGCCTGAGCGGACATAATATCACATCAGATAGCTGCTAGCCAATTTTAAGCAGGTCATACTTGATACACTTCCCAGGCAGGCAGCTGATTAGACATACAAAACACGTACAACATTGATTGATTCCAAATCAACAGCACACACACACACACACACACACACACATACACACACATACACACACCCAAATCTCTTCTGAAATGTGTCTTCAGAAATATTTCGATTTGCAAATACAATACGATCAATTCAATAGCAATACTTGGATTAATATGCCTTTTTTAAATGTTATTGTTTTGTTATTACGGTTATATGTGTGGCGTATTCTTTTGCGCATGCCCGGTAATTATGTATTTACTGTGTAATGTTTGTTTTAGGTTGACATTCAGTGTGTTTATTATTTGACAACGTTGCATTCATTGATGTGCCAAAAACACGGCATTCAACTCCCAGCTATCCGTATCCGATGCAAGGTCTCATTTCCCCCGAAGGAAATACTGGGGCCCCATTATAAATATGGCACCAGTACAATAGAGGTACGATTTTGGTGAAATACAGTTACGAGCAGCCCCTCGGTATCCTGGACAATTATCATACTTTTATGCGCTACCCTACGATAACTCTCAATATAATGCGTGAGGCAACGGGGACCCTCAACACTCGGGCTCCCCCTCTCCGGCTGGGGGGCTGCGGGGGGCGGTTGCCACGGTTATTCACACATGCACACTTTGTCGATTCAACGATACACACCTTGTTGATTTCAACCGAATTCAACCCACTCAGCGCTTCATTGGACATCAATGTAGCTCGCGTATCAAAATTGATCACTTATAACGCGGTCAAATGGTGTGCTTTTAATCGACAAAACTGGCATATATTAGTGTATATATGGCGAAATGTCATTATATATATATATATATATATATATATATATATGATATTGGTGTAGCCAGGTAGTAGATTTTCGCGCTTACAAACTATATTAAAGTCAATTGCAATTTCGCATTTTGCAATCTTTTTCCTGGTGGATTCTAAATCTCTTGCCAGTTTCTGGTCGCTTTGACTCAAACACTTCAAAAGCGTTCCTATATTCTGTAACGTTTCGGAGTTTACTGACTCCATCTTCAGACAATTCATAAAAGCACAATACACATGATATACAATACACAACTGTACAATACAATACACAAATGTTGTGTATTGTATATCATGTGTATTGTGCTTTTATGAATTGTCTGAAGATGGAGTCAGTGGACTCCAAAACGTTACATAATATAGGAACGCTTTTGAAGTGTTTCATTCGAAGCGACCAGAAACTGGCAAGAGATTTAGAATCCACCAGGAAAAAGATTGCAAAATGCGAAATTGCAATTGCCTTTAATCTCGTTTGTAAGCGCGAAAATATATATATATATATATATATATATATATATATATATATATATATATATATATATATATATATATATATAAAATTAATATTAATTAATATTAATTAATATTAATATGTATACATATATTAGTGATCTTGAATAATTGAATCAATGAGAAGTTCACACCACTATTTTCATTGAAGCGCTTAATTCTATTATTAAATTCTTAAATTTCATTCTATTATAACTTCAGTTCTAGCGCTACTTTTATTCAACTATAATTTAAGATTGCCGTTCGGCGCAAACACATTAGGCATGCAATTGAGAAACATGGCATAATGTCTAGCACTCATTGTGTCCATACATGCAGTGGCGTTTCGTGAGGGATGCGGGAGGGGGGAGGGGTCCGCCCCGGGGGTACGTCTTAGATGGCGGCACAAGAGCTGCTGAAAACGTTTAATTATCAGCTATATCTGAGTCGAATTTGTCAATGTACTATTTCACATTTGTTGTTTTGATGTCAAATAACTGTTTGCAGGCAAGATCGAGTGAAAATAATTATCTTTTCCGATTAGGTGAATGGTGACATGCACTGTTATAAGAGGTTGGTCTTTCCAGCTATATCGACAGCTATGGACTTGCTAATTCCCTATTACAGTCCTGTTGAAACGCATTCTCTTGCGGCTAAGTGACCTGCAAATATATATGGTGGAAGGCCGCAGGAAATGATTCACCCCGGACGTGTGTGTGTGTGTGTGTGCGTGTCTGTGTGTGTGTGTGTGCTTGTGTGCACGTCAGCAGCGGCTGAATGTCTGCCGAGGTGAGACGCAGGTCTGCCAGGACTGGTGGAAGTGCGGACAACAGCTGGGTGTGTCCTGACGATCGGCAACTGGCGCTGCGAGCAAAGTGAGACTGTCTATTACTACCACTTCTATACTAGGGCAGTGGCTCCCGACCTTGTTGTCTATTACTACCACTTCTATACTAGGGCAGTGAATCTCGACCTTGTTGTCTACTACTACCACTTTTATACTACGGCAGTGAATCTCGACCTTGTTGTGATCGAGTACCGCTTGGAGGTTTCGTGCAGCCGCCGCGTATCACCTGGTTCCACAGAAACTCAGTTACCTTATTGATAAAGTAGAACACATATACTCAACTATAATCACATATAATCAGCACCGAATCTAATGACATTTAATACACGTGCGTTTCCTGTATTCAACATGTTCATCACATCCCAGACTGCAGACGGGGTGGTCGGTGAAGACAGACAGCGGCTTGATCACACGAAGACCGTCGGGCATTGATGATGGCGAGCGGGACATCATCGTCAACGTGATCAGAAAAGCGGAGACTCTGGAAAAAAACGAACAGCAGAGAGTCGGGTCAGATGTCACCCACGCTATCTCTTTCTAAATCAGTGGTTCTTAACCTGTGTGAGAAATTCCCCACTAATGGGGAATGAAAAAGTTGTCAAGTGGGAAGCTAAAGGTCGGACAGAACAAGGCAAATGTGTGTTTTATCAATTTAAATTCGTATGTTTCTGTTTCTAATGATCTCTTGACATTTACTTTGATGTAACAACTGAATTTAGTAAATTTATCAGCGCTGTTGTGGAAAATAATTAGATGGCCCATTAAGTAGTGACGAATCAAGGAAAAGGGTAAGAAACACTGCTCTACATCGATCTTCATCATTTTTCATCAGTGATATCCTGACAAACGTGAGTCGTATTGTGGGAATGAGCGAATGAGCGAACAATTGAGAATGACTATCTCCAAAGCAACGAGATCCCCATATCCCCACTCCCGATATGTCAAGAGTTTATGTGTCATGCAACAAATGATATTTGGAAATACCTGCCTATCCTTGATTGAAGTGATATTTTCAATTGAAACTAGCATTGTAGCTCATCCGTAGCAGATGCTATTTCTAGTATTGACAAGCTCCTATCCACAGTGGGGAGACGGTCGTTTTGATCGTCGTGCGTCAAGTGTCAAATAAGTTTATATTTCTGCATATAGCTCACCGAATGGACCGTACGTCGATTATTGTACAGCATATGAGCTTAGAATCATTATGTGTATGTCTTTCAATGCTGTGCTCAAGGGATATAGTGCTCGAAATTCACTCTGTTGGTCAATTGCATGACAAGCTAAATTACAACAAACGCATACCTTAATTGAAAGTATATTGCATATAATTGTACACAAACACACACTTGTCGTGTATCGCTACTTTTTTTTAACTGAACTCAGCAGAATTATCGGCGGGTTTGATCGCATATTCATTTCCCCAGTCAATTTGTCGGGGGTATTTACTATGATGATTATGGGGGTATGGGGAATAATGATGGGGGATATGGGGAATAATGATGGGGGATATGGGGGTATTTATCCCATATTTGTTATTTCACGGATTGACAAGTTACGACGTGTACAAGATGCAGGTGCTTCTCTTGAATCCATAATGCACTGGACAGTCGTGTAGGAATGCAAATGAACCAGCCGAGGTGCATGTCAACACACACACACACACACACACACACACACACACACACACACACACACACACACACACACACACATGTGCCAGTATGTTGACATGTGTAGCAAATGTGTGATTTGTCTTGTTATATATCATGTATAGTATATGGAATGTTTCTCTTCATGTTCAGCAAATTTGTTTAAATTGATTACTTAGATATATTATATTTAAATGTCTGAAAAAATCCATATATATTTTATGACTATATATGGCTTAATCAGACTTTGCCCATGATTTTTTTTAAAGGAGTGTTATATTCAAATGTATCTGTGGCAATAAACGTTAAACAAACAAACAAACAAACAAACACACACACACGCCTGCACGTACACAAATACACACAGACACATATACACACAGACACACAGACACACCGTCCACCTGTTACGCACTGTACCACTATTCGTTCGCACACTCACACATACATACAAGTACACACACACACATACACACACATTGGTATATACATCCGGTGCAACATGTACACGCTTTTTGAGCCGAAGACTGTCAGTGAGGGTGTATCGATCCATGTCCGCACACACACACACACACACACACATATACACACACACATACACACACACACACACACACATACACACTCATACACGCGCATACACTCATACACTCTAACACACACGCAATTTGGTCACAAACACTCATTACAAGCATGCTTCGCACACACACACACACACATACACATACACATACACATACACTCACACACACAAGTAAACACACCCGGCTAAATTGCCCAATCAGATTGGTCCATTAGTGAGAGTGGCAAACGTAGGTGTCACACACACGTCCAATATGTTTCCCCGTAGTTGAACTATAGTCGGAAAAGCGTTTGTTGAAAACTTCAATTAACTTTAATTATCATTAATCGATTAATTAATTTATATGTTTTATATATTATACACTTATACACACATGTATACACTAACAAATGTATAATATGGCGTCATTTCAAGTATAAACCGTATATACAGGGATATGATTAATCGCTTACTTGGGTTAATATTTTTGGTAGGTTAGTTAGTGCATAAACAATTTTGTTTTTGTATTCAATTTGTTAATATTATGAGATATATTTCACTCTATATCACGCTAAGTATGATAGTCAAGATGCAAATATCCTGAGAAACAAATAACCCTATATATTTCGCCCTATTAAGCACATATTTTATTATTATTAAAAACAAGGAAAATCGTGTATTAAAGTGTTTAGAAGACCTTTCATTTCTCTATTGCTTGCCTGTCATGGAATATTGATTATATTTTCGTATTTCCACTATTATATTTCCGCATTTGCACATATTTGACGTGTTAAATAGATGAAACCTCGCCTTTTAATCAGTAGCGATGTCAGTAGGGGGCTTGGAGTGGCTAAATCATTCTCTCTCCAAATCTCCATAATCCCCCTCAGCCCTCCAAAAATCCTGACCATTATTCTGAATCCTCATTTATCCATGTTACCAATGTTATTCTGAATCCTCATTGACCTGAATCCTCATATATCGTCATGACCACGCAGCTGTTTTCGTAGCCCCCACTGGAAAAATCCCAGCGTAGCCACTGCCACTAAGAAGTGAAGTGTAAATTGTTTGGCATCGGAAATTGATCGGCAGAAAACTGGTGGATCGGTTGGAGAACATGAAGCGACACGCGCTTGGTAACGGCCTGACGTCGTGCATCTTGTGCGGCGACAAGTTCGGACTCATCATCGGCGCCAAGAACCGATGTCACGACTGCTCAAAGGTGACCTATATCTCGCCGATCAAGCTCGTATTTTAATAACAAATCATACTACAAATTTTTCAAGATAAAGCCTTAATGGGCAGAGCTATTTCAGGGATAGAAAATTCAGTCTGACAAAGTTTAATTTAACCAAAACATCAAGCTTCATTTTGGTATGAATTATAACAATTTTGATAAAGTACAAATACGTGCAATAGCTTAATTAAAAACGTAATCAACCCGTAAATGATAGAAAAAGGCAAATATTTTCAACATAATGTATATGTAGGACAAACAGAGCATTTAAAAAATACTACCGGAAATATAGTTTTTATTTTCTGTGTGCTTATTGGACCGTACTGCTGAAATCCCGGTACTTCAGACCTGAAAAGTGACGTAGGCTTAATGGCCAGGTGGCCTTATGACCAGGACCTACGGTAGCTTTGACTACCAAGCCCAGGGGTGGCCAACCCAAAATGTTGAAAGCGCCATATTGGACCAAGAAAAACAAATATGTCTGGGGTCGCAAAAATTAAATGCCATATATATGCCTTATAATGAAGACAATACACGGTGTAGGTATCTATATTAGCCTAATATCAAAACGACCAAGTTGGCTACAAATACATAATGAGCTTTTATGATTGAATTTTTCCATATTCAAACATTATTGAAAAAGCTCCAAAGAGCCACTAGGCAGCGCTAAGGAGCAGCATATGGCTCTAGAGCCGCGGATTGCCGACCTAGCCCGACTAGCCTAGCCTAACATACAGAGAGAATAAGACCCGGGGCTGCAGCGGGACCAAACGTACCCGGAGCGTAATAGGTCCTTAACTCCATTGCATAGATATAATGATGTACTATCGCAGGCGGTATGCGGTAAATGCGTGGTGGAGAGTACGAGCGTGATGCGCACACAACTGCTGCTCTGCAAAATTTGCGCCGAGTCGCGCGAGCTGTGGAAAAAGTCGGGCGCCTGGTTCTTCAGCTGCATGCCGCACTATCAGCTTCCCCAGCGGTCAACCACTTGCACGTCCAGTGGCGGCGGCAGCGGCAGAGCTGTTGGACTCGGACAGCGGCAGCTGAGCACCGAGTCTCCTCCGTGTCGCTACAGCTGGGCCAAAAACATACACACTTACAAGGGTCAGTGATTTGTAGTGTTTAGGCACGAAAACCGTGTTTTGACGAAAACGGTTATACATTTTTTATATTTTGAATTCGGGTAGAGGAGATAGGAAATAAAACAGCTGCAATAGTCCAAGGGGGTGCCCACTCTGCTGAAATACGCTCCCACTTGGTGTGGCAGTACAGGGAGGGAAGAAGCAGAGGGTCCGCTTTTAGTCCTCTCTTACGACACGCAGCGGATACGGCGGCAGTATTCTTATCCCCTGACCGCATGGTTACGATTATAGAGATGAAAACAAATGGTTGTTTTTTATTATTTCATTAGCTCGGGCTTTCATTCGCCTTTTACCTCAGACTCGGAATGTTCAAAAATGTAATAAGGATTATTAATACGATGTCTCTTAACTACATCAAGTTTAAAGTTCGATTCATTACAGGTCAAGATGGGATCGTTCGCATGCTCACATATTTGGCCAAAGTATACGGATATTCCCTAATACACATCTAGCAACGGTTTCTGCCAATAACTGGTTTACCCCGATACTATATATATGCGCTGCTTTGCTTGGAAGTCCAATTTATTTCTAGAACTTGAGAAGAAAAACGTCGTTAAAAAATGGTTGGCTTGACGGACTTGACAGTGCTACTTGGGCCATGTGCGTGCTCAAATTTGCGTCAATGAAAGGCGGCTATCACACCGCGGCGTGTGCCACGTCTTCCAGAGGATGAAGATTCTTGAGAACATCCTCTTGTCTGCCGACGGCTGCATCACCGCCTCTACGACAATGCCTCAGTGCCCAGCGCAGTTCCTTGTCGCTGATCACGCGCATAATTCTAGCACGGCCGCGATTCTCCTCATCCACTTGCTCGTGGCCATCCCGCCGGTCGGTAGATTGATATTCGTAGACGAGTCGACGGCGAGGACAACACGTTCCGTCGCCCACATCCACATGATCGGCCGGCAGATGTGGCACGGTTCCGGTGGCTGTCAGCTGCGACCTACCAGCCGGCTTCAGTCCGTCACAAATCTCCTGCCAGAAGCGACGATCGGCAGTCGGAGGATCACACTCTGCCCGGTCGTTCGGGCGATCCTGGACGGCTTCGTCACTGTTGGTGAATGTCAAGGGAGCATGCTCAAGCTGGTCGCTGTGAGTGTAGCTGCCTGAGACACAGCTGCCGTGGTGCCAGTTGGCTTTGTAGCTGCCGGCGCCGACGAGGCTCAGAGTGCCGTTGCCATGGAAACGGCCGTCGACAACTTGACCACGGTACTGCGCTCCACTTGGCAAAATCATAGTGCACTCGCCTTGCCATCGCCATCCGGAAATCTGTAAAGTTGGTTCAGCCGTCAGTCCATTAAATGTGCATGACCAACACCTTCGGCATGTGATTTTCATTCTAGACACTTGTAGAGGATATATCGTGTATCGTGCACCATCAAGCCGTATATGAGCAAATCAAAATAAATGTGCTTTAATCTGACCAAACATACATTTACTGCCAAATTTAAGGTTATCACTCAAGGTTAGGTCAAAGGGTTAAAGGTTAAAAGTCCTAAGTGACAGCTGCTACACGGGAAGAAGTCGAAGCTTATTAACACACAGGTGTGTCCCGTGCAGCTCGCTGCCACCGCAGAACCAACCCTCTCCACGCTATGGCGCCACAAGGACGAAAGACGTATTAGAGAGGGCCATCTCCCCAGAATGCATGACACAACACATGACTGATATTTGGTACCATTTACTGCTGGGCGGACAGGGGCTGTTGGATTATAGAATTCGCCCAATGGAATTCTCCTCCGCCGGGACTCGAACCACGGACCTCCCGCTTGTGAAGCGGGTGTGCTTAGAGATGCGACCTCAAAAAAACCGACGGTTTTTCTAATAAAAAGCGTTTTTTGCCAAAAAAAACTTTGACCAAAAAACACGTTTTTTATGTCATGCAAAGAAATCAAACTATGGAAATGATAAATTTGGGATCTTAAATGTATTATTTTTTATCAACACATGAATTATTCATGCTATTAGTGACCCTAGCAGATTGAATTATCATTAAATATACACAATAAAAGTGTTACAATGTGTCTGAAAGCCCTAATATCATTGTTTGCACGGTACTGTGCGGCACTTCTATGTACAGTACAGTTTTGCATTCAATTATTGAGTTAATCATTGTGTTAGAAAGCAGGGTTTGAGAACCGTTTTTTCTGCTAGAAAATTAAACTGTTTTATAAAAAACAACAACAGGTGGCATAATTTTTTTTATTATTCACACAAAACCTTTTTCTTCCCAGAAATGAACTACGTTGGATATAATAACTTTCATCATTTCATTCAACAGATCAATTATTTGCAAATGTAAAAGTACAAACACTGCAAGTATTTACACAAAGACTACAAATATACACACAAACTTAGTGTCCCTAATGAGACTACGAATAAAAGCTGGTCGCATTATTCAGAGTGGCAATCCTGACCAGAAAATCGGACAATATTTTCGTGTAGGAAAAAAACGACTGAGGAAATATATTTAATGTACAAAAAAGTATTTGAACACAAATAACTACATCAAAGAAACCATCATCCATAAAAGCAGTTCTAAAAACAGGTTACTAATAAAAAAAACCAATTAATTTTGTTCAACTTTCCTTGATCTGAAGCCAATTTGTTCAAACTCTCTACATCTACGAAAAGCGCTTGAGAAATTATTTTGAAAAACCATGGTTTAAAAAAGCAGTTTTAATCAAGTGATTTAACCAGCCGCTTATACGTACCAGCAAGTTACTTGCTATACAAAAGGTGTTTGAACGTACATGAATCAAATCTATCTTACATAGATACTGTTTTAGAAAGTATTGTTTCATTGAAAAAAACGTTAAATATACGTTTGTCAAAAAAACACTTGACCAACCAATTAACTTGTCTTGTTCTGCTGTCAACATTTTCTGAATCTGTACATTGAGAAACGAATTTAAAACCAGTTTGAAAAGCATCATTGCATTTTTTCTTTAAAACATGTATTCTTTATAAAAAAATACATGATTACTCAATGAATTTGTTTTGTTCAGCTGACAAATTATTTTAAATATCCACATTATTAAAACCATCTTTAAAAACATGGGTTTTCTCAATGAAAAAACCTAAACCACCGGACCCGGATGCACTTTCAAACAGTCTCCTGAGGTAATTTATTGATACATATTTTTGTTTTATATACTATTATCAAATTATCTTTGAAAAAAGACACGTAAAGATGTACCAATTGTCAATTTAACTCGTTTCTACGTACTAAAATCCAACATCTGATGACAATTGGGGCTAATTATAAAAAAACATAAAAAACAAAAAAACCCTAAAAAACATGTTTTTTCAACAAAAAAACGCAACAAAAAAAGTTTTTTTTTGCATCACTAGGTGTGCTACCATTATACCACGGAGTCCAACAAATGTGACAATTTAAGGTTAATCATGGCTCAATGGAGTAATTTTATTTTCCACGACGTATCAACGTTGCTGATGCAACAAATCTGTCCAACAATAGCGAATGAGAATCGGCTGCACTGTACAGAGAAAGACTAGAAACCAAGAACAAAGCATCTTTCGCAATCATCGCTTGAGCTTTGCCAGGAGTTCGATTGGAACGTTTTTAATTGCATTCCTAATATCACATGCAAGCATTTCTAAACATACACCGTATGTTTTTGAGTACACTCGCCAGGCAGGCTGTATTTATTGATGGCTGTTATTTACTGAATCACATATTTATTGTTGATTGTTATTATTTATTGAGGAACGTGGATGGAGTGACATTATGGATTGTTATCGGATGATGGTTTATTATTTATTGTTATTTATTTATTATTTTTTTCCAACTCTCTTTCTAGACTTTTTTCTCTCGAACTCTCTTTCTCTCTGAATCTTTTGGGCGCTTCCGGTACATGGGGCCACCTTAGGGTGGTAATAGTGCTTGCACTCTTCCCATGCTACTGGATTTGCCTGTAATTAATAATAATAATAATAAAACATAATCACACACACACACACACATATATATATATATATATATATATATATATATATATATATATATATATATATATATATATATATATATATATATATATATACACGTTCTTGTTCATGCGGACCGTTCAATTTCCTTTTGCATGTTTCCTCAATCATTTACTTTACGTTGCATAGCTGAGCATAATGAGGAAAATTGAATGCGTGCAATTCGGCAGCGAGTGTAGCGTATATAATGAACCTGTGCAGTACTTTCCGGTGGAATGGCTAGATAGTAGTATTTTTATTTATTGAAGGCAAGTCCAGTGACATGCGATGAATGCAAGCACTAGTACCACCATGCGGTGGCTCCACGTACCGGAAGCGCCCAAAAGATATAGAGAGATACTTTCAGAAAAACACGATTTTAATCAGGAAGATAAAAGCTAACGAAGAAGGACGGAAAAATAATAGGAAAATGCCAAATCATGGGTGGATACAGAGGGGGGCTCAAGGGCTGAAGCCCCCAAAATATTTCCATCAACTCCATATAAACAATTCACTAGAGATTCACTAGAAGAGGTCAAGAGAAAAAATATTTATGAAGAATTTGTTCGTATAAGCATCATCGCAAATACGTTGCATAGTGATACATGTACATGAATGATCAAGATTCAGTGCCCCAAAATTACATCAGCTCCCAAAAAATTGCGCTCTGAATCTACCACTGTGCCAAATCAAAACGTTACTAAACTGGCATATACACAAACTAAGACCAAATAGCAATATGAAATATAAGATTAATATGCAATATATAATATCAATAGCAGAAATAGCACATATAATTGTAAGTGAAATAATAAATTGAGCAATTTATTGAATGAAACCATTAAAAGCCGATCAATATGTATTTATTACTATTTATAACTATTATGAGCTCATGTACAATTTAAATGAAACTCAAAAACATGATCAGAGAAAAACATTATAGAAAGACTACCACGCAAACAAAAGTACAAACACTCAAACACAAACACTCAAACACAAACACTGCAAACACAAACGCCACAAACAGACAATGATTTTCCTTCGTAGTTTGAATTAGTAATTACGAGCTATCAATCTTCATAACCTCCACTATCATGCTTATTGATTTTATCAACTCATTTTTCGTGTTCTTTTTTCAACTTAGCCTGATCCGTGTTGTATTTGTGGTGTCGCATGGCGCATACAGAGGCCGACACAACCTAAACATGACAATTAAGAAGACATTATGCAAACACGGACCTTAATGTGGAAAAAAACGTTTTATTATTTCTTTAAATATGTGTTTTTATAGCAGCATCATTTTAGCAAAGCAGGGTCATTGACCGACTTTGAGATTTTGACTTTCAGAGCAAGGCTTGCTAATGACATCCCTTTGTTATGATTTGATACATCAATTTTATCCATTTATCACAAATAAAAACTCAAGGCGGAAGACAGTGTATGACTTTGGCTCACGATGAACAATCTAATCAGCTAATCAGCTGAATCATCCACTCATTTATTTTGCTATTCATATTAAACGAGTATTATTCCCTGGGACTGGATCCCCAATGCAACCCCTGAAAGTCCGTCATTGCGGATTATGCCTGTATCAGTAGAAAAACGTGCCACTAAACAATACCCACACCCCGGAAATATTCACAAGTTATGTATGATTGTGTATCTGTGCTCACCTCGCCTTCATAAACACTTCCTGTGGGAAGGCGCTCTTTGACGATCGCTGCATCTGACGATTGGTCTAAGCTTGACGATGAGATGATAACTCTAGCGAGAGTGTCGCCATATTCGGCTATGGCTGATTTTCCGCCGTCGACTGGTGTCGGCTGTCTATTCGAGCTACTCATCTCCAGCGCACAATCATTGAGCCACTGTTGACGCCAACTGCGTAGCATCGTCAGCAAAGTGTTCGACTTCTCTCGGCGCCAGATAAGCTTCCCTGTATGTCGCCCACTCAATTCCGATTCAAGACAAAACAAACAGTGGGTTTGCGGTCCAACGTCAAGTGTGCTTGTCGAATTCGATTGAAAATGGTTTTTCTCGCGTATCAGTTGATGACGTACTTTCGTTTTCTTTAATATACCGTTTTTTCCGTGTATAATAGGTATAAGATATTTAGGTAGATATTTAGGATATAATAGGTATATATTTTTGTGTATAAGAGACCTCCTATTTTGAGGCAAAAATTCTGGAAACAAATTTTTTAGTAATTAATACTTTTATTCATCATATAAATGATTCTATTTCTCATCACTCGTATCAGAAATATCAACTGCAGTCAGTGCTTCAGGAACACCAGCCAGTTCTTCGTAATCATGAGCATCAGAGGAGTCATCAAATGATATCTGATGAAATGCTTCATCACAAATATCATTACATAATGGTGCCAAAAGACTCACTCCCATGTATAAGAAACACCCTATTTTGAAAATGAAATTTAGATCGAAAAATAGTGTTTTATTCACGTGAAAATACGGCAAATTGTTTTTTAAATCTCATCTTGCTACTTAATTTGCTGTTTGAAGCCGCCATTTTCTGCAAGCTTTGTACTGCCACACAACAGCGCCTTGGTCAAGTTTTGATAAGAAATCTTCAAGCGTAATCGGCGACGTTTCAGAGCATTAAAATCTACAAGTATAATCTTAAGTTTACTTGTTTGCAATGTTATAATTGATTTATTCTTCCTATTGATATTGATTTAATCCGTTTTTCCATTTATTTAATGATTTATCTCTTTTTTGCACATTTTAGTTACATATTCCGGACTCATAATTGCTACATGTTTGTGTTTCTGTTCTGCGCTGCATGTTTTTACTTCACCCAACCTGCGCAATTGACCCAATTTCCCACTTGCTCCAGTATTATTTTGCGTGTCGCGCGCTTGTAACTATTGTGTGCGCTATATTAAATACATGTTTGTTGTTGTTGTTGTTGTTACAAGCAAAATTAATTTCGTTGAGTCTTTTATTTATGTTCATATTTTATGTACTATCAGTCAATTATTACATTCAAACTTGTGCAGATGCGCATAAGTAATGCAAAACATTCAGTGTCGGTTCCAGAGTGCAATTTTGGGAGGGCTGAATATATTTTGGGGGCAGAATCTTGGAGGCGATCAGTCATGTACATGCCTCATTATGCAACGTCTTTGCGATAATGCTTATATCAATCAATCCTACAGAAAAAAACAATTTTGTCTTGACCTCTTTTAGTGAACCTCTTGGTTATGAGGAGTTGATGGAAACATTTGGGGGGGCGTCAGCCCCCTGAACCCCCCTCTGGATCCCCCAGTGCGTGTGCGAATGTGAATTAACTGTACAGGACATATATCTGCGTGTAAATGTGCGTGAGTGTGTGCGTAGCGCATATTTTCAGCATCTTATGCAACAAATAGGCTTAACGTTGCATAATAAATTGGTGCTATGAAGTGTGCTTCAAAACCATTCATTCACCGTTATACAAATCCACACACAAACACACACACACATGCATACATGCAAACACACACACACACATACAAATGGTGCATCATTTATCAGTTGTAGCGTGTGTGTGTGTGTGTGTTTGTGTGTGTGTCTGTGTGTGTGTGTGTGTGTGTGTGATTCGTAAGAACACAATCATTTCTCAAACCGGGGCAATGTGTAGATGTGCAAAGTTAGGTCAGGCGATGATAATGGTGTATGCAAGACACAGACACACACACACACACACACACACACACATACACACACACACACACACTGACACATTATGAAACATTATGATCACTTTTGCCGCCAGTCTTACAGATATCAACGACATTGTCAGAACTCACGATTTAAGAACACATTGAGAACACATTGAAGGCAACTGGGCGGATGGAAACCTTAGTGTGTTGTTGTCGGTTTTTCGGAGACTACCCCAGAGCCGTAGCAACCGCCCCCAGTACCTCCGGCCGGGGAAAGGGGGGCCCGAGTGCTGAGGGCCCCGTTGCTTCACGTATGACATTAAAATTTATCATATTATGTATAGCCTTTACCTTTTTGCTGAGATGTTTTCACCTGAGCTTGTATTATGTGATTATGTATAATAAATATATTCATTATTTGATGGTTTATATATAATGGGGGCCCCAAGTGTTGCCTTCGGGGGGGGCCCAAGTGTTGCCTTCGGGGGGGCCCCAAGTGTTGCCTTCGGAGGGCCCCAAGTGTTGCCTTCGGGAGGGGCCCCAAGTGCTGCCTTCGGGGGGGGGGGGGCTCATAAGTCCTCGCAACGGCTCTGGACTACCCACTTTGCTGCCGTGGCACTTTGAGACCGACTTCACGGGCGCTCTCAACCCCTACATAATCCGACCCGTGCCATGGGCGCGACAAGACCATACCGGAGCTAATAATGGAGACTACCCCGTTTGAGACAATCCGCTAGAGGGCGCTGAAACTGGCCGTTTGAGACATAAAACGAGAGCGCGGGAGATGCTCTAAGCCAGTGGTTCCCAACCTGGGGGTAAAGTACCCCCTTGGGGTAATTTAGCAATTGTTCGGGGGTTATGTAGGGGTGACAGGAAAATGCTAAGAATTCTGAAATTCAAGAAAACATCGCGGTACCTTGTATTGGGATTAATGTTAACTTAGCATATTATGTTTATTGTTTGCATTGTGTGGATATTGTATTGCTCATATGGCGTGTTATATATAGTTGTGTGTGCACGCGTGCGTGTGTGTGTGTGAATGCTTACAGTAGCATGTACAGTAACAAAGGGGTAACATGCTTAATATTGGATGCTAAATTGGGTAACAAGCTTAAAAATGTGGTGTGATCGTGTGCAGTGAGAGAGAGAGAGTGTGTGTGTGAAAGATTGTGTGTGCGTGAACGTGTTAGTGTGTCTATATGTGATCGTGTATGGTTGAATTGTATATTGCGTGCGAGAGTGTGTGAGCGGGTGTGTGCAGTTGTTTCGGTGTGTGTGTGTATGTGTTTGTCGAGAATGCATGCCCCGCGGCGGCGAGCGATTGACCGGCTCGCCGCTGATTGGTTGTTACGGCGGGTGAGTACTGTGCGTGCGTGTGTGTGTGGGTGTGTGCTCCCGTGTGTCACGGTGTGAGCTTGGAGTCGTGTTTGAGGTGTTGTCGGGAGTGGTGTGACGTCTTGTAGGCGCGCGTGGGGCGGTGATGCCCACGCGCGCCTGTCTGTAATATATTTTAGTGTCTGGTTTCTGTTACAAAAAAGGTTGGGAACCACTGCTCTAAGCAGAGCCTGTGATAATAAGCCGTTCCTCGCGATTAACGTAGGTTTGGTAAGGTTAGGATAGGTGGGTTGCTTAGGTTCGGTTAGGTTAGGTTAGGCTGGTTAGGTTAGGTTAGGTTAGGTGACGAGACCAGCATGTTCATATTTATTGACATTGTATTATTGCCATCTCTCGCATTCTGACTTGAGTGTCGTTTCTTATAATCCATGCCAATACAACGCCAAGTTTCAGCGCCCTCTGTAGGATTTTGTCTCGAATTTCAAATTTTAGCTCCAGCACTAGTTAAACCTGTGTGCGCCTATGCTGCCTGCCGGATTAGGACGGCAAAGAGAGAGTATGAGAATTAGGCCTCAAAATGACACTGCCGCTAACGGGTCCATATCCGGTTTTTCTACGATTTGGGGAGTGCTGAGTGTGGGAGTGGTGTGCACTGCCGTCTGGCTGCGTATCCTGTCTACCTTGATTTTGCTGTTGTAGTGTATGTATCGTTTGTTTTGTGCCGTGTCGCGGTGTTGGTGTATAATGTACAAAAGCACAACGGGTGGGGTTTCGGTTCACGGTTGGATCCAGGGGTTATATTGTCCTCATGATATATTTCCCGGATCGGGGAGGGACTGATTTTGCCATGTTGGGATGTGAAGTGTTAATGTTCTTGTTAACATTCCAATGATCTTTCAATTGTATCGTATTTGTTATTCACGTTGTAAACCAAATTGTTCGACACGTATTGTACAATAAATTGAAGGAAAACAAAAAACAAAAAACATACACTGAAACACGCTGACACACGCTGACACACGCTGAATTTTAAAGAGCAGAAGGTAGATGTGGTTATAACAGGAAGCTACGCAAAACTTACACAGCCGTTGCGAGGACTTATGGGGCCCCTCCCCGAAGGCAACACTTGGGGCCCCCAATATAAATAAAGCACCAAATAATGAATTTATTTATTGGACATAATCACATAATACAAGCTCAGGTGAAAACATCTGAGCAAAAAGGTAAAGGCTATATGAATAATGTGCATAATGAATATGATAAATTTTAATATCCTACGTGAAGCAACGGGGCCCCTCAACATTCGGGGCCCCCCGGCCGGGGGGTACGGGGGGCCGTTGCTACGGCTCTGAAAACTAGGTGACACAGCTACTTTGAAGAGACATTTAGACTCACCTTTTAGATGTGTTAATAGATAGAATTCGTTAAACGAGGAAATAGTGAGTGCACAGCGGTGTCATGGTGTCTTTGGCGCAGCCGAAACACAATGTGTGTATGTGTGTGTGTGTATGTGTGTGTGTGTGTGTGTGTGTGTGTGTGTGTGTGTGTGTGTGTGTGTGTGCGACCCTGTGATGTCAGCAGAAAGGTATTCTCGCACGCGGCTAGGTGGCAGCACCATCGACATGACCGAGCCGATTCTGTCGGGTCGTGTGAGGTCAATGACCTCGATCAACGAGCGCAGTGCCGGCAGCGCTTGCAGCTCCGAGGACGATGACGTCACAATGACGTCAGTCAGACGAGTCGTCACCTACGGCCGACTGGGCACCTCACTATCAACCAGGTGATCATCTAGCCACGGCTTGTGTGCGCATCAAGCAGATCCGAAACAACCGCCCCCCGAACCCACCGGCCCAGGGGCCCCGATGCATCACACATGCTATTAAAATGTATCGTAAAGTAGCGCATAAAAGTTCCCAGCTTAATTGAGACCGAGGGGCTGTTCGTAACTGCCATTTTCCAGAGTAAGACCTCTATTATAATGATGCTTGATTTATTGTATCGCCTTCGGGGGGCATAAGGCCTCGCATCGGCTCTTACATGCAGACAGACACGCATAAAAGTGTGCATGGTCTGTACGTACACCTGATCGATTTTACGACTTGGATCGTTCGATGTTCACTTACTCTATTGTCAGGTGTGTTTTTATGGTTTTGTGTGAGCGCCTTGTTTTTTGAGAAATATTCGATTTGAACATTCCACATTGGAGCTAATACTATAGTTTCATTACGATGTATTATACACACAGAGCTGAACACAAGGAGGAGTATATTTAATTAGCTGATTTTCAGACGTGTTCAGCCTGGATCTATGCCGCGAACCGAAACCAAAACGGTGCGCGAAAACGTCATATAAAGAGGACCTATTATTCAATGGCGGCGCCAAGGGGGAGCTTGGGGGGCTGGAGCCCCCCAAATATGCCAAGCCTTCCCTCTAAGCCCCCCAAAAATCATAATCATGGACATTGCAATTTCTTACCACTGTAAATGAAGTCCTGTAATTATGGTTCAAGTTCGAGGACTCAATCAGTGTGCCCAGTCACTTATTATAATATTATGTAGTCAGCGTTCGAGTGTAGATCTGCATGCTTCGCCAGGCCCCCTCAACTTTTTCCTTAGCCCCACAACTTTTTCCTTAGCCCCCCATCGTAAGAATTCTGGCGCCGCCACTGCTATTATTGCATGTTGAATTTTATCATTGTTAAGTAGTTGGCCAGCTTGCACTCTTTGTACTTGTTGTACATGTTATCTTGTTCAATTGCTTGTTTCCTTGCCTCTTGTCAGCCGTTTGCGTGCATGTAAGTGTACGTTAGTGCGCATGCTGTTGTATATATATATATGTGTGTGTGTGTGCGTGTGTATGTGCGTGTGTGTGCGTGTGTGTGTGTGTGTATTGAACGAGAACCGAACCGATGCATGTTGAGAAATGTCGTCCGCAGACTGGCAAGAATACTTCGAGGGCATTTCAGTCAGCCTTCACACCGCACGCTTTTCATCATTAGACACCACTCTATCTTTCATATGTCAATCATGTCGTTATTCATTGCAGACCAAAGCTGTGGTCTTGTGGTTTCCACGAAGTGCGTGTGTGTGTATGTATGTGTGTGTTTTTTTCTTCTAAACAACCAGACAGCCAGCTTTCTCTTGCAAAATACAATGGCATGTGGATTTGAAGACTTTGTTTTCGTTTGCTCGGTAGAAAGCCATTTGAGTAAGATGAATAATTATCTAGTAAGACAGATAATTATTAATTTAGATAAATATTTATTTAGATAGACATTTATTTAGTAAGATAATTTAGTCAATTCTTTTTAAGTAAAATGTTTCCCGCATGTGCTATTTCTCTAGATGTGCTGCTCTGTAATGCAATTTTAATCTTCGCTGGGAAAATATTCCAATCGATAAATACGCATATATATTTGATGACGGAATCTGATTTTGAAATCACGAAAAATTACTTTGCGTTTTCTATTGTCCATGTTAGTACGTGTGTGTGTGTGTGTGTGTGTGTGTGTGTGTGTATGTGTGTAAATTGTGAATATATATTTTCACACAAGCATACAATATGAACACATTAGCCTGTAACAACAGACATGGAAAAAGTGTGACAAGCCCAAACTTTTCGTCGGAAAAATTTGTTAAAATAAAGCACGTGGTAATACAATACACATACATGTGTTAATTTAAGATAGCAATAGGACAATTTACACATACATAATAAGAAAATAATTAGAGACTCAAAATATTTGCTCATCTGGAAATAATTGTTACCAAGTGAATTGGACATCAAATATGTGGTTTTTTCTATTTCATTTTGAATACACATTTACATACGCGTTATACATACATTTGTATT
Source organism: Sacculina carcini (assembly GCA_916048095.2). NCBI lineage: Eukaryota > Metazoa > Arthropoda > Thecostraca > Sacculinidae > Sacculina > Sacculina carcini. Next base: position 1,077,279 of record OU696590.1, read on the forward strand.
TATTGTAACATTAGATATGTTGGCGTTAATTGTGTGTGTGTGTGTGTGTGTGTGTGTGTATGTGTGTCATTGTGTCACTGTGTCACTGTGTCATTGTGTCACTGTGTCACTGTGTCATTGTGTCACTGTGTCACTGTGTCACTGTGTCATTGTGTCATTGTGTCATTGTTTGACTGTGTCATTGTGTCACTGTGTCATTGTGTCATTGTGTCATTGTGTCACTGTGTCATTGTGTCACTGTGTCATTGTGTCATTGTGTCACTGTCTCATTGTGTCATTGTGTCACTGTCTCATTGTGTCATTGTGTCACTGTGTCATTGTGTCATTGTTTGACTGTGTCATTGTGTCACTGTGTCATTGTGTCATTGTGTCATTGTGTCACTGTGTCATTGTGTCATTGTGTCACTGTGTCATTGTTTGACTGTGTCATTGTGTCACTGTGTCATTGTGTCATTGTGTCACTGTGTCACTGTGTCACTGTGTCATTGTGTCATTGTGTCATTGTGTCACTGTGTCATTGTGTCATTGTGTCACTGTGTCACTGTGTCATTGTTTGACTGTGTCATTGTGTCACTGTTTGACTGTGTCATTGTGTCACTGTGTCATTGTGTCATTGTTTGACTGTGTCATTGTGTCACTGTGTCATTGTGTCATTGTGTCATTGTGTCACTGTGTCATTGTGTCACTGTGTCACTGTGTCATTGTGTCATTGTGTCACTGTGTCATTGTTTGACTGTGTCATTGTGTCACTGTGTCATTGTGTCACGGTGTCATTGTGTCAGTGTATCATTGTGTCATTGTGTGACTGTGTGACTGTGTCACTGTGTCACTGTGTCATTGTGTCACTGTGTCATTGTGTCATTGTGTCACTGTGTCATTGTGTCATTGTGTCACTGTGTCATTGTGTCACTGTGCCATTGTGACATTGTGTCATTGTGTCATTGTGTCATTGTGTCATTGTGTCACTCTGTCAAGGTGTCATTGTGTCATTGTGTCATTGTGTCACTGTGCCATTGTGTCATTGTGTCACTGTGTCATTGTGTCACTGTGTCATTGTGTCATTGTGTCATTGTGTCACTCTGTCAAGGTGTCATTGTGTCATTGTGTCATTGTGTCACTGTGTCATTGTGTTACTGTGTGTCTGCTGAACCGCCTGTCCTCTGCTTCTGTGCGTCAATTTCTTCCACATAAACTATAAATAAATTCAAATATTTTTATTATATACTAACAGGGGTAGTGGAGAAAATCTCTCGCTTTAAATTAGATAAAATATCATTTAATCACGTTTTTTGAATGTTTGGTAGCAGTTATTATTAATTTTTGACGTTTTTTCTGCGGTGGTCTCTTTCTCGGGCCGTTGTTTTGGTTTTTGCTGTTGTTGTTGTTGTTGTTGCTGCTGTTGTTGTTGTTGATGTTGTTGTTGTTGTTGATGTTGTTGTTCCTCAGGTTGTCTGGCCGAGCAGCCTCGTGATGTTGTTGTTGTTGATGTTGTTGTTGTTGTTGTTTTTGTGGTTGATGTTGTTGTTGTTGATGTTGTTGTTGTTGTTGTTGTTGTTGTTGATGATGATGATGATGTTATCATTGTTATTGTTGATACGCGCTGGTCGACAGTGCAGCTAGTGTGATGGCGAGGAGTAGCTCGAGCGTCGATGTCAGCTGTCAGCTGGACCGGCCGTTGCAGCTGAAAACGCCGCTAAAATTCAGCCGTGTGCAACAAGTCACACCGACTGAGCCCGTCATAGAATCATCGCAGTCAGGTGGGTGTTTGTGCGCTGGTGTTTCCACGTGCTTTTTTATCCACCAAGTCAATGACAACCATTCTTCTCACAAATCGTATGGTTTTGCAGCTGTCTTCGACTGGTACTCCGTTAATTTCACCTTCCAATTTCAAAGGTTCTAGGTTCTAGGTTCTAGGTTCTAGGTTCAAGGTTATAGGTTCAAGGTTATAGGTTCAAGGTTCTAGATTCAATGTTCTAGGTTCAATGTTCTAGGTTCAAGGTTCTAGGTTCTAAGTTCTAGGTTTAAGGTTCTCGTTTCAGGGTTCTAGGTTCTAGGCTCGATACACATGACACGCATACACGCATACAGACACACCTATAAGCACAGTAAGCCACACACAATCATTCACACCAACACGCTCACGCTCACATACAATATCTCACTCTCTCTCTCTCTCGCACCATACACATTCACAAGAATCAGTTATAGGTTCTAGATTCAAGGTTATAGGTTGAAGGTAAGGTTATATATAGGTTCAAGGTTCTAGGTTCCAGATTCAAGGTTCTGGGCTTAAGGTCCTAGGTATTAGCTCCAAGATTCTAGATTCAAAGTTGAAGGTCCTAGGTTTTAGGTTCAACGCTCAAGGTTCATTACAACGCTTACCACATGGATTAACGAACATATAATATATAATTGGTTATTTCACGGTTCTTAGCGACAGAAAAACGTATGAAAATTTTGGTGTCAGACTGAGAATTGGCTTAAATTATTCATTATTTGAATATTGCGTATAATTGCGTATTTCTTCGATATCTTGTTTATTCACATATATTGTTTATTTCCTTCATACACATACATGTATTCACAATTCTTTTTGTCCTACTCATGTAATTTGATTTAATTTAGTTGCTTGGAGTTATTTGCCGATTAAATTACGCATTCGTGTAGAATCGGACGAATGAGTGATTTAACAATGGTTGCCTGAAAGCTGAGCACACAGTGAAGTATTGTTCTAGATCAGAATTACTTGACCTTTTTCCGTGATCGCACCCGCTGTATTCTTGATAGCTGTATACGAAGATATAAATATACAAACGACGTAATAACATAACATTTATATTCAATATAAATTATTATATTATTATTATAATATTATATTATTATATTATACATTTATATTCATTAATAAATCTCATTTAAAAGGATTGAGCAAAACTACGTTTTTCAGTGAAAACATAATGAATAGGTTAGACATATAATTTCTTTTTTAAAAGAATCTACAGGAATTCTCGCATCCCCTAGGAACCAGTCTCGCACCCCAGGTTAAGAACCCCTGTTCTAAATGAACACACGCTTTTCTTATCACAAATTACTTTCCCTTCCGCAAAAACACTTGCATCATCCTGTTTGTATCACTGTTTTTGCTGATCACTTGTTCAATGAAAACTAGAAGGCAGAATGAACAAGCAGCGAGAACGCGCACAAAAACGCTAATGGAAGTGTGCGAGAGAAGTTGCAAGCATTCGCATCATCAACATTCAGGTCATCTACATCTACATCTACAACGGCATTAGGAACTGACATCAAACTCTACTTTTCACGCGGTCTGTCCAAACGACAACATCAGCAATGACATCGCCCGAATGCAGCGGCGGATCCAGGAATTGTCCGGTGGGCGGGCTGAGCTAAGTTAAGGAATAAGATGAGGGGGTTTGGCGAAACACGAGGAAATCTACTCGAAACGCTCATGGCTAAGCTTTGGGAGGGGGTACTCCGGGTGTATTGGAGGAGGTCCAGCCACTTCAAGCCCCTTCTTGAAACCGCCATTGGCTCACACACACACACACACACACACACACACACACACATACACACATACACACACACACACACACACACACACACACACACACACACACACACACAGAGAGAGAGTGAGAGGTGACTCAGCACTTCAGCTTGTCACAAGCAGAGCACTCGCAGCCGTAATGCAAAAAAGCAAATTCAAGACCCATCTAAACAAAGTTGCGTCCAGCATTGCGAAAAGAGAGCTGTATCACCATGACTGTCAAGCCAGCATATCCTGTCCGATGATATCGCCGTTTCTACGGAACGTGATTCACATGTCAAGTCAATTCCCGCGTAGATTTTCTCAACTGTCAAATACAAGAAGTAGCGACACAATATAGCTAGGAGACATTCTTGGTTGGTACTTGAGGTTATTGCTATATTTTTACCACAAATCCTGCTGTCCATATTGCAGTCATTGCTTCCGCATCTGTGCACTCCCTTGTTATTGCACTTTTTGCCTGCGTTCCGACCATGCCACAATACTGTAGTACTGGTTTTTATATGCGTTGTGTTTATTTTCTGTGCCAAGGCGTCGTAATAATGTCAGTTCATATATTGCGTGACTCTCTGAAAAATACAGATACGATATTACCTGCTGAAGATTACCTGCTTATAGAAGAGAGCTGAAGGAAAAAATTCGAGGTCTTGGCAAAACAGACGGCGTGACCATATTGGGAATTACTAGAAAGAGGAAATTTCTGTGTGCGCGCATGAAGAATTAAGCTATATGTATATTGAAAAAATGACGTTTTCATTCAAAATTGACTTTTTTATAAGCCAAATGTTTCCATTAACATTTTTAGCCACGCGAAGAAAACCATCATACACTATTTAAACTATACATACCGCGGACATTTGAGGCTTTTCACAAAAAGAACCCAGACAGACAGGACAAATTGAAAACATGCCCGGGCATATAGAGCACGTATGGTCACCCTACAAAACCTAAGAAACTTCACTCAAAATGTTCACTGTCAGGATATTTGTGGGGGGCAAAGAGGGGGCTTTAGTTCCCACTTGGCGATTCTACTTTTGTGCGTGTACATGTAATTGCGTATGTCTGTGCGTGTGTGTTTGTGCGTGTGTTTGTGTATGTGTGTGTGGGTGTGTGTTTGTTTGTGTCTGTATGTGTGTGTGTATGTGTGTGTATGTGTGTGCGAGCTTGTGAGATGTCTTCTGTGTGTATGTATGTGTGTATGTGTGTATGTGTGTGTGTGTTTGTATATGTGTATGTGTGTGTGTGTGTATGTGTGTGTGATTATTATTTCAGCGGTGGTCACTGGTGTATCAGATTTACCTGTGAATACCATGGTGCAAGCCAGTCCTCCCGCCATAACAAGGTATCACACGAACACACATAGACACACACATACATACACACACAGACACACATACAGACACATATACATACACACATACATACACACACACACACACACACATACATACACACACACAGATATATTACTGGAACTGGGCACAACATGCACACATCAAATATACGAAATTTGCGTATTTACCGTAAAACTTCTATTTGAACGACATGCCGTTCTATTTTTCAAACCTTGCATCGCCGTTTAATTAAAGGGTGCCGCTCTATGTTTCGACTAGCTGAATGGAATTTGAGAGGGCATGTTGAATTTTATGGATGAAAAACCTATGGTGTTCCACGTGCACAACTTGTCACATCATTTCGCGGAACTGACCAGAAAACATGGCTGACTAGAATACCAGACGGTCATGCAAACACCCACGCACGTACTATCCTCTGCGCTTGCAGCAATGTGTGTGTGTGTGTGTGTGTGTGTGTCATTGTATTACTCGTTCTCGGCTTCTGCAAGTGTAATGCAACTGTGTGCACGTATGTTCCAGTGGCATATGTTGCAATAAGCAGTCAACAACAGCAACAACGTGTATTTGCTGAGTTTAGGTAAAAATGGCAATTAGGAAAATGACCTAACCTAACCTAACCATTTTTACCGTGTCAATTTTACCTGTGTCATTATTACCGTTCCCCATATTTGCTATAGCGCACAAATAGCAGCGAAGGCGCGTAAAGTTGAAGAAGATAATAGAACATGAAATACAGATAGAATATGCCGGAAAAAGGCGCAAACAAACAATAAAAAAGGAGAGTCATGTTTGCACAGGTGCAAGTGTTGTTGATGACCGATGTCTAGCAAGTAGCTCATCCGTCCTCGATCAGGTATTGTTTTTCATCCTGAACGGTGTCTAGCCACACTCCAGTCGGTCCAGAGAGCTCACCTTGTTTGTTAGTGTCCCTCCGTGGCGAACCAATCGCCACCAAGGAACCACTTGTGGACTCCCTGGTGTAGTGGTTAGCACACCCGCCTTACAAGTGGGAGGTCCGTGGTTCGAATCCCGGCGGAGCAGAATTTCTTGGGCGAATTCTATAATCCAACAGCCCCTGTCTACCCAGCAGTAAATAGGTACCAGATATCAGTCATGTGTTGTGCCACGCATTCTGGGGAGGTGGCCCTCTCGAATACGTCTTTCGTCCATGTGGCGTCATAGCGTGGATAGGGTCGGTTCTGCGGTATGTTCATAAGCTTCGGCTTCTTCCAGTGTAGCAGCTGTCACTTGAGGCTTTTAACCTTCAAACTTTAACCAGGTAACGTATGCATATTTATTTAACAAAAGACACAGATAAAAGATGATTACTGGTAAGTGAGCATAAGTTCACTGATATAAATATATTTTGAAAAGAGAAGAATTAATCAATTTGGGGGATGTCGTTCAATTAGAGGTTTTACGATATATGTGTGGATATACATGTGATGTGTATGTGGATGTATGTGAGTGTGTTTGCATATATTCATATCTATTTACACGTGTGTGTGTGTGTGTGTGTGTGTGTGTGTGTGTGTAGGCTCGGATCGTCCAACTCCATTACGTCGCACAGTGCATCTCTTAGCGACGAGTCCAGCGCCCTCTCGACGACAGAACACAAAACTACCGGCAGTACGAAAAAAAGTATCCGATAACAAGAACGTATATTTATAGCGCATATAAATAACACATACGCGAGCCAAGCACAAAAATGAGGCACGACGATAATGGGAAACGTGGTCGCAGCATCAACACAAATATGCGACATGTAACACATGATAATCAAATCGTTTACTCGAGTAAACGATGAAACCGAAGATATAGTTAAATAATCACACAAAAAGGATGAGACAATAGAGGATTATAGTTTGGCATAAGGCGTCAGAGAGTGAGTGACAGGCTCAAATGATGAAGAGAATAGGTATTTGCGTAGGGAAGAGGTGAATGAAGCGTAGGAAAAAGAAAGAAGAATGTAAGAGGGGAGAGAGTTATAGAAGCGAGGTGCAAAGAAAGAGAAGGATTTTGCCGACCAGCAGGATTCATTTATAGCTCGAGGACAGTTCAGATACACACACACACACACACACACACACACACACACACACACACACACACACACACACACACACACACACACACACACACATACAAACACACACACACACACACGCACACAAACAAACACACTCAAAAGTCACTGACAACCTGCAAGAAAGGGATGGATGGGTGGATTGCATCTACCTAGACATGAAAAAGGCCTTCGACAAGGTACCAAGAACTAGGTTGCTATGGAAACTGAAGTATGTTGGAGGTATTGAGGGAAGGTTGCACGAGTGGATGGAGGACTATCTGACTGACAGGACGATGTGCACGAGTGTGAGAGGCGTAAGATCAGCATGGGGAAAAGTTAGTAGCGGTGTGCCACAGGGGTCGGTATTGGGCCCAACTATGTTTTTGATTTATATAAATGATATATTTGAAGGTGTAGAGAATTATATGAGTCTATTCGCTGACGATGCAAAATTGATGAAGAACGTGAGATCCAAGGAAGACTGCAAACTGCTGCAAAAGGACCTAGACCAAATTCATCAATGGAGTATAGACTGGAACATGGAATTCAATCATATGAAATGCCATCACATGAAACTCGGAAAGAGTAAATATCGCCCGAGCTACGAGTATAACATAGGAGGACATTTAATAGAAGAGGTGGATGAAGAAAAGGACCTGGGTATAATTTTTCAGAATAATTTATCATGTGGACGACATATAGGCAAAGTAGTAAGTATGGCGTATCAAACA
>OU696590.1:1090000-1287500 GCA_916048095.2 Sacculina carcini
ATATAATACAAACGCATCTCAGACATAAGATGTCATACATTAATGTACACATATTCACAAATTACAATGACAAAATCTAAAATATCCTATTGAATATACATTATATTAACTAATTCAACACACAGCAATTTAATTTTATGATTGTTTTATCTGTGTCTATAATATCTGCCTCTCTGTGACCCAGCTGTGAAAATCGTGCTGTTTGTTTGCAGACAAACAAATTGTGCACGAGAAGTGTGAGTGACAGTTTGAACCCCGTGTTCAACGAGAGTCTCCTCTATCACAATGTGACCAGTCAAGTGGTGGCTTGCAGTAGCCTCCAACTGACAGTACTGGGTGAGACACACACACAGGGGGGTCGCGAGGCCACTCCAAGGGGTCGTCAGAGCCCCCTGAAAAAGAATTGCATTCGTCCAAATTTGCAAAAAAAGTCCATGTTATGAACACCTGATTATTTTTTTGGTATTTTCGAATAAATTCAATAGCGATGGCATTAAAGTATTGAATGTGATAAGAATTCAGTATAAATGTGTTTTTATAACCTCTCTTATTGTATTACTGAGGGGTCATGGAGCCCTCCGGATCTGTCCTGGGGGTCGCGGAGGTTGGGAACCCCTGCATTATACAAACACACAAGCACACACACACATACACATTTACACAAATAGACACACTGCTCGTAACTGCATTTTCCAAAAATCGGACTTCTGTTATAATGGTGCTTTATTTATCATGGGGATCCCCAGTATTGCTTTCGGAAGGTAGGGGCATAAGACCTCGCATCCGCTCTCATAGACCCATGCAAACAGGTGTTGGACATTGAGAGTTGCATCATCAGTTGCATCATTAAGAGTCCACGATTTTAAAAATCTTTTTCGTATTTGACTTTTCCCGAATTAATTGGCAAATTTTAGTTTGGATGTACTGCTGTATGAATAGGGAGTTCAATCTTAAATCTCTAGATAATTTAGCCGAACAAGTTTTCTGGATTTAATTGGACTCTCACTATGACGAAATATATATATCATTTTTGTGCATTTCATACAATTATTTTCAATGCTAGATAATAAGTACATCTTGAAACATATTTTCAGTATGATAATTTTAATATAATTGTATTAATATTGCAGTTTTATTTGTCATAATTTAGTTAAACCGGCTTCTTCCGACCGTTCTGCAGTGAGCAGGTCGGCTAGATTCAGGGAATTAGAACTAAAAACATGCTTCAAGGGCGGATGAGCTGCCATCTAGCTGATAACATCATGCGAATATGTTTCACTTTTTCCGATTGTTCCTTTCTTCGACTTGCCACAGCCTTGGTCCTCTGTGTTCATCCAATATTTTCAAGCCTGTGCTCATATCTGTAGGCTATGCTCTGTGTGTATATGTGTATACATCTGTATGTGTGTGTGTGTGCGTCTGTGTGTGTGTGTGTGTTTGTGTGTGTGTGTGTGTGTTCTCACGTTGTGCAGACGAAGATCGTTATGGTCATGATGTCCTCGGAGAATGTCGTGTGAGTCTCAACAAGTTGAAGCACAACGAGCCGCAACGTTTCGCGTGTTCGCTGCTGCCCGTAAGAAGTGTGAGTGACTGTTGCTACCCAATTAGAATTATTCCGAGATGATGGCTCGTCATGCAATTGTTGTCAATTTAGAGATACCTCGATACATGAGCTGCTCAATTTGACAGCGGTTCGGCTTTAAGAGCATTCATTCCAAATATCCTCTGTTTCCGAGTACAAGCGGTTTTTTGCAGATTTTCAGCATACGAGCATGGTATGTCTTCAGTGGGGATGCCAGGATTTTTCCTTTGGGGGGGGGGGGAGAGCTGAAGGGGGTTGAAAAGTGGGAAAAGTGTAAGGAAAAAGATGCGGAGGCTTAGCAAAACATGAGGAACTACACTCAAAATGTGCATAGTCATGATTTTGTGGAGGGCTCTGGGCGTTGACATAATGTTGAGGAAGCTTCAGCCCCACCAAGCCCCTCCTTGGATCGCCACTGTTTGTGTTCTATACATCATATTCTAGCGGTGAAAAGTTTATACAAGCATGATATCGATTTACGCTTTCTATCTTTTTCCGAAGAAACTCTTTCCGAGGAACTGTTGGTTTAATTAGATAAATGGGACGAACTTATTCGCTTCACGAGTGTTTCCATTTGCGAGCACGTCTTTGCAACAACATGGAAACAGCATCCACTGCGAGATGAATGTGTATGTGTGTGTATGTGTGTGTGTGTGTGTGTGTGTGTGTGTGTGGGTCGTCAGGGACGTTTGGGCAGGTCTTGCAGCGTGTATCGAGGCAATTTGCTCTTATCTCTCAAGTACTTGAGCAGTCGTCATGTTCTGCTAGTGGGTGTTGTGCGCTGCACAGCTCTCTCTTGCACAGATGCAGACGGTCAAGTGGACGCCTTCGCCAAAGTGTTAGTTACATGCATTATATGCATGCTAAACCTGCAGATCAAGTTGATAATATATTGATGCCGACATATCCCAAGTCGGTGATTTCACAAGTCAATCATTTGGAATTCGTCAGTGACAAGAAGGTGGAAATTGGCCCATATTGTCCGACGATTGATGAAGCTATTACGTAGCACAGAAATCACTCAGAGATGTCAGTGAAACTTATTGTACAAAAGAAGAAGGCTTAGCACAAAACCTAGGCAAGTAACCAGCTGTGTTTTAAATCTCAGTTTGCGTCCATTGTGACGAAGCTCTTCACACGCACTTTTACACAACCGCCACAACAGCTTTTTGGTTTTTCTTAAAGGTTAAATACATCAAGTGACAGCTGATACAGGGGAAGAAACTGAAGTTTATGAGCACACAGGTGTGTCCCGTGCAGCTCGCTGCCACCGCAGAACCGACCCTCTCCCCGTTATGGCGCCACAAGAACGGAAGACGTAATGGAGAGGGTCACCTTCCCAGAATGCATTGCACAACACATGACTGATATCTGGTACCATTTACTGCTGGGTGGACAGGGACTGTTGAATTATAGCATTCGCCCAAAGAACTTGTGAAGCGGTGCGCTACAACGGAGTCGAACTTTTTCATCTCCCATCTTTCACATATATTTTTGGTTGTTTCCGACAGACAATTGCGTCCAGGTAACACTAAGTTCTGCACCACAGTCAAATGGCGCTGCACCAGTGCAGAATTCCACGAGGAGTTCGAGATCGTGTGTAGTCGTCAGCAACTGGCTCGCTCCGTGCTGGACGTGCGAATTTACGACAAGGATATCGGCAGAAGCAACGATCTTCTCGGTGAGTTGGACTTTGACAAGTGGCAACCGCCAGAGTCGATGCGAGGTCATATATCACCCCTCCGGAAGCAATACTTGGCGCCTCCATTATACATTCAGCACCATTATAATAGAAGTCCGACTTTGGCAAAATGCAGTTACGAGCAACCCTTCGGTCTCCATTCAGCTGGCGGCTTTTATGTGCTAATTTGTGATGAATTTCAATGGAATGCGTGAGGAATCGGAGCCCCTGAACACTACCCCGGGGCTGTTGCTATGGCTCTGGATACAAACTGCTTTATAGCCTATCATTCGCTATATCTTGCATGCACAGCATTAGCGTGTGAGATTGACTACGTCAAGATATTATAGACAGGCGTGAATTGTGTGCTCCTTTTTTCAGGGTATGTTCAACTGAGCATTGACTCACGTGGAGAACGACTTCGCCATTGGTTCGAGGCGTTGCAGTACGCGGACACGCGACACGATCGTTGGCATCGTCTCAGCACTGATCAACCTCCTCAGTTGCCGTTGTGATCACGTGCTGTTTGTGTTCTCGTTTGGCAATGACTGGCACCCACTGCCGTGATTTTTTGACATCCGGATATAAGCCGTTGGCTCGATGATAAAGTGTCTGTTTGAAGCACATTCGACACACTGCAGAGTATGCTATCAGTATTAAATTATATTTGTGCAACCGCTTCGTATCAAACTTCGTGTTCAAGAAACGAGATTTCGCATACAATTAATATGCACTATCAAGGTGTGAAAATTATGACATTGCTATCGTCCAAAATCGCCACAATTGATGGAATTTTCTGTTTCATTGTTGCAACTAAAATTATTCATTATTGCACATACATTGAGCTTATTTTTTACTCGAAATTAATTTGGCTACAATACAAATTGCTTAATTGTACTTGATAAGACAGTTTTTCTTGACACAATATTTATCGTTTTGAAAATTATCGTGAAATATATTACCAGGCGAATTTCGGCATTAATCTGGCGATTTCTGATAACTAGAGGGAATTTCGCAAGCTGGCCACTCTCGAAGAAATAGCAGAATTTCACCGATTTACAGCACAAGAATTTCAATATATATGCCATAAATAAGCTAAATGCGGTTTCGTCAGTAATTTCAACATAGACCAATGTTATAGCAAAATCGCTACATTATATTAATATTCTATGTATTACAATCAAAATCAATTGAAAATGAATTAATAATATTTATCCGTTTTAACAACGTTTTAAAACGAACCACAGTATACAAATAAACTATTTACAATACAAGAATATTTTATATTTAATAAATGCAAAATAAATTAACAAAAGGCTATATAATGTAATATATTAACACCGACTGGGGGCCCTAGTGTTGGGGCCCCCGCTGCCTCACGCATGATATTAAAATTTATCATAAACCAGCGCATAAAAGTCCCAGCTTAATCGAGCCCAAGGAGCCGCTCGTAAGCGCATTTTCCCCATAATCAGACATCTATTTTAATGAGGCTGTATTCTTAAAAGAGCCTCAAATATTGCCTTCGGATTGGAGCGATTAGACCACGTGGTGTTTCACATGCTGGTAGCATACAGTGCGCACACTTGGCTTGGTTTTGATAGGACATGCGTGCTCTACACCAGTGGTTCTCAAACTTTCTTGCCGTGGCTCCCTTAAACACCATGTGAGTCCTTGTGACCCCCCAGAAACAGTCAGTGGCCCTCCTAGAAGTCCTCGTCGCTCCCATACACACATGAATCATCGAGATTCGATCTCTCCAGAGTATTAGCTCATGTACGCCGGTGACTATTTCCACCGACCACCAAAACAACGCCACGACGGGGACACACAATTGAATTGTATAACATCGACAATAATAATATGTAACATTAAATTGTTTCCACAAATGTTTCGTGGCCCGAGAGAAATTATGGTGGCCCCAATTTTTTAATTTGGTCCTGCGGCCCCTCAGAAAATTCCCGTGGCCCACGTTGAGAAGCAATGCTCCACACGGTGAGTGAGCGAGTGAAAGCGAGCCGGTCAATACTAGATACAAGCTCCAATGAGAGAGCGCAATTCAGTTTATCAGACAGTATATACGTGTATGTGCGTGTGTGTGTGTGTATGAGTGTATGTACGAGTGTGTGTGTGTGTGTGTGTGAGTGTGTCTGAAAGGTGTCAGTATTAGATTAGTATAGCAATAGTGTAGTGTAGTCAGTATTAGATTAGTATAGCAATAGTGTAGCTTCAGTGGATATTAGTGGAATTTCTGAGAGCGATGGAGCGAAATTTCTCAACTGCCTCGGACGTAAAGTTTCAATGGTCCACCACGGAACTAAACACATTGTTGGTATATTTGTTTATTGTTGGTTGTTGTTTTCTATTGGATCAAATTTATTGTTGGTTGTTATTATTTATTAAGTAGTGTCGGCGGAGTGACATTATCAAATGTTATCGGATGAATTGGTTATTGTTATATATTTATTATTCTATTTTTGAACATTTTTCTCTACATCCTATGTACATGGGACCACCACAGGGTGGTGATACTGCTTGCACTCTTCCAATGCTACTAGATTTGCCTGTAATTAATAATAATAATGATAATAGTAAAAGTAGAAAATGCCCAGGTGGCAGTGGCGGAGCAAGGATTTTCCCATGGGTTGGTATACTGGAATTATTTTTTATTGGCTAGCATTTTTCGGCGGGCTTAAGCCCCCCAATCTCCCCCCTTGGTGCCGCCACTGCCAGGCGGTGTCGGCCAATTCTTGTTCGCCGGTTGACTCAATTGTTATGAGTGTTTTGAGCCGAGCTCCTTTCATGATAAAAACAAAACAAGACGAATGTGCGAGGGTTTGCTGAGAAAATCAAAGAAAAAAATTATTTTTTCTATGCTATATGTTTTCATCTTGGAAAACAACTTTTTGTTAATTACCTTAAAAGAACTCTATGTTGTATGAATAAATACTTGATGAAAAAAAAATGTTGAATAAAATTGTTATTACGTCGTTCGAATTTCAATCGTTTTCATAAATCTATCAATAATCCAGGGGGTACGGTAACTGACTGCGGATTTGAAAAGTGCGGTTGCGAACACTGATAACAGTTAACTGCCTTTGAATTAGAGCGTAAATGTATGTGAAACCGGGCCACTTATGAATGAAGTTACAAATGCATAGACAGAGGAAGAACGCATGGTGAATAATTTGAGAACAGTCAGAGGGACAGACGCACACGACTGTCAATGCCACTTGCAGGTGAGATGCATGAGAGAAATGGCGGTGTCTCGTGGGAAATTAGCGCCGGATCAGTTCGGTCATTACCTGTGACCGTGACGCAGGCATGTCTTCAGCCTAACATCGACAGCGAATTTCCACCGAACAAACAAACATGCATGATAAAAGAGGGAACCACACCTGCGTCATCACTGTCATCTCATCAATGTAAAATATTTGAGGACCCCATGCAATTGACCAACTGAGTCCAATTTAAACACTCATTTCTGATGACTGTCATTCCCCCGAGCCTCGACACAAATATATGCCCTCGTTCTCGCCTATTTTTGTTGGATTTCAAAACTGGGGTGTCACATGGTCTCACAGGTCTTAAACATCAAGATATTCATCATTCTCAACAATGTACGGACAAAAGTTGACAATTTGTCACAGTATGTAACGTTATGTTTCTCCAGTTAACTTAGCGATAAGCTGCGGAGTCTTTTTATATTGTGTGATCACTTTATATGCGTGACCAAAAAATATCGGTGGCACGACTGGAACCAGGTCCTACACTCCGCGCAGACGACAGGTCTACTTGAGACAACTCAGCCACTCTGATACGTTTTCACCGATGTGGCCGCGAAATTCAGGAGCTAACCTCACGTCGAAAGATGACTGCGCATGCAGAAAGTTCTTCGATTCTTGGTTAGACATTGTGACAATCAAAACCGAAATAGTTTGTAACGACCAATAGAGATGTATTCGATGAAGATGAGGACAATGATAAAATATTATGCCCACTAACAAGCTGATAATAAGCTATAAACACTCTGTAGTCTCACACCAACGACAATCACAAATTCACTACCACCACACGAACACCACCAACACTCACAACCATATTCCCTTCTAACTCGACTCAGATGCGCGATTCGAAGTCTCATGTGCCACACACATATATACTTGCACAACACACATTCATGCAAGATAGCAGGCTCACCTTTCAAGCACCTGCACATACACATACAGACAGACATACATACACACACACCTACGCGGTGACACGCATCCGTAGTGATAACTATGCGAAAACACCATTAATTACTGTGTTCGCGTAGTAATTAATATATGATATGAGAAAAAACAAGACAAAAACAAACTATATTTATTTATTCGTTATTGAATACGGACAACAACACAGGGTGGTGAAACCAAACGATTTTTGGTATATTTTACAATAAACAAATACGTATCTATCAACGCTGAGACGTAAGTGTCAGGACGGAAATGTGAAGCAAAAAACGTAATATGAATTTACAGACGGCATGGTGACAGGGTGGCTATGGCCACGAGCGAACACAATTATTGAGTAATATTTGAAAAATGCATGAACACACAAACCTCGTAAGCCCTACAAGTGGCAAATTTTTATACACACACACACACACACACACACACACACACACACACACACACACACACACACACACACACACACACATACCCACAAACACACACACATACACACACATATCCACACTTAAACACATACACACCCATAGATATCCATAGTTATATCACATACCCACATACACACACATACACGCACATACACACACACATACACACATATACTTAGCACGTATTACATACGCATGCTACGATTATATATTACATGAACAAAATGAAAAATAAAGGAAAACTTCGCTGAACTGCTCGTCCTAAATATTGCTTACATAAAGTGGCGCGCTAGAAACAAATACAGAGTACTTTATGGGCAGCGTACTTTGATTGTAAAGCGTCACGATAAACCGCTTCTCGCGCCACCTGGCGGTACTTGCCAGAAACGCAATGTCCTCCGCAGCCATGTGTATGTTTATATATGGTTTGTGAGTCCTGTGCGTGTGTTTGTTTACCCAATTGTACGTGTGGGTGTGTGTGTATGTATGTGTGTGTATGTGTGTGTGTGTGTGTGCTTCTCTGTATGTGTGATCTATTCGTTGAGTCCTCTTATATCTCGTTCAACGCTCTCCCGTTATCTACACGTGTTGTTCGGTAGCTATGTAAACGTGACAAGTTTGTTTGATTCGTTCGTGATGGGTTGGCGATGCTGGATGTACTTCGGCCGACTGAAGGTCTTATTTTTGACTATAGCCAGTATGACAGCATCCACTTCGAGCAGAAATGTTCTCTTCCTTGTAGGTGGGTCCGCCGACACCGCCATAACCACTGCACAAAGTCGCTAAAACCACATGCTTATGCACTAATTATGATAGAGTACGCATAATGACAGATACAGATATAGGTAAAAGGTGGACTAACTTGGATATTTACCAATTTTTGTATAAGGTAATTAACGTTTTTCGGCATTTCAAAAAATAAATAATGTGATTATTTGTAATATTATATGTGACTGTGTGTGTGTGTGTGTGTGTGTGTGTGTGTGTGTGTGTGTGTGTGTGTCAGCGGACGATGCTGGTCTGGAGTCGGGGGCTTATGGGCACCGCCAGTGTCGCACGCCTCACATTGACCGACTTGCTGCGTCTTCGGTCGTCTTCGAGCACGCGTTCACCTCAGCCAGCAGCTGTTCGCCCAGGTAGGTGCTGTTCGCCTTAGCTGGCAGCTGGCTGGCTAACGAGATCTGAGTGCGATTTCGCGCCTCTCTATTGAGCTATCTCCAGAAAGAGGACACTTTCTAGGCTAAATGTTTCAATTGAACTTTTCTTTAGGCACGAACCAGACCACTCAACACTGGCAGAGGTAACGTATTGATTTGAACAACTCAAACCACGCAAACCGCGGACATTTACAGGATTTTACGGACAGCCCCCCAAAAAAGCACATGTCCACTAGCGGATCAAGAGAGGGGGGTCGGGGGCTGAAGCCCCCCAAAATGTTTCCATCAACTCCTCATAACTAAGAGGTTCACTAAAAGTGGCCAAGGAAAAGTACATTTTTGTAGAATTTGTTGATACAAGTGTGGCTGCATTATTAGTAAGTGTGATTCAGTGATGAATTATGTTTATCAACATATAAGTTATTCATGCTATTAGTGGCCCTATTAAATGGAATAATAATTAAATATGCACATGCAATCATGTTTATATTGCATGCGGTGTTATATATAAATTGTATTCTTATATCTTTATTTAGTGATCGTTTGTTGTTTTGTGCATTATGTATTGTGCGTTGTGTATTGTGTAAATTTATCACAACATTAAGTTAGGAATAGAAAGTGGAGTGTAGGTTGTGCACACACATAAACACATTTATCACTTTGGATGCTTTCCAGATGTGTTTGTAACATAGACACCGCTTGCGTAGTGACCAGCATAGAGATGCGTATTCCACTCATGTACTTGTTTCAGTGTACTGTGCTGACCTGGTTGTCTCCGTAATTATGAGGCCGTGCACAGCTTGGAGCTGTATAGTGTAGTAGGCGGCGCTAGTTAGCACTATATAAGCACAGTGTTTCACCATGCGGGGAGAACGGAAACAGAATATAGCATTACCAGAGAATAAGACATAGAATAGGTGAATACGGATTAGAGCATTGGATAGTACAGACTAGACCAGCATGTAGGGAGTGAGTGTGGATGAGAAGACGAGGTAGAACAGGAGATATAACATCTGCAACATCTCTGTTACAGCACAGTTAAAGTGTTATAATGTGTCTGAAAGTCCTAATATCATTGTTTGCACGGTACTGTGCTGCACTCCTATGTGCAGTAAAGGTTGGCATTCAATTATTGAGTTAATCTTTGTGTAAGAAAACAGGGATTAAGAACTGTTTTTTTCCGTTAAAAACTTGAAACTATTTAAAAATAACAAGTGGTATAAATTTTTTATTTTTCACACAAAACTTTTTTCCCCCAGAAATAATCTACGTTGATGATGATAACTTTACGTGCAATGATGCTGAAAATTCTATCTTAAGCATCATATTTCAACGTATCAATTATTTGCAAGTATAAAAGTACAAACACTGCAAATTTTTAAACACAAATTGCAAATATACACACAAACCTAATGCCCCTAATGAGACTACGAATAAAAGCGGATCACTTTATTCAGAGTGGTAATCCTAACTGTTACGTGGTTTATACTTAATCAAGGAGGCAACACAAACAGAACGAGCGAACAGTCTATTCTTCTGTTGTTGTTGTTATTGTCGGTTTAAGCGTGCACCAGCCAGTTTAGACTATATGGCGCGCTCCACTGTGGGCCCATCTGCAGTGGTGACTCCCGGTAGGCACAAGCGGAGGTGTTGATGAACGAACCCGGGCCAGGATTCGAACCGCGAACCACTGACACGAGAGTTCAGCGCCTAACCACTGAGCTACTCGGGAGCTTTGGTCTATTCTTCAGCTCATTTACCGTTGACTTCTTAAGCGGCGCGCTTCATACACAAACTTTCCAAAGCTGCCAATCACGTAACATCTCCCCTGTCAAAAAAAAGAAAGTAATCGGCGGAACAATATCAATACAAACAAACCGCACATCACTAGTCACACTCACTCTCATTCGAACAGCAAAAACGCATATACACCGATGCATCTGGAACACTAGTGTATGTCGTTAAACATGATCACGGGACCGCACTGGTATTTTGATTACCCTGCCGCACCGCGTCTTCACAGGTGACACGGCATGACTGTCACTGTCAGCCTGTTCATCCTTCGCCATGCCGTTATCACGACCATGCTGATTTGTCGATTTTTCTGGTGACGTTGAGTCCTTGTCAGGCGACGTTGTCTTCTCCGGAGTACCAGGCTCTCTGGCTGGTGTACCTCGGAGGAACCGGCGGTTGCGACGGTTGGCTCTGCCCTCCGGAGTCCGCAACACGTAGTCTATCGATGACGTCTTGACGGTTACCTCTGCCAGCTGCCACTGTTTGCCTCCGTCTATCGGTTGAACATGAACTCGCTCACCGACTGAAACGGGCCGCAGTCGATGCCGTCCAATGTAGCGCTCAGCCCAGACCTGCTTCTTCGTCTCGATCCGCTGCTTCACTTGCTTGCCACTTATAACTTGAGGGGCAAGACGAGACGGGTGAGTCGGAACGACAGTCCTCGTTCGACGACCCAGTAGGCGTTGTGCTGGACTCAGGTTCACTTCTTCTTGCGGTGTGTTTCTCAAGCTGACCAGTCCTAGATACGGATCCTCATTCACAGAATGATATCTCGTCATTACGCGTTTAACAACCTTCACTGCTGCCTCGGTAACTCGGTTAGACTGTGAGTTACCCGGAGACGAAGTCACGTGAGCAAAGTTTCACTTTTTGGCAAACTCTTTGAACATTCGGCTGGTGTACTGCGTGCCCTTGTCGGAAACCACCGTATCTGGTATGCTGTATCTAGCAAAATGCTGCTTCACCTTGTGGATAACGTTAATCGACGTCGGCTCAGGTAAGAAATCCACCTCTGCATACTGACTGTAATAATCAACAGTAACCAAGTATTCTGGACTTCTGAATGTGAACAAATCAGTGGCAACTTTCTCCCATGCACGCCCAGGCACAGAATGGCATTTCAATGGTTATTTGTGGTTGCTCACCGAATCACTTGCACATATGTCACAAGATTCCACATACTGTCGGATATCACTCAACATTCCTGGCCAGAAAATCACATCTCTCGCTCACGTAAACACGTTTTTACACCACCGTGATCCACATGCACGTTTTGCATAATTTCTCGACGCATCGACTGAGGTATGATCACTCTACCACCTCTGAGTAAAATACCATCTTGAGCTACAACCTCATCTCTGTGGTGGCAGTACGGCAGTGCTTCAACAGGAACAGATGTTTTCTCATCTGGCCAACCGGACATACTCTCGTTGAAGAGCCATAAGACTGCCATCTTGACTAGTCGCATCTCGAAAAACAGCCAACCGCTCCGGCTTGAACGGTGTGATGCTCAAGTTATGTAGATTTCCTTCATCTGTAGTCGCCTCGGTCGAATCGGGTGCCCGAGACAATGCATCCGCCAATGGTAAGTCAGCACCACGGCGATAGTTCAGCTTCATGTCGTAATTCTGGATCACCAACAGCATATACTGGAGACGTCTCGATGCCAAGTTTACCGTCTTGCTCGTTATGCTCACAAGTGGTTTGTGGTCGGTAATAACCACCACAGGACGTCCGAATGTGTAGTGATGAAACTCCTCGAGACCGAATTTCACCGCTAACAAATCCTTCTCGACCTGCGCGTAGTTTTTCTCCGCTGCTGTCATTGCACGACTTGCGGACGCAATTTGTTTGCCTTCTTGCAGCAGAGCACTTCCCAGACCATAGCTGCTGGCATCGTTTTCTATGACGAGTTTCTTGCTGGGGTCATATATCTTCAAACAGGAATCACTCACAATCATATTCTTGATTGTCTCAAACGTTTTTTGTTGCACATCTGACCAGTTCCACGGAACATCTTTTCTGGTCAGGTTTACCATCGGATAAATTATGTCAGAGCACTGGGGCAAATATCTCGATAGATAATTCACCATACCGGGGAATCTTCTCAGTTCAGGCAATGACTCAGGAACAGGATATTCTGAAATAGCCTTCACTTTCTCTGAATCTCTTCGCAGTCAGTCTTTGGAAATCATATAACCCATAAAGGTGATGTGATCAGATCGTAGAATCATTTTTTCTCGGTTCAGCTGCAGTTTTTTCTCGCGGCATCTCTGCATAAACGCTTGTAGTCGTTGATCATGTCTGCTGTATCTTTGCCGTGCACGATCACATCGTCGGCGATGTAGACTAATACAGACAGCGATTCGAGGAGCTTTTTCTGGAAAATCTCAGCAGATACTGACAATCCGAATGGTAACCGAAGCCATCAGTACCTCCCAAAACACGTTTGAAACGTTGTCAGTACTAAACGTTGTCAGTACAGTATTAAAACTCATAGGGTATTTTTAGGTTACTTTTATAGGTTAATCTTTCTAGAAAATAAGTTACTTTTTTCTGGTTTTTAGGTTACTTTTTTGACAGCCCTAATGATCAGTGACCAAACTGGAGCGAATTGAGAGAATAATTTGTGTTTTTTGTCCGATGATAGCGTCATCTATGTCAATACAAACTAATGATAAGCACATCTTAGAGGGCCTACAAGAGTTCAACTAAATCAGGGGTTCTCAACCTTTTGACGGTTCCATATTCCCTATGGACTGTCGAATATGCTGCCATACCCTCGACTTACTTGACTGTTCAAATCATTATCACCAATTCTATTATTTGTCAGTATGTCTTACAGATCCACGAGTGTTTCGCGTGAATCATCCCGTGAATTCACTGTACTTTAGATACGAATTACTAGGAAAAAACATAACCATTGATAATTTTATTATCTATAAACCATTCATAATTTATACCAGTACCCAGAGATTGAGTCCCAGACCCCGGTCCATAATTCCCATAACCCCAAGGGGTATGGGCGTAAATCCTGGGGGTATGGGGGTATATATACCCCATTGACAAATTGGCTGGGGGATATGCAATTATACCCCCCCCCCCGAGAATTATGCTGATTACAGTTCATTGGCTATATTATCATCAAAATCAGCATAGAAGCCAAATGACAATAGGCAAAAAATGCAAGAAATTCTAAATATGTGAAGAAATATATCACACATTGTACTTTTCATTGGGGTATGTGTGTTGTAATCGAATAGGCTGAAAATAGTTGAAGGTACCATGCAACAACAACAACAACAACAACAACAACAACAGCACCAACATGTATTTGATATAGCGCACTTTCGAGGGCAAATGCGCGAGCAGGAGCAGAATAATAAAGTGTAGACACAGAGCGGTATGGGGACAAAAATATGGAGCACAAATCGAAAGAAAGTACATGGGTGCTTGCAAAATTGAACACATATATACACACATACACACAAACACATACACACAAACACATACACACAAACACATGCACACGAACACATACACACGCACATATATACACATACACATGCATACACATATACATATATGAAGAATGTAATGTAATAGAGCATATAATGGAAAGAGAGAAAATATATCATGAGAATATAGAATAAAAAGGCATGGGATATAAAATAATAAAAATAAATGCTAGATGGCCGTTGGCTAGTGAGTAGCTCTTCCGCCCTTGGACAGGTTATATTTTTAGTCCTGCTGGGTGTCTAGCCACCCTCCTCACTGGTGGGAACCAGTGGGGTGCCGGTTTAGTCGCCGACCACTCGACTATGAGACTGGTTGTACTGGGCTACACAGTACCAGTAGCAGGAATTCTCCTGACCAGACAATTTACCAGACCGAAGTGAGTCAACCAGCCAAACACAGTAGATCACAATGAGGAGAAGAGTTGGAAGATAACGGAAACAGATTACAGGGTAGGTTAGATCAAGCAGATTCAAGTAGGTGTTTGTGCAAGGTGACAGAGAAAGACTTGAGAGGCGTTTTTTCAAGGATGTGTGAGGGAAGCGAGTTATATATACGAGGAGCATAAAATGTATTAGATTTGGACGACCAGGGAGATAAATTGATAGCGGGAGGACTAATTAAAGGCTTACGATTGCGACTATCAGAGCGAACGCTGGGTATGAGAAGAGAGCGAAGATACAATGGTGAAGATTGAGAATTAATCAATTTGAATGTCAAACAGCAAATTTTGATTCGAATCCGTGAAAGAGCAGGAAGACAGCCTATAGAACCTATTTTTGTGGGTTTATATTTTTACTCTGCATGCACATGCCAGGCTGCACCCTGTATTTCTGCTGGCATTTCATTCGTGATGCATTCGTGTGTGTGTGTGTGTGTGTGTGTGTGTGTGTGTGTTCACTTGCCCGCCCGTATATGCACATATATGTATACCCCTCCCGGATCTCTCAGTCGGGCATGGCTTGGTGCATTCGTGCCTAGCCTTGATCCGCACGAAAATGCAACACACACAAACACATACACACACACACACACACACACACACACACACACACACACACACACACACACAAACACACAAACACGTGCACGAACGAGCGGGCAAGTGAACACACACACACACACACACTCGCACACACACGAATGCATCACGAATGAAATGCCAGCAGAAATACAGGGTGCAGCCTAGTATGTGCATGCAGAGTAAAAATATAAACCCAAAATAATAGGCTCTACTCACCGCCATGGGCATAGATGCACTTCCTGAGGTGTGGGGGTATATATACCCCGACAAATTGACTGGGGGCATGAATATGCAATTATACCCCGATGATTCTGCTAAGTTCAGTTCATCTTGTATATTGTCATCAAAATCAGCATAGCAGAATAGTAACAAAACACGACAAATGTGTGTGCAATCAAATGCAATATACGAGTACTTTTCATTGAGGTATGTGTGTGTGCTGTAATTGACTAGGCCGAGAATGGTTGAGCGTGCCATGCAATTGACCAACTGAGCTAGCCTTAAACACTAATTCAATATGGCTATGATCACCCTGAGCCTGGACACGAATCTACGCCCCTGACCGACGCCAAAAAACAATTGCAGCTCCCATTGTATCATTCAAGTTGGCGCATTTGTACTGCGTTCTATTTGTCCAATATACTGTAAAACCTCTATTTAAACGGCATCTCTAACAGAACGGCATATTAGGGGAATAATAAAAATGTAGAACGGCACCCCTAATATAATGACAACATCTAATTAAACGTCACTTTGATTAATTCTTGTTTTGGCAATAGCTATGACTGACTGATTTTTATTTTGAAATCTTGACTATGAACATTTCGAGTGTAGTTTTTCATGTTTCGCGAAGCCGCCGCCTATTTTTGCTCAGCCCTCAATACAGTCTCCCATCATACAAATCCTGGCGCCGCCACTGCTTGAAGACCTCGATAAACGCACCCTTCTTGTCGGCTGGCAAAAAACAGTCGCACCAGTCGTCTGATCTCACTGATGTTGCGACCGACCTGCATCAACGAGCGTCCGTCTTGTTCGGTGTAGGAAAAATCGAACGGATACACGCCATCGCCACCCACATGCTTTTTACCTATTATGCCTGTGTCATGATACATACACGCACATACATACACACACACACACACACACATATATATATTTCGACAAACTACAACCAATTCCGGCGATGGAGGGTGATAAGCTCCAGTCAGTCGAAAACATGTTAACACACTATTGAGAGAATAGGCGTACAATGGCGCTGTGTAAACCCGGCGGAGCAGAATTTCATTGGGCGAATTCTATAATCCCACAGCCTCTGTCCACCCAGCAGAAAATGATGGTACCAGATATCAGTCATGTGTTGTGCCATGCTTTCTGGGGAGGTGGACCTCTCTAATACGTCTTACATCCTTGTGGCGCCATAGCGTGGAGAGGGTCGGCTCTGCGGTGGCAGCGAGCTGCACTGGGCACACCTGTGTGTTCATAAGCTTCGGCTTCTTCCCGTGTAGCAGCTGTCACTTAGGTCTTTAACCTTTAATATCGAACAATTTGTAATATTAAGTGGAAATTTTAACGGCCACACACGAAAACACACAATGACACACACCTTTATTGACTCCGTGAGCAGCTAGAATGGTGGGCAGACTGTGGACGCGCTCGAACGAGTTGAAATGGTGCACGGTCTGATGCAGGCCGTACATGCCATTCTGGTGCGATGGCAGGCCAGTCAGAATGGCCGACCGACTGTCAAATATCACGTGACACACGCGTGAGATGATCACCGTACAAGGGTGTAGATTTGTGTCGAGGCCCAGGGGGATAACAGCCATCATGCATTAGTGTTCAAAGTTGGCTCAGTTGGTTAATTGCTTGGGACATTCAACCATTCTATGCCTAGTGAATCACAACACACATGAAAAGTAAAATAAATATATGTAATGTAATGAAAAGTAATTTGAAAAGTAATGAAATCAAAAGTGAAATCAATGATAATGAAAAGTAGATTGCATGTTACCACCCAGCTAAAGATAACCCATGAAGACGTTGAATCAGCGTGTAGGTGGAACACGCAGAAACACACAGAAAGCCAATTTACACCCACTGATGATACCAACATTGCTCATTTTCGGGTGATGTTTAACACAAATTTCATGGATATGGTGTGTCCCATGGTTTCTATATCGCTAAATCCAATGGTTTTAAAATTATTTATGTTTGAAGGGACTTAGAGGTCGCAAATCTCATTTGAATACTACAAATTTAGTGAGAAATGAGAAATATTTGCATATTTCTCTCAGTAAATTTTTGTGATGACATCTACAGCCATTCAACACCAACCATCTGGAAGAATTGCGCGAGATCTATCTAACGATATAATTTTTGCCAGTATTTAGTCCAGGATTCATACCCCTTGGCATCAGCGTAGATTTGTGTCGAGGCTCGGGGGGGGATGACAGCCATCATGCATTAGTGTTCAAAGTTGACTCAGTTGGTCAATTGCATCATCAATTCATCTTTATGCTTAATCTTGCGCCGCTATCCTATTGCGTACCATATTTATGCTGACGACGTCCAAATATTCTTTCCCCTCACTTTATCTTCCTCATGTCTAGTTTCTGAACTTCTTAATGATATATCTTCTTGGGCTGCCTCAAGGAAACTTGTCCTTAATCATTCAAAGACAGTATATCTTGTATTTCACCCTCCTAGACTCACCCCTCACAATATTGATCTTCCTCTTGCCTCCCAGATTCGCAACTTGGGAGTTATATTCGATCCATCACTTTGCTTCTCAAGTCATTTCTCTCAGCTCACTCGCTCTTGCCGTTTTATCATTCGCCAATTTTATCCTATCCGTGCTTTCATTGATGAAGCATCTGCCACCCTATCAGTCAATTCCTACATCCTCTCAAAAATTGATTACTGCAACTCTATTCTTTCATCTTCCTTTTAAATCTGTCCGCCAACTTCAATCTGTGATTAATTTAGCATGTCGATTTGTTTTGCGACTTCCTCCTAAAACTCCTACATCATCCCACCTCCGGCAGCTTGGCTGGCTTCCTGCTCTTTCACGGATTCGATTCAAAATTTGCTGTTTGACATTCAAATTGATTCATTCTCCATCTTCACCTTTGTATCTTCGCTCTCTTCTCATACCCAGCGTTCGCTCTGATAGTCGCAATCGTAAGCCTTTAGTTAGTCCTCCCGCTATCAATTTATCTCCCTGGTCGTCCAAATCTTATACATTTTATGCTCCTCGTATATATAACTCGCTTCCCTCGCACATCCTTGAAAAAACGTCTCTCAAGTCTTTCTCTGTCACCTTGCACAAACACCTACTTGAATCTGCTTGATCTAACCTACCCTGTAATCTGTTTCCGTTATCTTCCAGCTCTTATCCTCATTGTGATCTACTGTGTTTGGCTGGTTGACTCACTTCGGTCTGGTAAATTGTCTGGTCAGGAGAATTCCTGCTACTGGTACTGTGTAGCCCAGTACAACCAGTCTCATAGTCGAGTGGTCGGCGACTAAACCGGCACCCCTCTGGTTCCCACCAGTGAGGAGGGTGGCTAGACACCAAGCAGGACTAAAAATAAAACCTGTCCAAGGGCGGAAGAGCTACTCGCTAGCCAACGGCCATCTAGCATTTATTTTTATTATGTTATATCCCATGCTTTTTTATTCTATATTCCCATGATATATTTTCTTTCTTTCCATTATATGCTCTATTACATTACATTCTTCATATATGTATATGTGTATGCATGTGTATGTGTATATATGTGCGTGTGTATGTGTTCGTGTGCATGTGTTTGTGTGTATGTGTTTGTGTGTATGTGTGTATATATGTGTTCAATTTTGCAAGCACCAATGTACTTTCTTTCGATTTTTGCTCCATATTTTTGTCCCCATACCGCTCTGTGTCTACACTTTATTATTCTGCTCCTGCTCGCGCATTTGCCCTCGAAAGTGCGCTATATCAAATACATGTTGTTGTTGTTGTTGTTGTTGTTGTTGTTGCATGGTACCCTCAACTATTTTCAGCCTATTCGATTACAACACACATACCCCAATGAAAAGTATAATGTGTAATATATTTCTTCACATATTTAGAATTTCTTGCATTTTTTGCCTATTGTCATTTGGCTTCTATGCTGATTTTGATGATAATATAGCCAATGAACTGTAATCAGTAGGGCTGTCAAAAGTTAATAAAGTTACTTTTTCACCTGAAGATCACTTTTTCATAAGCTACCTAAAACTGCATGAAAAAGTTGTGTGCGATAATTATTACAAAAGTTATTAGGTTACCAAAAGTTACATTTTCATCGTTAGGTTACTTTTTTGCTTTTAGGTTACTTTTTTATCATCAGGTTACCTTTTGTTATTTTTCTAGTTATTCGGTATGTTTACCACGAAGTTTGGTGACTTTTTGCAGATAAGAGGCACAAAAACGGTATATATGAGGATAAAATAGGAAAAGAGATTAGGTCTGAAGATCAAGAAATGTCAAAATTTCTGCTGTTAAGATTTAGCAATTGATATTCACCTTAATATCTGTGCTACTCGATATTTTTACGTTTTTGGGTACGCAGGATAGCGTCATTCCATTTTAGGAAATGCCCACGAACCGGAGGGTGTCGTGAGATGTTTGGAGCGTGGTATAGTAGGAAGTGTGAGCTCTCTATACCAGATACTGCACTGTAGCACTTGACAATACGTATTTACTTGAACAGGAATGAGCACGTGATTTTCAGGGCGTGAAATACCGTCATTTTCCCACGTTTGAGATTTAGAAGACTGTGAGGACAGGGTGCTACATTTGGGAGGACGCATTCACACATGCAGTGTTTACGCTCACACTAATATACAAACTGTAGTACGTGCTATTTATTAACAAGTTCCATTGAAACAATATAAAGAACATTATTGCGACCATTACTAAATATATTTACATTTGCAATGAGTGTTTTTCACTTTTGTATTAGCTTTCCACTTTAAATTGCATTTTGATGGTTATGCTCCTTTTTTCGATGTTAGCTAAATTATGTTAAGTCACTTTGGGTTGTTTGTTGTAAAAATGGTACCAGATCGAAGAGAGGGTGGAAAAATAGTACCAACTCGGAAAGAGGATAGAAAAGAAGGACTGGTGTGTTTTCTTCCTTCAGAACTGCAAACAGAAAGAATATTGTGGGGTGGAGTGAGGGGAAAGAATATTTGGACGTCGTCAGCATAAATATGGTACGCAATAGGATAGCGGCGCAAGATTAAGCATAAAGATGAATTGATGATGCAATTGACCAACTGAGTCAACTTTGAACACTAATGCATGATGGCTGTCATCCCCCCCCCCCGAGCCTCGACACAAATCTTCGCTGATGCCAAGGGTTATGAATCCTGGACTAAATACTGGCAAAAATTATATCGTTAGATAGATCTCGCGCAATTCTTCCAGATGGTTGGTGTTGAATGGCTGTAGATGTCATCACAAAAATTTACTGAGAGAAATATGCAAATATTTCTCATTTCTCACTAAATTTGTAGTATTCAAATGAGATTTGCGACCTCTAAGTCCTTCCAAACATAAATAATCTTAAAACCATTGGATTTAGCGATATAGAAACCATGGGACGCACCATATCCATGAAATTTTTGTTAAACATCACCCGAAAATGAGCAATGTTGGCATCATCAGTGGGTGTAAATTGGCTTTATGTGTGTTTCTGCGTGTTCCACCTCCACGCTGATTCAACGTCTTCATGGGTTATCTTTAGCTGGGTGGTAACATGCAATCTACTTTTCATTTTCATTGATTTCACTTTTGATTTCATTACTTTTCAAATTACTTTTCATTACATTACATATATTAAGTTTACTTTTCATGTGTGTTGTGATTCACTAGGCATAGAATGGTTGAATGTCCCAAGCAATTAACCAACTGAGCCAACTTTGAACACTAATGCATGATGGCTGTTATCCCCCTGGGCCTCGACACAAATCTACACCCTTGTACGGTGATCATCTCACGCGTGTGTCACGTGATATTTGACAGTCGGTCGGCCATTCTGACTGGCCTGCCATCGCACCAGAATGGCATGTACGGCCTGCATCAGACCGTGCACCATTTCAACTCGTTCGAGCGCGTCCACAGTCTGCCCACCATTCTAGCTGCTCACGGAGTCAATACAGGTGTGTGTCAGTGTGTGTTTGCGTGTGTGGCCGTTAAAATTTCCACTTAATATTACATATTGTTCGATATTAAAGGTTAAAGACTTAAGTGACAGCTGCTACACGGGAAGAAGCCGGAGCTTATAAACACACAGGTGTGCCCCGTGCAGCTCGCTGCCACCGCAGAACCGACCCTCTCCACGCTATGGCGCCACAAAGATGTAAGACGTATTAGAGAGGGCCACCTCCCCAGAAAGCATGGCACAACACATGACTGATATCTGGTACCATCATTTTCTGCTGGGTGGACAGAGGCTGTGGGATTATAGAATTCGCCCAATGAAATTTTGCTCCGCCGGGTTTACACAGCGCCATTGTACGCCTATTCTCTCAATAGTGTGTTAACATGTTTTCGACTGACCGGAGCTTATCACCATCCATCGCCGGAATTGGTTGTAGTTTGTCGAAATATATGTGTGTGTATGTGTGTGTGTGTGTATGTGTATGTATGTGCGTGTATGTATCATGACACAGGCATAATAGGTAAAAAGCATGTGGGTGGCGATGGCGTGTATCCGTTCGATTTTTCCTACACCGAACAAGACGGACACTCGTTGATGCAGGTCGGTCGCAACATCAGCGAGATCAGACGACTGGTGCGACTGTTTTTTGCCAGCCGACAAGAAGGGTGCGTTTATCGAGGTCTTCAAGCAGTGGCGGCGCCAGGATTTCTATGATGGGAGACTGTATTGAGGGCTGAGCAAAAATAGGCGGCGGCTTCGCGAAACATGAAAAACTACACTCGAAATGTTCATAGTCAAGATTTCAAAATAAAAATCAGTCAGTCATAGCTATTGCCAAAACAAGAATTATTCAAAGTGACGTTTAATTAGATGGTGTCATTATATTAGGGGTGCCGTTCTATATTCTTATTGTTCCCCTAATATGCCGTTCTGTTAGAGATGCCGTTTAAATAGAGGTTTTACAGTATATTGGACAAATAGAAAGATGCATATACGCAGTACAAATGCGCCATACTTGAATGATACAATGGGAGCTGCAATTGGTTTTTGGCGTCGGTCAGGGGCGTAGGTTCGTGTCCAGGCTCAGGGTGATCATAGCCATATTGAATTAGTGTTTAAGGCTAGCTCAGTTGGTCAATTGCATGGCACGCTCAACCATTCTCGGCCTAGTCAATTACAGCACACACACATACCTCAATGAAAAGTACTCGTATGTTGCATATGATTGCACACACATTTGTCGTGTTTTCTTACTATTTTGCTATGCTGATTTTGATGACAATATACCCAATGAACTAAACTTAGCAGAATCATCGGGGTATAATTGCATATTCATACCCCCAGTCAATTTGTCGGGGTATATATACCCCCACACCTCAGGAAGTGCATCTATGTCCATGGCGGTGAGTAGAGCCTATTTTTGTGGGTTTATATTTTTACTCTGCATGCACATACTAGGCTGCACCCTGTATTTCTGCTGGCATTTCATTCGTGATGGATTCCTGTGTGTGTGTGTGTGTGTTGCATTTTCGTGCGGATCAAGGCTAGGCACGAATGCACCAAGCCATGCCCGACTGAAAGATCCGGGAGGGGGTACGGGGGTATACAATTACACCACCGAGAATTCTGCTGAGATCAGTATATTAGGTATATTGTCATCAAAATCAGTATAGCAGAAAAGTAACAATACACAACAAATGAGTGCTTGTGTATGCAATTATATGCAATATACTTCTCATTGAGGTATGTGTGTCGTGTCAAGAAACGCGTGCAACAACGTAACGTGTATTGACCACAAGTGCTGTCAATGCAATGCTGTTCCGCGCTTCTAGCAACATGGACAGCGTGCAGTGTGCTCGTGCAAGATGACACCGCCGCTATATGATATACATGAATGGAGACAATGCAGACATACAAACGCATACACATATATATACAGATAAATCCTAATGCTACCCGCCACAGTATGTGTGTTGTAATTGAATAAACCGAAAATGGTTGAGGGTACCATACAATGAGCCAACTGAGCCGATTTTGAACGCTAATGCAAGATGGCTTTCATCCCCAAGAGCCTCGACACAAATCTACACCCTTGCTCCCGTTTCTTCACTTGATTCGCACTAGTCAAGCTGCAACATACACTCATATTGCAGTTGTGAACACTGATTTTGACTGGTTACATACAATTGAATTTACAATTGATCAAGATTGTACGTGCATCTCTAGAATTTAACGGTCTTATATCTTTCTACGCAATTGTTTTTGCTGTGTATCGTTGGTGTGTCGAGTGATGGCGAGACGGTGTGCATTATGTGTGTGCGTTTGTGTTTGTGCCATGCAAACGGCACTATAGGGCCGCATGGTTCCTCTATATCGGCTTTCACGACCCTCATCGCTGCGGTCACACGCATCCACAGTACGGCGCTTTCTGTGAAAAGTTCGGCGTGGATGGCTCAATTCCCGACTGGACTCCCGTCTTGTACAAGTAATTGCCGAGTAACACACACGCTCACATTAGACCAGTGGTCCTTAACCCTATTGGAGGTGCTGAGCCCCACAAGTTCCATGCATGCTTTCATCGAACTCCTGGTGTGTGAAGTATTATAAGAAAAATAACAAATCACGTAAGATCAAGATAGTCACACAAGTAGGCTACTACTGAGTGGACCGAGTTGCTTGCAGCACAGATATCAAGAGCAAGCGATGTGGCGTGATTAGCTGCAGACAATGATGACCAAGCAGAGCTTGACGTCACGAATCATACGAGTGGGTGAACCAAGCCGCTGAACTCCTGAAGCTGCCTCATCGAACCCCTGGGGCTTGATTGATCCTAGGTTGAGAACCACTGCATCACACACCCGCTCGTATCGCAGTTATGTTATAAAACACTTGCCAGATGTGGTAGTGTCGTTTTCACCAACAGCCAAATTCACAGCTACGTTATAGCTCAATTATGGAACTTAATTATGGAACGAACTAGGCCTCATTTCGCAACTTATGGAAAATTTGCGGTTTTCAAATGGTCGTTGGTTCGCTATGAGGCCTTCCAATTTCGGATTTCAATTGTGCACTTTTGATTAATGTTTAGATGTGGCGAAAAAATGAATTGGAAAAGCTTAATTTTGAAACAAATACAAATTGCACGTTTTTGCTGACAATTTCTCCTATTGATTTGATATGACTTTCCACTCGCGACAATCGATTAGAACCGTTTATATGGTTCACAATATTTCGCTATATAAGTTCACTTGTGCATACGAGTTTGCGACCCAATTTTGCTGAATCGAATCTGAAATTCATCGCTTTCTTCTGTACTCTGTTCAAATGCGCAATTACATTTATATTAGAATTATATAAAACACATTGTTTAGACATGTGCACATTCGTGTATATTTATGCATCCTCCGATTATTTTGTTGTTTTGCTATAAAAACGTGTGTGTGAGTATATGTGTGAGTTTTTCATACATGATTGCGAGTATTATGCGGTTGCATACGCTTCTTAGATTTTTTTCGCTCGTGTGCACATGTGGTCAGTGCTGATGTTCTGCAGGTTCCTTACAATGTGCAAGATACACGTGCAGCACGTGAGGACTTGGCGGCTCAGTACACTGCCATATCAAGACTAGACCAAGGCTAGTATATGTGTACTAGACTAGTATATGTGTACTAGACTAGTATATGTGTGTATATAGTTGATACCATGACAAGGAAAGTTTTTATGAGGATGAACACAGCTGTAATCCAGTGGTTCTCAACCTTTCGCAGTGTTGGCACCGTTTTCATATCACCAGTCAGTTTTCGCACCCCCTGAATTCTTGATAGCCATGTTAGAAAAGATAAAACTGCAATCAACGTAATATCTCTTCGCACACTGTTTAAGAGGAGTAATCAAAAGTATTTTTCCGGGAAACATATGAATAATAGATAACAACATATACTTTGTTTGATTTTTCACAGGAATCTTGGCTCCTCTTAGGGAACCAGGAGCGAATCCTCGTTTCCTAAATCCTAGAAATCCTATTCTAATTGGAATATATTTTGGAAGAGTCACTTATTTGTGGAAGGATGTTCATGAAC
The DNA here is from genome assembly GCA_916048095.2 of Sacculina carcini. NCBI lineage: Eukaryota > Metazoa > Arthropoda > Thecostraca > Sacculinidae > Sacculina > Sacculina carcini. The sequence goes on from OU696590.1 coordinate 1,115,682, forward strand.
AAATTCAAAATAGCAACAATTCACTGGCACACATTATTCAACAGACAATTATTTTATAATCAACCGCAATTATAAATTCGATTATAAAATCTTGATAATCAGTGAACAATTTGTTTGCTATGAGAATCGTGAAACTGTAATTGTAATAATAACGAAGTAAATTATAATTATAATAATAATGAAGTAAATTGTAATCATAATGATATAATAAATTGTAATACAAAATAAATTGTAATAACAAAATAAACTGTAATAATAAAATAAATTGTAATGATAAAATAAATTGTAATAAAAAAATTGTAATAAAAAAATTGTAATAAAAAAATTGTAATAAAAAAATTGTAATAATATTTTCAATTATAGCAATAAATAAAACTAATAAAAACTGTAATTGTAGGGAAATTCGTTGACTCAAGCTTTACGGAAAGTTTTCATGTGTTGAATACGCAGAAACATGTGGACTTTTTGTGACCGGACTTTTTCCCTACTCGTGATCACCTAGCACACAGAGAGTAATCACTTTTTCCTTTCAATTACAACTAAGCAGATGTTGCAAAAATGCTGCACGCAACAGCGGAGTGGCATGGTGTCTGTTGCGCGGTGGAAACACAATGTGTATGTGTGTGTGTGTGTGTGTGTGTGTGTATGATCGGGTGGGAGAGGTGTGGGTGTGGTACTCGACGAGCTACAACAGGCTGGACACGCACACAACACACTTGTGGTCTTCACTTCGGACAACGGACCTCCATTTCCAACAGGCCGCACCAACCTTTACGAGCCAGGTAGAATGCGCGCGATAATCCGCGTTGAATATCTCCGATACGACTTTTCTGCTCCGAGAAATTGTTGATGTGATGGATTGAGAAAATAAATCTTGATTGATATCTTGCTGAGCGTGCGATGTCACCTAGTACGTCTCCACTCAGCTTGCTCAATAGTGATGCTCTTTCTAGTATATTTCGCCGGTGTTTTCCACGTTGCATCTCGATATTTTATGCTTCAATGCTGTTTGAATCTGACGCTTGTGAAAATTTGTTACGCGTGTTTGCAGCGATCGTTATGGATAGTTTTGTTTTTGCATCGAGCTCGAATAATTTTTTATTGTTGCTTTATGTTGATGATAAGCTCTCGCTGTGTGGCAGTGGCGGAGCCAAGGGGGGAACCTGGAAAATGTGCCAATCCCCACCCCAAAATCTGGACCATGAACCTTTCGAGTGTAGTTATGTAACCTTTCGGTTATGTTTAGCCCAGCCCCCGTATCTTTTTCCTTAGCCGCACCGGAAAAATTCTGGCGTCGCCACTTCTGTGTGGTGCAGCGTCTGGTAGTTGCATTGCTGCGCGCTCTTGTGGTTTGGTTGCAAGGCGTGCGAGAGCCGTTGATCGTGAGAGCCGGCCTGTCGCCTGAGACCAGCCAACACCGCGACGCACGACGGGTAACACTGCCTGTGTCACTGCTCGATCTGCTACCAACTGTTCTCGACTGGCTCGGTCGACTGCCGTATCCACACTACCACCTCAACAACCACTCGACTGCCGTGCGTCTCAGCGGTGACAGTCTGTTGCCAATGCTCAGCGCCGTTCATCAATCCTCAACCCTTGATGGCACAGGTATGCCGGCCCGCACCCGTTCGGGGTCGGGCGGCTACGAGTCTTGAGGGGCTCCGTTGCCTCACGCATGATATTGAGGAGACCGAGGGGCTGCTCGTAACTGTATTTCTCCAAAGTCGTTCCTCTTTTATATTGGTGCCTTATTTATAATAGGGGCCCCAATCATTGCCTTCGGGTGGGCCTTGCAACGGATATGTACATTAATATCCATCTGCAGGAGATGTCTCACTGAATATACTCCCTCCGTCTGTGTTGCTCAGCTGTTCACTGAGATCCGATTATTATTATTATTGTTAATTACAGTCAAATCCAGTGGCATGGGAGGAGTACAAGCGCTTTTAACACCATGCGGTGGCCCCTTTTACCGTCAGAGCTCAAAAGATTGAGAAAAAGGGAGTTTGAGAAATAAAAATGCAGATTTTGTGATGTGAATGTAATTGGATGCAAAGTTTATAGCTGTTTCGGTACACACACGTTTGTGTGTGTGTCAGGCGTCCATAATCGTAGTGGTTATGTTTTCATCAGTCAGACGTTCCACGAGGTGACGATGGCGTACGTTATGCGCGCCGTACGCTCTTCGTCGTATAAACTCATTCACAATATATTCTACCGACTAGCATTTCCCATAGACCAGGACTTCTATGTGTCGGCCACCTTTCAGGTTGGTCGCATTTTTCAACTGAGTGTTTAAGTGTACATGCATTTTTTGGGATATATTGACCAGGCTTGAAAATTCCATATTTTAGTTTCAGTGTTTCAGCGGATGAAGTTTGTGTGCAGAAAAAAAGCAAAAATATGTGGAAAACCGTTCAGAAAAAAGTTGTTTTTATTTTGCCTCGTCTTCGTAATGAAGCGTATGTGCGCGTGTGAAGGACCTGCTCAACTCAAGTGTATCTGGTCGTGAAACACGATGGTACAAGACGCTGGACGAATACTACCACCGCGCCGAGTGGGAGTTGTTCCACTTGAACAATGACCCGCATGAAATCAACAATCTTGCTCCATGTAACAAGTACAAGGTAACTTTACTTGATCGATCATATAGGGTTACCTATTATTCTGAAGGATGTGTAGGCTTTGCAATGAAATCTTACTCCGAACTCAATATACAATACGTCTATGCTTGCACTGGCGGATCCAGAGGGGGGCTCAGGAAGCTGACCCCCCCCCAAATGTTTTCATCTACTCATAACCAAGAGGTTCAATAAAATAGGTTAGGAAAGAGTACTATTTCTGTAGTTTGTCGATATAATCATCATCGCAAAAATGTTAAATTTGATGCATGTACATAACTGATCGCCTCAAAATTCACCCCCCCCCCCCCAAATTAATTAAGGCCCTCCCAAAATTGCACTGTGAATGCGCCACTGTAAGCTTGTAATGATTAGTTCGAGTGGTCATTATGTACATATAGCGTCTCGCTTTCAAACCAGTAGCCTGCTATTATTTGACCAGACCTGAATACAAATCTCTATTTCAAAATATCGAGAGTTCCTGGCTGTCTCTGCCTATGGTTGCAAAATGTTCTAAACGGTCCTATATATCACGCCTATTCGTGCTTCAACTAACTGTGCGTGCTTGGGTGTGTGGGTGATCGGAGAATGTTTTCGATCGACTACGAGCCGCTCTGACTGAATGGCAATGGTCCACTGATGATCCGTGGGTGTGTGCACCCGACGCTGTGCTCGAAAACACGGGACCTTTCAAGAACCGACCACGTTGTCTGCCTCAACATACCGAACTTTAACCAGCCATCATGTATCGACTTTGGGTGGTTACATTGCTCCGTTACGGCCGTAAGAATCGGTCGATAACAATTCGTTGTTTATTGTTTGATTGGTCACATTATCCCTCAGTAGTCTGACTATTCAACTCGTGAATTACATTTGTGTTAAATTGTTTTGCATCGTGTTGAATTATATTTGTTTATTCAATACTATTTGTCAGCCTGTATTCGTGCATTATTGTGTTATATAGATATTGTGTATTGTAGAGATACAGGAGCTTTTAGTCCTTCCGCTCAACGGAATATAATATCTTCTCGTGTCGGGTAAATCCGTGATCTGTAGACGTGTATGTGAAATATTACAATGTCATTTACTTTTTGCGTATATTTTTATCGCTACGACACAATTTCACCCATACGTCTAGGCAGAAATACGGACTCCTAGCGAATTATAGAAATCAACACCAAGTGCTGTAACATGACGTAATTTTTGAAATAAACAAAATCGCATGCGGTGTGAAATGGGTAAGTTTGCAAGAAACCTGTCTCCGTATATAATTGCTCATGACATCATCCATAGACGAGATGATGTTTTTCATTAATTCTCCCAGAGAAATGAGCCGATTCGATTATACTATAGTGTAATGTTATTGTAAGAAACCAAAAACACTAACATAACGCGTGTGAGCATCATTGACCCACGCGCGCCTATAGGACGTCACAACACGCATTCACGCTCACACCGTCACACACGGATGTACAGGCAACGCCAACTAGATACTAGGTGTATCTAGGTGGCGTTGGTACAGGCCTCACGCCCACCGCCACAGCCAATCAGCGGCGAGCGAGTGACCGGCTCGGGGCACGAACACTATACATAATCAAAACATAGTAATTACACCTGGGCGCCAATATTCATGCAGAAAGCATGTTGACGCAGAGCGATTTGGAGCATTAGTATCAGTGGTATATTAGTGATTCCCAACCCTTTTGTGGTTGAATACTACTTGGAGGTCCTGAACACAGAGCCGTTGCGAGGAATAATGGGCCCCCCCCCCGAAGGCAACACTTGGGCCCCCACTATAAATAAATCACCAAATAATGAATGTATTTATTATACATAATCACATAATACAAGCTCAGGTGAAAACATCTGAGCAAAAAGGTAAAGGCTATATATAATAAATGTGCTAAATTTCAATATCATACAAAGCAACGGGCCCCTCAACATTCGGGGCCCCCCGGCCGGGGGGTACGGGGGCTACGGCTCTGCCTGTACAGTCACCGCATACCACCTGGTCCTAGAAAACCTCAATTCGATTGGATATCACCTTGTTTACACCTAATTGTACAAGTAGAACACACAAATCAGCTGAAAAAACAACTCAATACGAGGACTGTACCTGCCTCGTCTCCATCAGCTGGCTAATGAGGGCCATTACTTTGCTCACAAAGCATCGTCACATCAAACATTTTTGAGAAATAATGAATAGTCAAATCCTTAATGACCTCGAAAGTCTCTACGTACCATCTGAAAGGCCCACAAGCACCACAGGCTGCGAGACACTGCATTATATCCTAATGTATCATCTGAATTAATCTAATCGTCAGCGTCTAATCATAATGTGCAGACTGAATTGTCTCATTTGTGAATAGTGCGTCGTTGTCTGGTCAGGCTTCGCCCTGCTACTGGTAACCGTGTAATTCCAGACAACCACGTTCATGGTCGAGTCGTCGGCGACTAAAGCGGCCCCCCACTGTTCTGCAGTGAGCACGGCCAGACACCCCACAGGAATGAAAACAAAACCTGTTACAAGGGCGGATCAGCTAATTGATAGCCAAAATCCATCTACAGCTACTCAGTAGCTACTCCCATTATGCAAACGTGTTTTCATATTTCTGTTTGTACCTTCTCCCTACTCGCTGTATATAAATATGTGCGCTATATCGAATATTTGCTGTTGTTTGGTAAGACTGCGCAGTCTTTGCCACTGATGTTGGCGTCAAGCTTTCAATTTCGCAGTTCATGCGCGTGCTACAGTGACCATTTTAGAGCATGTCGCTACAGCGCAGTGATACGTGCGGTTATGAGACATCAGACATCCCACATCAGACAGGAGCCAGGTGTATTTGAGTTCAATATGATTTTGATGTATTCCTCATACGAGTTGGAAGACAGCCACAGCTTAAGGTGTTGGTCAAGGATTTAATCAACCATTGGATTGCGTGACGAAGCGCGAGTGCAGACAATTGCAGTAGGAACCCTGCATGAGCACGCCACCGATAGTCTGTCAGTATCCGTGTCTGCATTCATACACTGCAGTGTTCATTTGTGACTGTGGTCGACAACCAACTCGTACAACGCAATGGCCAAAGGCGTGACTATAGCACTTAGAGTAAGTGCTGTCCGTTCTCTTCGTGATTGTTCACTGGTTTTTACGTATTCTTAAAAGATAAGTTTTGGCTGTCCTGATATTGTGCACCATTTCAATTACGCAACAACTTCTGGGTGTAATTTCGGAATAGTCAGTGATAATTCGTAGAAGACTGACTCAAACAAGATGATTTGAAAAATACTTGTTTTGTTCAGACATTCCGGATTTCTAGGCTATTTCAGATGATTTTCTCATATAGAATTTCAGTGCATTGAACCAAACATGTATTTACATCTAACATTCGATATTTGAATACACAAGCTGAAACAAATTTTCGAAGCATTTCCAACCATTTTCTAACGAATTCACCGATTTTTGACGACAGGTATTCGTCGGCTTTTTCATTATTTTGTCAATTGCTTTCCTGGTCGTGAATCACTTCGAATAGTAAGTATTGCACGAATGATTAAGTAACTAATTGCTTTTTAAGCACACACCACTGTTGAAACTATACGACTACTAGACTCCCGGTAGACTCGAGTCGTTGCTGGTGGGTTGATAAACGCACAATGGACCAGGATTCGAACAGCGAACCTCTGATAAAAGGAGTTTAGTCTTGTGAAGTTCCTTCATAAACGTTTATTAATAAGTAAATAATATTATAATATGATATGTTCAAATACCTAAATTGCCTTGCGGGCAACTTCAGTTCACTTCAGTTTCATAGATAGCGGCACTAAGATACAGGACTAAGTAAAAAATAGGGGCTTGGCGGAACATGAGAAACTACACTCAAATGTTAGGATTTATGGGGGGCTCGGGGAGGAACTGGGCACATTTTGAGAGGACATATTACAGGCGGAGCACCCTTGAGCATCAGTCTTTCGCTCCCTAATAGAAAACAGATGCCCATTTTGACCACAATTAAACCCCAGATGGCATATTGTGTCAGTGTAATTGATTCACACCAGTCATTGCAATATTACGTATACGTTATTCACAACCATGTTACAAGACTGTGTGGACCACGGAAGACACATCTCACTGGCATCGGTAAATTTATCTGCAATTATCATAATCATACTGGATGTTTATTGCAGCTTAACAGGTCTTTGGGGAAAGTAAGTGGAAACGGTTTTTAGTCGTACACATACTTGCACATTTATGATCAGGGTTTGATAAAAACCGGGTTTTTTCACAAAAAACAAAAACCATGTTTTTTTAGAAAAAAACATGAAAACCATTGTTTTTTTTGTTTTTTTGGTTTTTTACACTTTGCACACAAATAAAAAAAAGATTGTACCACGCTATTTAGTATATAGTTAAACATATTTTAGTACCACTTACCAAGAGTTTTGTGAATATTTAAAAAAGATAAGAATAAAATCATAAAAATGTACACACAGGATCTTGAATTTCACCTTGTAGTATCTATAGGCAACGGATGTTTTAAACCGCTTCCAATTGCGAAAGCAGTCGATTTTAACACCCACATATGTTTGCAAAGTCCAAGCCAAATACCCAGTGGCCTTATTTATGAAAACCTAGTGACTAAAAATCCCTTTGTCCATGGAGGTTAATTCATGTTTGTTTTCAGAGTAAACACAGTTATTTTTTTTAAACTCAGAGGTTTCTCAAAATAGTGTTTTTCAGAGAAACTCAAATGTTTTGTCGTAAAAATTTAGGATTTCTCATAAATACCAACTACAATATTTCCCTAGCAAAAACCAAAAATGTTAATACAAAATTTTCTCATATCGTGCAAACCCATAAAATCATGCCAAAATGTAATATTTATGAGGGTTTAAAACTGTTTTAATGAACTCATTTACTAATTCTGAAAATATTTGATCATTCCTATATGAGAAACATCATTTCTGTAAAAAAAACAATTTAAAAAAAGCATGTTTTTTATATAAAAAACGCTTGGTTTAAACCATGGTTTAAACCAAACAAACCCTGTTTATGATACACACCCACACACCTTCACAATTCGACATAATATATACTCGCTAGCACAATACAAACACGAAGGCTATGTTAAATGAACTTTGTACATGAACAATACAGTCAAGGGAAATAAGTGCATGTTAATTAAGAGGAAATGAAAGCGCTCTTGATTGAACATATTGAATCTGAATTTGAACTTGCATTCAAGTTTTCAGGTCATTCTGTCAGCATTACACACTTCATATACACTCAGCACTCGTACGTTAATTACGTCTGAATTTTCAAATTGCTGTCCGGAATAAGTATACATGTAACCATGAACGTATAGATTTCATGAGTTAATATTTTTACATTTGATTACAGCACGATTCTCCCAAAGTGACTTTATCACAAAGTAGTTTACCATTCAACAATACGTCAAGCGTACTTATACCAGCCACATTATATCTTGTAGTAATTGTAATATTGTAAGAAGTTGTCTGACACAACTTAATTATTCACTACCTGATAAACGTTCGCAAACCGCTGACCCATGTATTAGCGGACGCGTTCTGTGGAACGTTCAGCTCTGTACATTAAATATGTCACTGAATTAACAAAATACGCATTTACACAGATTCATGGATTGGTACCAGTGAGTGAGAAACACACTACATATACAACATATTGGACGTCCCATTTTGTGACCACACATATGGGAATTCCTCGATTATATAACTCGCTCCCTTCTCATATCACCTCCTCGCTCACGTATCGATCTTTTACCTCTTCTCTACGTAAACATCTTGTCGAAATTTCCTTTGATCCCGTGAATCCTTTTGCCTCTCTGATATGTGTGTGGGCGTGAATGCATGTATGCTTGTGTTTACTTATGTTTTAGTCTAATTATGTTTATTTTACTCTGTTATTGTGTTCTTCAATCACCCTTCAATGTGTTCTTCTCATTGTGTTAATGTGTTCATTGCGTTATTTAAATTGTGTAATATTTATTCATTCATGTGTTCTTTTTATTGTTTCCGTAATAACTGTTTTAGCTTTGTCCGCTTGTTCATACTGTTTAGCTGCCGCGAGCCCGTGTATGACAGGCGCTATAACAAATACACTGAACTGAACTGAACTGAATTAGGGCAGGCACCAACGGATCATGCCATTATTTTGAATTCCAACTTCACCACAAGTTATCAGGCACTGACTTACACGAATCACACTCTGGTTTAATTGATTTACACTCACCTAATCTTACTAGTTTATTTTCGATTCATATTTGAGATATGATCACGAATTATTTCATTCTCCAACGCACACCAAGCCCTGTAGCCACACACATCAATTATTTTCTGTACCATGTATGTCAACTGTGTACACTGTTTTATTGTATTTACATGTGCCAATTATATGAAGGCCACTTTATCACTGTCACTGTATTACCGTGAGTATGCGGAATAAGTATACACGTAACCATGAACGTATATATTTCACAAGTTAACATTTGTACATTTGATTACAGCTCGGCTCCCAGCACGTAAGTGATTTTATCACAAATCAGTTTACCATTCAACAATACGCCAAGCGTACCTATACCAGCCACATTATATCTTGTAGTAATTCTAATCTTTTAAGAAGCTGTCTGACCTGTCTAGTATGGACGTCGAGGCTCCCGAGTCTAGCATGACCATGCACGACTTTCCATTCATGCGCACTTTCACCGAAGCTGTATCTGAACCGGTATTCTCCGCTCGACGAGGCTTTGAAGAGTTGGCGCTAACAGCAAACATAGTCTTTCCGTCGTCCCGTTTCATAGCGCTTACTTTGCAGTTTCGTAAAAGGTCCCTTTTGTACGCATCGCTGACAGCGTTTCTCCGGAAATTGTCGCATAAAGTGAGTTTTCGATCCACACACAAAACATCCAGAACTTACTGAAGTCTTCGTGACGTTGTTTTCGTTGAGCGTCGCGCGGGAATTTTGACCTCGTTTCCAGGATGAATCGGGTCGTGCCAGGGCTGCAACTTCACCCGGACAATCTATGGATGCCACCGCCACATGCTCAGATCCTGCGCCTCGATCCAGTGGTACACCCTTGTCAACCAACCATCTCTTAACTTCGATAAGTAAGGTTCGGCCGACCTCTTCTTCACTAGTGTGATGTGATCGCCAAGATCGCGCCTTCACTTGTATGTCGCGTGGCAGTTGTCCGATGAAAAGTGTGAGCATCACCTCCCGATCAGCAAACAGCCACCAGCCACAGACCGAGCTGTGTACACTTCATTCATGGCGAGGTTAACCATGAGTTCCCGAGGTTCTAAAACCTTCACTCTCATATCAAGGTATGCCATGGTGGTGCAATCTAATCCACTGGATACTTGGAGAGCAGATGTCAGTCGCCTCAGAGTTCTGGAGTGTGGCAAACAGAACATAAGGCTGGTTTGTAGAGCCTCATATAGTTTAGGGCTTAACCTGTCCCATATGACAGCATTTCCGAGCAGAAGAGACGAATATCTTCTGCCATGTGGAGGATGCTGCAAAAGGCGGAGCTGTTCAGTAGTGAACAGTGATACCAGCCGAACTGAATCATCTGTAGCATCTGATAGTGTATCGAGAACACCTGCTGCCATCTCCAGTCTATCTTGGTCACTTGCTGGAGTATTCTTCAGTCTGGCCAGAACATTGGTAACTTCACTGATCATGCTGAAGTAACCGATCTTACTGGTGATGTCAGCAACCTGATGACAGACAACCAAACCAGACTTTTATGAAACCACAAAAGGATACAAAGTTGCTCTTTATAAAAATATCAGGTCTAAAAGAAAGAAAAAACTAAAATGAGTAAGATGATTATAGCCTTAAAAAGTAGACTGAACTATAACCACACCTGTGAAGTTTGAATTGTATGCTTACTGACTATTACTATTTTAAGCAACTAATCTCTCTTAGACATTGAACCTAGATTCTTCAGTATTATTCAGTATATTTATTTTAGTAATATTCAATATTAGACAGGGAGCCCAGTAAAGTTTAATTAGCAATTCAATACAAAATACTTTCTTAATAATTCATATTGAATATATTCACCTTCATCAACATGTCAAAACAAGTTCCGTTGATGAGCTCAAAATTCTAATTAACCCCCCTAATCGTAACATTATAAAAATTGTGGTAAATTCTGGTTTGGGTGCAAATTGCTAATTAAAGTCAGTTTTTTGGTTGGTTCGTTGGGCGGCCCATGGTTCATCCCACGTTTCCGTGAATTGCTAATTAAACTTTACTGGGCTCCCAGTCTATATACTCCAAATGACTGAGGAATGATAATACAAGAAACATGAAAAACCAACCTTGGTTGAAGGTAGAGTGACATTGTCCTTGTGCATGGTGAACCTCAAATCGTCAAACACAGATATGTTATGTGTGATGATTGGTTTTCCAATTGATCGTTCCACTTCCTCTAATCTAATCCAATTCCTCTAATCGTTCCACTTCCTTTGTCAAATCCAGGTCTACTGTTATCTATGATACAACATATTGGACGTCCCAATTTGTGACCACACTTATGGGAATTAGGACAGGCACCAACGGATCATGCCATTATTTTGAATTCCAACTTCACCACAAGTTATCAGGCACTGACTTACACGAATCACACTCTGGTTTAATTGATTTACACTCACCTAATCTTACTAGTTTATTTTCGATTCATATTTGAGATATGATCACGAATTATTTCATTCTCCAACGCACACCAAGCCCTGTAGCCACACACATCAATTCTTTTCTGTTCCATGTATGTCAACTGTGTACACTGTTTTATTGTACTTACATGTGCCAATTATATGAAGGCCACTTTATCACTGTCACTGTATTACCGTGAGTATGCGGAATAAGTATACACGTAACCATGAACGTATAGATTTCACAAGTTAACATTTGTACATTTGATTACAGACCGAGTCCCAGCCCGTAAGTGATTTTATCAAAAATAGTTTACCATTCAACAATACGCCAAGCGTACCTATACCAGCCACATTATATCTTGTAGTAATTCTAAACTTTTAAGAAGCTGTCTGACACAACTGAATTATTTACTACCTGATAAACGTTCGCAAACCGCTGACCCATAAATTAGCGAATTAGCCTACGCAACATACATTTCGGTCTTTTTAAAGACCACATCGCCCTCACAGCAATTTGCCAAGAATAGATTGTCCTCTGCCGCCGGTCTTGGACTGAATACCGTAGCCGGTTATTCCTCCGAGACAGACACCCATAGAGGTGGGCTTGAGCATATTTGATTCTGAGGCATCAGACGTTCGCTTTAAACCGTCGGGTCTGGCTAGTGTCACTTAACGGTGCACTCCCAGCTCGGACGTCTTTAATAGAAATGCCGACCTAAAAACCGACGCTTTTTTTATATAAAAAAACGTTTTTTTCCCAAAAAAAACCTCGACAAACTAACTAACAAAAAAACGTGTTTTTTTGTTTTTTGAAGAGTCATGCAAATAATTCAAATTATGGAAATGATATATTTGGGATGTTAAATGAATTATTTTTTATCAACACATGAATTATTCATGCTATTAGTGACCCTATCAAATTGAATTATCATTAAATATGCACAATATAATTGTCATAATGTGTCTGAAAGTCCTAATATCATTGTTTGCACGGTACTGTGCGGCACTTCCATGTACAGTTCAGTTTTGCATTCAATTATTGAGTTAATCATTGTGAAAGAAAGCAGGGTTTGAGAACCGTTGTTATGCTAAAATCTGAAACTGTTTTAAAAAACAACAGGTGGCATAATTTTTTATTATTTTTTACACATTAACTTTTTCCTACCAGAAATTAACTACGTTGATTATAATAACTTTTATCATTTCATTCAGCAGATCAATTATTTGCAAATATAAAAGTACAAACACTGCAAATATTTACACAAATACTACAAATATGCACATAAACTTAGTGCCCCTAATGAGACTACGAATAAAAGCGGGTCGCAGTGGCAATCCTGACCAGAAAAACGGACAATATTTTCGTGTAGGAAAAAAACCGAGGAAATATATTAAATGTACAAAAAGGTATTTAAACACAAATAACTACATCAAAGAAACCATCATCCATAAAACCAGTTCTAAAAACAGATACTAATAAAAAACCAATTAATTTTGTTCAACTTTCCTTGATCTGAGGCCAATTTTTTCAAACTCTATACATCTACGAAAACCGTTTAAGAAATTATTTTGAAGAACATGGTTTAAAAAAGCAGTTAAAATCAAGTGGTTTAACCAGCCGCTTATACGTACCAGCAAGTTACTTGCTATACAAAAAGGTGTTTCAACGTACATCAATCAAATCTATCTTCCATAGAGACTGTTCTAGAAAGTATTGTTTTATTAAAAAGCCTTAGTTTAAATCGTTCGTCAAAAACGTTTGTCAAAAAACGGTTGACCAACCAATTAACTTGTCTTGTTCTGCTGTCAACATTTTCTGAATCTGCACATAAACAAAACGAATTTAAAACGAGTTTGAAAAACATCATAGCATTTCTTCATAAAAACATGGTTTCTTTATAAAAAACACATGATTATTCAATGAATTTGTTTTGCTCTGCTCACAAATTAAATCAAATATCCACATAATTAAAATCATCTTTAAACACATGGGTTTTCTCAATGAAAGAAATCTAAACCACCGGACCCGGATGCACTTCCAAACAGTCTCCTGGGATATTTATTGATAAATATTCTTGTTGTTTATACTATTATCAAATTATATTATCGTATCAAACAGTCTCCTGAGGTATTTATTGATAAATACTCTTGTTGTTTATACTATTATCAAATTAAACTCGTTTATATGTACTAAAAGCCAATATCCCATTTGGGGCTAATTCTAAAAAATAAAAAATAAAACTAAAAACATGCATCATTAGTCTCTTAGCAAGACGGAAGGTTTTTATACCCAGCGTCGCGCTGTAGGGTAGTCGATTTCGGGTCGACAGACAGGGCACAGCCTGTCGTTCCAGTGCGCTGCAGTTGGCGTTAGTGAGTGACTGGGTCTCACACCCTCCGTCACTCGTACACTACGCCACTGGTTCACGGAACACCTGCTGCCACAGCCACTGGGACTGATCGCTAGCGGCATCATGCCCATCAGCGACAACCCCAGCTTCGAAACTGACCTCAGTGAAAAGGATATATTGAGTGGACACATCATCAAATAGAATACACTAACTCCTGAGCGTACTGCATCGTTGCCACAAAAACACAGCATACTCCTCAAAAACGCACACTCATCTCAGGCATTCTAACAAATATTTTTTTTACAGAGGCTCGGGAAACTAACCGTAAGTACATAACATGCCACCCGAAACCATGCCTCTCGTTGAATGTGTGCAATATCGCTTAGAACAACAACGCATGCATGAAAATATGGATGAACTGGGAAAACTTTGATGCATATTTTGTTTTGAATTTTTATTTGTATTGAATATTTTCCAAGACTAGAAGAGATTGAATTTGAGTGGAATAAAAATATGTTTAATATGACCTTTCGGCCAAGAATCTTGAAGCTTTATCCACTTCGAGCTAGCTCTGAAGAAGTATATTTTCCAAAAAAATAGTTTTTTTAGCAAACGGAACCATACTCATTAACGGAACTCGTACTCATTTGGACTCATACTTGTATAATAAGTGTCATCCTAACACACGCATACACCGATGAGAAAGTGAGAGATGTGACGTCACTCTGTTTGCAGAATCTACAAACGGCAATACCAACACATGTATACGAGAATATGCCCGTCGTTGCCGGAGATAATTAATTCGTCGCCGTCAGACATACTCACTTCGAAATTTAATATTCGTACGCCGTATCCCAGTATATATTTTGAGTACGGATCATGAATAAGCATGGGCCTTGTCGTTGCTCTTTTGAAATACACCCTTTCACCACATCGCATTGTTTCTTAAAGAAATTTTCTTTAAGAAGTTTTTTTAAAAGAAAGTTTTTTTAAAAGAAATTATCTTTAGTTTCAAGAATCAAGAATTAGTATCAAGAAGTTTTTACTATAAGGACAAAAAAGCATAAATAAATATTGGACCAAAAACTCTCAATACATGATGTAAATCCAGTAAATTTACCACCTGAATATAAAAACAATAAAGACATTATTGAGACGACGAGCGAATGAAAAGCAGAGCAAGTATGATCGCGTATAATTCAGGAGAGAATAACAAAAGGTAATAATCAAATACAAACCCAAGATCGACAGTGTAGGTCACCCTGCTGACAAGCTAGTGGCTTGCAATTGATCTCTGCCGCGTGTAATTGCCATTGGCGAGAAGGTGTTTGGTCATCATATGACCAATGACCAGGACCATATACATGTCATATATATACATATATATATGACAATGACCAGGTCATATGACCAATGAAGGTCTCCGCTCATTGGCTCATTGCTCATATGATTGCTTGTGTGCGAGATTCGTGTACATCTAATTTTGTCGAGCGTATTACCACAGCACCTCTCTCTCTCTATTTATTGTTTACTAATTTCACATTCAACGACTGGTAGCATAACACGAACGCCAGATCACCCGGAAACTCGGGCTGAAGCCCACTGGTCTACGATGAGATAACCTCGTGGAGAAAACATCAACACCGGAACCACAACACCATCAACACACATCATGGCCCAGCGTTTCTGGGCCAATACTCCAATTCCTTGCAAAGACAAACAAAACTGCGACAACAAATAAAAACAATGTATTCCCTCGACTGCCTGAAACACAACAACACAACACAGCGTCAACAACTCAACACAACAGCCGACAACCAAACACCAACACACAACCAGACACAATCGCACGAGGTTTTTTTGACGAGCACCTCGGAGCCTCGACGGCTGGCGCACGCGCTGATGCGGCGCCGATGACCGCTGCTGTCACACAGCGGCTGGATGGGATGCCAACCCCGACCAACAAACACTCACCTGCACGTAACGGTCGAGACCGCCTGGCGAATGCCGGCTACTGGTCGGGCACCTCCACCTCGCCGCTGTTGATCTTGTCAATGAGATCCTGCGGCGCCATGCCGTCCACCGTGCAGCCAATTGACGACGCCGTGCCGAGAATCTCCTTGACGGAGCCGGCGAACGAGGCGGCCAACGAGCGCGGCCTCATAATCCGCGCCGCATTCACCACGTCGTCCAGACTGATGTTACCGTTGTGTTTCACTGACACACACACACATTCACATACACGTATATAGTGAAACACACACACGGACAGACACATCACGCACACACACACGGACACACTGACAGTGAGGTGGAAGGGTTAAAGGTGACTTAATCGAAAGTTTATTTGTATTTGTATTTTGAAAAGACACAGTAAACATATAATAACACCAAACAACATATTTGTCATATTTTTCAATCATCATAAAGGTTTATATCCCTTGAAAAAAGCAAAAACAAATAAAATAAAAGAAGAAAATGAAAACCTATATATACAGTTTAATTCAGTTGGAAATGTACAGCGGCAAGTCATAGACGCGTTGCTTGCTGTACCTTGAATTTCAGCAAGAGCTCAATTTCATAATGAGATCATAAGATCGGCAATCTAAACCAGGAAATTGAGTCAACATTGGGCTTTGTTATTTACATATATTTCAAGAGAATGGTTAGAGTGTTGAAGAGAGTTGAATAGACATGTTGTGAATTTTTTCATAGACGTCATGTCACTCAGAATTATTTCTTTGTTCTTCACCAATTCATTCCACAGCTTCACACTGTTCATGGACAAAGTTTGATTTCTGACGTGTTCTTCTGTGTTGAACTAGGAACAGGTGGTAACGACATTTGAGGATTTGTTTCAAAACAAATCTGTAGATTTTTGCGCAATTTTTTATAAAAAAACTTTGTACATTAATTTACATGTTTTGAAGTGTATAAGACCTGAAATATTCAATATTTTTCCTCTGGTGAAAAGCGGTTTGGATGGTGTGTTTCGTGGTAAATTGTATATGATTCTAACGATTCGTTTTTGCAAGACCTCTAATCTTTTCATGTATATATTATTGATAATAATTTCGCCGTCCGGATCAACATTGAGTCTTGGAGACGAGAACAAGACAAATTTGTTTTTTTCGATGTTTAACGACAGTTTGTTTTGTATAAGCCAGTCATTTAGAGCACTTAATTCACTATTTGCAGTTTCGAAGGCCTCTTTCACCGTAGCGCCAGAACAAACTAAGTTGGTATCGTCGGCAAACACTACTAGCTCACCGGAGCTAACTGCTTTAAACATTTCGTTTACATATAGAAGAAACAACGTTGGCCCCAGAATAAATCCTTGTGGTACTCCGTATTTTACTGTTTCTTTTTCGGAATATGCGTTGTTTAATGAGACTATTTGGGATCTATCGCACAGGTAATCTCTAAATAGTGAAAGTGAAATGCCTCTAATGCCATACATAGTTAATTTATTCAGCAGGATAGTATGGTCTAAAGTATCGAAGGCCTTTTAGGTCGATGAAAACACCAATGGATAGATGTCCTACTGAAAGAGAAGCTTTATAGATGTCATGTTGATTATGATTTATTATAGATATCATATTATAGATGAACTCTATTCTAACATTATTCTTACTTTATTATAGATGTCCTACTAAAAGATAAAACTTATAGATGTCTTCAAGTGTCAGTCAAGTGTCTTTAGTGATGTTTTTATTGCAATGGCCGTATACGCGCTCTTCAATGCAATAAACTACATGCAAAAAAGAATGTGTGTATATTTGTGTAGAATATATGTGTATATGCTGATGCATGTTTGTGCACATGTATATGTGTCCGCTTGTTCAATAAGGCATTGTAATTGCTTGTTGTAAATTGTTCTGTGTGTGTGTGTACTACATTGTACTGAAATGTGTTTACGCGTGTACTCGTATGTATGTGTGTTGGTATATGTGTATGAATATGTGTGACACGCACCATGTTTGACTTTCTTGCGGTCGCGCGGCGGCTCCTTGAGCGCGCGGATGACGAGCGCGGCGGCCGACGGCACCACCTCCACCTTGGCTTGTCGGTTCTGAATGGTCAGCTGGACGGTGATCTTCAGTCCCTTCCAGTCGCCGGTCGCCTTGGCAATGTCGTCGCCGACCTTCTTGGGTGCCAGCCCCAGCGGCCCGACCTTGGGCGCCAGTGAAGATGTCGACCCGACCTCGCCACCGACAGCGCGCAACTTCACTAACACGCCACATCAACACGCATACACACACACCAATACACACAAGCACACATATTCATTAACACACACACACACACACATAGTGAACATCGGTGAAGAGCATTATTTTAAATCAACTTTACCTTCATTCAGCTCCTAATTAGTTGAGATAACACAAACAACAAATACAGTAAATATGAAATATTGAATATTCAAAAATATCATCAGGATATAACGATAATTCAACATCTTAAGCAGCTCTTATGTCATCCTTTACGCCACTTGTCTCAATTGCAGACACACACACATGTTGGTTGAGAAATGTTGAGTGAGCGTGATCAGTGAATCACACGCCTCGACCGTCGTCAACCCAGGTGTCTTTCTGTCGCCGAACTTTGAACTAGACAACGCACCAACACGAAGCCCAGTCTTCGAATCGGCCAGTGTATGTACCATCACTCATAGACAATCGATCCATTACACCCTAGCGGAACCGCATACCGTTTTACTGGACCTCAATAACAATTAAACAAAAATTAGTTTTGGAAGGTTCTTCAGAATTTCGGACGGAATGGCTCAATGACAACATTCAATATAAACACTGCAAAAGCATGCGCCAAATAACGCAAAAAGCTAACACAGGATTACGCGAACGATTTTCAGACAACGAAGAAGGATTACAGAACTATAAGTGTATTTACTATTTCTTGTAACATTTCTTCTTTTATTTCTACAACATTTCTATAACATTTTATTTCTACCAACAACAGAACTATAATCTAGCACAGGATAGCATAGGATGACACAGCGCAGGCGTCAGAAGGTAGTCACTTCTGATTTACGCCTAGTAAGTTATTATATAGTACCAAATGAAAGAATAGGTAATTACTTCAATTGCCCTTTTTAACCTGCGATGACACTACAAGTTGAATTATATAAACGTGAAGACATTCGATACCACACCAGACACAGTATTCATTTTCTACCTAACAAATATGCTCCCTAGAAGACTTCGTGCCATCAACACCTAAATCAAGTACGAAACAGCACGAAACCGCCATACAACTGATGCATAAGCATTTCCCGTATATCAACTATTTGTCCTTGAATTTCAAACTGTACATCATCAGGGTAATGCCACAATGATGAAAACATCAAAGCGGCGACCGAAGATGATGACTTGATTTTGCCAGACTGAGAAGCACTCCCATGACAGGCACAATGGAGAATGATTTTCAAGTCGGCTAATTGTATTGCTAACATTAACAGAAAGATCACGCATATAGCATATGAGAAAACCACGTGGTACATGCCAATTCAACACACTTGACACGAAAATGCAGAAAAAGATACTGAACGCCAAAAAACATTTAATAAAACTAGTTTTATAATATACAAACCTATCTTGATCTCATTGGGATCAAATTTAGGCGGCATGGTAGCAGAACAAACGACACACGTCGCAACCAAGCAGGAAGTGACTGAATTGAAGGTGCACTAGCGCTGTGAACGATAATCAAAAAAACTATATCTTCAATGAATTTTTTCCCAAGATGTATATAACTTATTTTCCGATAAAGACCAATTTAATACCACCGGTGTGATAATTCCATCGATTATATCAATTTTTGAAGAAATATAATGATTATGTTAAATTCTTGATCGGATATTCCTCTCGAACCTGAGTTTGGGCGTTTTATTATCAATGATACATCTTTGTGATACGCTTATTATTCAGTTAAATACCGCTGTATGTAAAAGTGCTTCGTAATTGATAAAGATTCAAGTAGCGTCATACGGTTGACGCTAAATGTGTAAGGATTCAAGAACCTTCGATGGAGAAAATTTGATTTAACGAATTGTTTCCAGTCCCTCGCCCCTTGCAAAGGCAGCAAATTACATTAGAACGCTAAACCTAACCTAACCTAAAATCTGTGAAAAATATTAAAACCTTTTTGTGCGTTTTTTTTGTAAATCAGAGTTTTTATTGTTTTTGAATCCTTACACATTTAGCATAGACCGCGGTATACCGGCATAATAGCGCCAAATTACCGATTTCGCACGATGTCTAGAGAAATCTAATAATCCCAAGCTCTGTAACCCAACCCAACCTTACATCACCAGGCAAGCATAAATTGTCATAGGAACGTCACTAAACGTCACTCATGTTAAGAGTATGGGATAATTTTATTAAATTTGTTCGAACCTCATTTCGCATAGATAAATCATTGTGACGTAAGTGAACTGCAGCAGATATATATTTCACAAAGCAGGCAGCATACACACGATATACGCAACAAGAAGTGAAATAAATCACGTGATTTCACTTAGGTGATTGTCTATGGAAAACAAGCTGGAATATTAAACACAAGCGGAGCAAACAATAAAGCCTACATCAAGCTACATAGACATGTGAATGGAAAACGCGTCAATATATGGCAAAAATCGTGCAACCAACATTCGCTTGAATGGTGACAAGCTTTAAACAGACTTCAATCTAAAACACAAAACAGCACATAATCCCATACGCACACATAATGGCGCACTCACAAACACGTATATGAAAGTTGACTAGCGAAAATTAGCAGCTTACGTTAGTTGAACGTGAAGAGAGTGAAAATTTCCAGGTGTATAAGGCATAATTTAACTGCGCAAATATGGTCTTTTGCACATACACATGAATCCACGAGCGTTGTGACAATTTCTCCAGCACAAACAAACTCATACTCGTGACAAACTCATACTCGTGACAAATACACCGCAGCTGCCTGGAGAGAACGGCCGAAATATACGCCAATTGTCACCCTTACACACCATACCCACACATTGATTCACCCACACATTCACTTATATCGAATCAATTGGCTTAATAGACACCGCAAACACATATTCCATAACAGTCAATAGAAATTAGAAGACAAAGTGGTGAACAGGTGTAAAATTGCACGGAAAAGTTTTACAAACGAACACTACAACAAACAACGGACGTAAAGTGTAAGTACATCGTATAAAACATGTTTCCTCAACAAAATGCAACAATACACAACCATGTGTAAAAAGCGCCACAATTCACGAACGTTTGTAAAACCCGCTACGTATTCAACCACCACATGTTCCACAGTGCCAGACTTCAGCGAATTTTCTAGTGCGTCAACGAACGCTTAAATGGATCATCGGCCGTAAACACAAACTGATCCGCGTAAGGACAATTTGCACGATCTCAGGATGAACCGGCAAGACCACCAGAAGGCCTCCATTCTCGCACATACACACACACACTATTGACCAAATAGAACAACGACATAATAATTAAAAACACAGCCGACCCCTGGTAACATGGGGCAAAAGCGACAACAGCTGAACAGCAAAACGTTGGTAGACTGCCAGTGATAGTACAAACACACACAAGCATACACACGAACATACAGACAAATAAAGATATAACAAATGAGAATGTGTAAAAAGCAGCCAACTGGGAATTCCCGAAGGAATGACCGGATTATGCGCAAATCACACGTTAAAAGCGCAAATCACACGAGAAAAGCGCAAAACAACACACACACACACACACACACACAAGCCATCACTGACTCACATGCAGCTTGTTCAGAGCGGTGTGGCTGGCAGAGTGTCAGGCGTGGCCGACACACTGGCGCCGTCCGTCTCGACCGCGCGCCGCACATACACACGTAACAACTTCAGCTTGGTCGGCGACAACGTGCAAACAAACGGCTGCAGCGCATCGGCGCCGACCGCCGCGTGCACGGCCACCAAACACAAAACGGCCGCCTTGCGCACCAGCGACTCGCTGTGCTCGTAGGCCGCCAACACAGCCGGCATCAGTCGCGGCAGCCAGTCGGACGCCGCTGACTGAGGCTGTGCCGCCGAGACCAGCGCCGTCAGCGCTTTGATGGCGGCGGCGCAGACGGCAGGCGCGGCGGCCGTCTGAGCAAGCGGCGCCAGCACACGTAGCACCAGCTCGCCGGGCAAACAGGCCGCGGCAGCAGCGGCGCAGCGGTCGACGGCGACAGCCGTGTCTCGATCGCCGGCCGCGTCACATCCGGCCGCCGCGCCTAGTACGCGCACAAACAACAGCTCGGCGAACGGCAGCAGCAGTTCGGCAGATTGCGGACGGCCGCATACACGCGCCGCCGCCGCCAAACTCAAGCGGCGACACTCGACGCACACGCCGTCTCCTGCCGCAGTCGTCGCCGCCGCAGCAGCAGCAGATGTCTCCAAGTCGTCACTGCCGCCGCCAATGTCGGCCAGCAATAGACGCAACACCGTGCTACACACACAAATATACACACACACGTATGTGTGTATGTATGAATATATATATATGTGTGTGTGTGTGTGTGTATGTGTCTGCAATAAGAAACCAGTCGTGTCACGCTCAACAGACTGTGCCTAGAAATGAAAAAATGTGTCATCTGTATTTGTTGAACGTTTGTGAAAACAATCTGGTACTATTAATACACAAACACACAAATACACACACACACACACATTTAATCACTTGGATGAAGAGATGATAAGGAAATTGATGATGAGTATTATTAGGCCACCATTAGAATACGCTGTAGTAATATGGGCTCCGCACAAGAAAAATCATATAGCAAGAATAGAGAAAGTACAACGAGTAGCAACCAAGTTAGTAGGAAAATTGAGGACATTAACTTATGAGGAAAGGCTAGAGAGAGTTGGGTTACCTACATTAGCGATGAGAAGATTAAGGGTGATTTAATAAACGTTTTTAAGCATAGCATTGGCAAAGACAAACTGGATAGAAAAGGTTGGGTAGTTTGGAGTGAGAGAGATCGAAGAGACAACAATAAATGTCTTAGGCAGACCAGAGTGGTTAGGGATATAAAGAAATATAGTTTCACGAATAGGTGTATCGACGTTTGGAATATTCTTGAAAAGTATGTAGTGGAATCAAGTAGTATTGGACAATTTAAGCGTAGATTAGACAATAGTGGGTTTGGAGACAGGACAGTATGAGCCTTGCTCATCTCCTGTACACTACAACTAGTGAGTACAACTAGTGAGTACAACTAGTGAGTACACACAAACACACACACAGACAAGCACGCAGACACACAGGGTCAGCAACGGCCGTGCAACATTGAAACTCACCGAAAGTGGTGTTGCCAGACGGTGTGCGGCGCGTGGGTTGCCAGATGCAGCAGCGAGTGCAGCGCCGCGTGCCGCTTCTGACCGCCACACACAGCGCCATCTGGTGGCGGTCGACTCAACTCACCGATGACGTCACACATCAGCTGCTGGCAATGATTGTCAGCCACTGGCGGCGTATGACAGCCGGCATTGTTGAGAGGATAGTGTGTTGTGTCATTACAGGACTCGGAGCCAGTCAAGCCGCCGCCTGACAGCTGACTAACTCCGGAGTCCTGCGAGGCCGTGTCTCTCTCTCTGTCGCCGCCGATAACACCGCCGCCGCCAGCACGCTTCAACGTAGAATAACTGCATACAAACCAACACACACACACCTTATTAAATCAACACACACAGACCAGACAACTAAATCAACAAACAAACACACAAACACACACACCTTATTAAATCGATACCACTAAAACAAATCCGATAACACTTCATAATGTCACTCCGCCCACACTGCTCAATAAATAACAATAATAAATAAATATGTGATTCAATAAATAAATCATACAAACACAAGCACACACACACACACACACACATACTCATACACATATTACTATACACATAGAACCACACCCATAAATAGACACACATAAACACACAAAGATACACATAAACACAAATGTGAAATATGAAATAATATGAAATGATAATAATAATGATAATGATAATAATGATATAATATGAAAATGAAATAACAAATATGAAATTTTCTGAGTGTATGTACGTTCTGTTTGTCCATATGAAGATTACCTTTAGAGTTTGTGCTAGCGTGTAGTGCCGGTTGATTGCTTATGTAAAATATTCTGCGTGTGCGTGTGTTTTTGTGTTTATGTAGTTTTGTGTCGTTTGAGACTGTTGCGCTTTTTGAGCATAATATGAAAGCCTAACAGGTGAGGTTTGCGTTTTAGTTGTTATTGTGCCAATAGTTACAACGTTAGATAATCTGTCATAATTAATTTTGATATGTTCGTCCGGGAGCCTTGACTCGAGGGACTGTTGCTGCATTTTGTGTGTCTCACTGAGGTTATATTGACTATTTTACGGTGTACCGTTGCAAATATACACTTCTTACTTCATATACACACACACACACACACACAAACACATGCACACATGAATGATCGGACTGATTTGGTCATATTTGGCCCGCGGGCCGTGGTTCGCCCACTCATCAACTATTGAAGCCAAAACGCATCACAACACCACGTCTGCCCGTGAGTCGGCGCAAGATAAGTGCACGTGAACACATTGGTCAGCTGACTTGTCGGTGATCAGGTGATCTTGGTTCGCTTGCTGCTGCGGTGGTGGCGGTGAAGAGTGTGAGTCAGTGAGAGGAGACGATGTCGTAGATACAGCGTGGTCGCATGGACTGTCTGTGGCGGCCGGGTGTTCATCAATGCACGCGCTGTGTCTGACACTCATCTGCTGATGCATAATGGCTGCCGCCGCTTCCTGTACATGCCGTCAACCCCGGCCATATTATAATGCAAAAATTATACTCCATATTTTCTATATGGTGGTCGTAATGACCAGAGCTACTTCACGAGGTGAACAAATAATTCTGCCAAAGTTTATTTAAAGTTTATTTATTTATCCAAAAGAACACGCTTAATTGCAGTATAAATTATATCAATGTTAATAAATCACAAATATGTGCAATAGTTTGATGAAAAACGCAAATTAACACGTAACTTATAGGAAAGAATGGATTTTTCAACAAATTGTACATGTGGATAAACAGAGCACTTGAAAAATACTACCGGAAAAAGTAAAAATTTTGAGTGGGCTTATTGGATCGTACTAGTAAAAACCAAGTATTTCAGGCATGGAAAGTTGCATAGGCTTAATGGACAGATGGGATGAATGATCGGGAACTACGGTACATCAATTAGATTCAGTAGCAGATTGAGAACATTACCAAATGAACCAAAGTATTCATATCATAGTATTCATAGAGTCATAGAATAATCAAGCGCTTGCGTGCGTGTCGGACGAACCTGGTCTGACTGCGGCATTTGTGAGAGAAGCGTGTTGAACTGCGGCGTGTTGAGATCGTACAGCGCGACAATAATGGCGCGAGCTTGCCGCTGCACGCCGCCGGGATTGTCACACCAGCGCAATATCTGGCGCACATCCGAGAAACACAATGAAAATCACCAAAAATATATATTTGTTTCAGCGTACATCAACGAACACGAATGCCACGAATGACCGAACAGAAAACGAAATAAAGAAAGAAAAAGCAATAAAATATATCAATAAACTAATAAATCTACATAATACCTAAATCCACAATAAGTCAATCTGTAGAGTGTGGAGAGCAGAGTAACAAATAGCCGCTACAAATAACCCAGATGACCGTTTCAGCACGAGTGTCGATTGTATGTCGCCGCATGTATGTTTGCATGCATTTTGTGCAACCTGTGTCGAATGATATATTCACTGATTGACGATCACAATACACACGTATGTAGTGTTTCAACGTGTGCTCTTGCGTTGCTCTTAACCTCACCACCACCAAACCAACCAACCACTACACATCAATTCGTGAAAAAAAACATTTGTGTGTGTGTGTCTGTGTGTGTGTGTGTGTGTTTGCATGACGGACAGATACCTTGCCGACGGCTTGTTGTACGGTGTGGTCGCACACTAGCTCGCTCGGCTCCATGGCGTACAGCAGTACTCGCACGTGCTCCAGCGCGCCACACAACGCTCGCTCCGTGTGTGTCCCGCTGGCGCTGTCATTGGCAGTCACACCGTGCTCGGCGAGAAAACAACACGCCGCACTCCACTGAACACTGCGATCAAACTCGCTTCTACAAATACACACACCCACACACATACAGATCACGTAAACATTAATACAATAATAACAAGAACTCACAAGCATATCCAATCGAAATACAGCACACACACACATACGCTCACACAGACACTCGCACAAACACACACACTCACACACAGTATTATTTGTATATGTACGTGACTGTTAATGCACTTGTATTCCAGAAAGTGTGTATGTCAAGAACAGTGTAATGCCAGGGGATCAGCAGCTCAGGCCAGCAACACCCGGCGCCGCCAGAGCTGCCCCAGTCGGAGGTCCGTGGACATGTCACGGCAGTTGAAGAGGTGCTGTGTGTGTTAGTACATAGTGGACAGGTGTGGGATCGGTGTGTGTTGTGTGGGGATGATCTTGGTAAAGTTTAAAGGCCTCAAGTGACAACTGTTACACGGGAAGAAGTCGAAGCTTATAAACACACAGGTCTGTCAAGTGCAGCTCGCTGCCACCGCAGAACCGACCCTCTCCACGCTATGACGCCACAAGGACGTAAGACGTATTAGAGAGGGCCACCTACCCAGAATACATGATACAACACATGACTGATATCTGGTACCATCATTTACTGTTGGGTGGACAGGGACTGTTGGATTATAGAATTCGCCCAATGAAATTCTCCTCCGCAGGGGATTCGAACCACGGACCTCCCGTTTGTGAGGAGGGTGTGCTAACCACTACATCACGGAGTACAATGATATTGGTAGTGTAGATATTGGAATTGAAAATCACCATTCACACTCCAATACTCACATCGCGTGTGTGTGAGTATCTGTTCAATGTTTGTTGGTTTTGGTGTATTGTGGGTGGGTGCGCTTGAAACACTAGCATTAGCACTGTAGCGGTCGCAGAAAACTCGACCGCTAGATGGCACTGTTTTGCTACTTGTGATGCGAAATAGTTTGTGGTTTGTGTTCATGGCGCACTTGAGGCGTGAAGGACAAATTGCACAGTCGGCGAAATGAATGTTTTTCATGTGATCTCATTGTTTTGTACAGCGCTATTCCAAGGCAGCAAGGGTTATATATGTATTGTTTGTGAAAGGCTAAGGTTTATGGTCATTGTTTGAAGCTAAGTTTCTTCGTGACAAGTGTGAGTGTGTGTATGAGAGTTTGGTGTGAAAGTGTTGAGTTGAACATGTGAGTTTACTAAGCCTCAAATAGTTGTCGTCGTGTGCAAGCCTCATGGGAATACATTGTCACAAACTGAGATTCATTCACAACCCCCCTTGACAACAGCAATAATGAGATGCATCTGGCCAGGTTGAGATGCGGTCATCATCCTACTCTTTTGTCATATCAGAAAAGGTTGAATGACTCAATCAATGACACCTGTGTCCAGATTGCAATTCAGCACCAAACACCATCACACACATCATGCATCACCGCAGTGCACACACACAACTCAGACGCCAACACAAAATCAATTCAATCAGGGACCTGTGGAACAACCCGGTTGGTGCCGTGTCTTTCCTCAGCAGCTCGAGGTTGCTCGGCCAGACAACCTGAGGAACATCAACAGCAATAATAATGATAGCGCACCTGATGAGAGCCAGCACGCGTTGCAGTTTGAGCACGACGGAGCCGAGCAGATCGGCGGCAAGACAGTGCAGCAGGTGGCTGGTGAGAGAAGGCAGCCAGCACTGCAGGTCGGCGCTGTGTTGACGCACCACCTCCTGCAGTGTGTCCAACAACATGCCAAACACCTGACAAACACAACACACACAACATACAAACACAACACACAAACACCTGACAAACACACACATACAAACACAAACACACACATACACACATACAAACACAAAAACACACAAACACAACACACAAACATACAAACACAAACACAACACACAAAAATACAAACACAACACACAAACATACAAACACAAACACACACACATACACACATACAAACACAAACACACACAAACATACAAACACAACACACAAACATACAAACACAAACACAACACACAAAAATACAAACACAACACACAAACATACAAACACAAACACACACACATACAAGCACAACACACAAACATACAAACACACACACAAACATACAAACACAAACACATACACACACATACAAACACAAACACACACACACACAACACACAAACATACAAACACACAACATACACATACACACATACAAACACAACACACAAACATACAAACACAACACACAAAAACCTGACAAACACAACACACAAACATACATACAAACACAACACACAAACATACATACAAACACAACACACAAACACACATACAAACACAACACACAAACACCTGACAAACACAACACACAAACACAACATACAAACACCTGACAAACACAACACACAAACATACAAACACCTGACAAACACAACACACGTACACAAACACTTGTTTGTGA
This sequence comes from Sacculina carcini, assembly GCA_916048095.2. NCBI lineage: Eukaryota > Metazoa > Arthropoda > Thecostraca > Sacculinidae > Sacculina > Sacculina carcini. Next base: position 1,143,999 of record OU696590.1, read on the forward strand.
AATAATTAAGCCAATAAATCAGTAACGGATCCAGAGTGCAATTTTGTGCAATTACATTTACACACACAATAATGTGCGAATATGCTGTGCGATAATGCTTATATCAACAAATTCTACAGTGAACTACTTTTTCTTGAGTACTTTTAGTGAATCTCTTGGTTATGAGGAGTTGATATTTAAGGGTTTCAAACCCCGAGCTCCCCACTGGATCGGCCAGTGAAGAGAAGTGATGACTGTCAATCATAAAAACTTAAACGACTAGATGTATGAGAGAGATGTTAAAAAGCAATAGTGTGTGTGTGTGTGTTCAAGTTAAAAAATGTACTGCCAAAACAAACATAATAAACACATTTCAAATAGTAGCTTGGCAACAGATTGACAATGCCTAACGAGATATATCTAGACATGAACACAGTGGCTAATTATATATTCTCATAATTAGATCATAGTATTGATATGATCTCTGTTTTCTATCTATACTTGTAATCTGGTTTTTTATATATTCCTGTGTATATCTGCATATGTGCTTCATACATATAACTCACCTTCAAAATTTGAACGTTTGTATTTATGCCCGTGTTTTTAAGTATGTACAAGCGCGTGTGTATGTGTGCGCGTGTGTATGTGTGCGAGTGTGTATGTGTGCGCGTGTGTATGTGTGTGTATGCGAGCGTTTTTGAAACATTTCTGGTGAAAAGCGCGATATAAATGTCTTAATGCAATGAAATGTAATGTGAATGTATAAGACAATGCCAAAAAATGAAAAAACCACAACCAATTTGGCACTCGATTTCAGGGTATTTTTAGCTTGAATTTGCATTAACCGTTTTCAAAAAACATACAATACAATTCTTCCCACCTAAAATATAGCTCAAATACAAAAACCCAGACACAAATACCTCCTCATTCGCTGTTAAATGTAAAATAAAGTATTTGCTGAAATATAATATTGCTTAAAAGTGATTTTATATTTTATACATGTCTATATTTGCTGTATGTTTTGCGTTCTTTGTGTAGGTTCACTATTTTTTCTTCAAAAATTCAGTTGTCTTACTGTCAGGCTTTATGTGTGATTTTTCATTCATGTGTATGTTTAAGCCCGGTTGGAAATAAGTAAATAAGATAAGCGTGTGTGTGTGTGCGAGAGAGAGTGTGTGAGAGTGTGTGTGTGTGTATGAGAGAGAGAGTGTGAGAGTGTGTGTGAGAGTGTGTGTGAGAGTATGTGAGAGAGTGTGTGTGAGAGTGTGTGTGTGTGAGAGTGTGTGTGAGAGTGTGTGTGTGAGAGAGTGTGTGAGAGAGTGTGTGAGTGTGTGTGTGTGTGTGTGTGAGTGTGTGTGAGAGTGTGTGTGAGAGTGTGTGTGTGCGAGTGTGTGTGAGAATGTGTGTGAGAGAGTGTGTGAGAGTGTGTGTGTGTGTGAGAGAGTGTGTGTGAGTGAGAGTGTTGTGAGTGTGTGTGAGAGTGTGTGAGAGGGTGTGTGTGTATGAGAGAGAGAGTGTGAGAGTGTGTGTGAGAGTGTGTGTGAGTGTGTGTGAGAGTGTGTGTGTGAGAGTGTGTGTGTGTGTGTATGAGAGAGAGAGTGTGAGAGTGTGTGGCACCTTGGAATGAGGATCGCAGAACAGAGTGTCCATCATTCTGGTCACTTGTTTCAGCTGAGATCCACTCAATGATCGTTCTGACAGCAACATGTGGCGTAGACTGGCCAAACCGTCGCGTCGCTGCTGCCACTGACTCGACATTATAGCCGCCAGCGACGCTTCCACATCCTACAAGACACACACACACACACACACACACACGTATACATGAGAAGTTTCACAAAATAGCTTCACAAATAAAGCCACCTGGAATAAATTACCAATTAGCAATATTGTTCATCAATCAATAAGAAGCAAGTTCTAAAGAAGAAACAAGAAATGACTGGAAGGCGGCACTCACGAGCCTGTCTGACTCATTACTGTGCCGATACTACTAGTAACAACACACACACACACACAAACACATACGGTACACACATACAAAATGGTTGTAGGCTTATGTTTGCGAGTTATACGGCACCTGCATGGTACTGTCGGTCGTCGCAGGTGTATCTCGTGACATTGTGTCGAGCGTGTCCGACACACGAAGCCGCGAGAATTTCGACGCCAACTGCCAACACACACACACACATATACAATGGGTTTGTATGAGATAGTAGAATTGCCAGACACGCCTAGGGTACGGACAAAACATGACAGTCAATATGACAGTTGTTAACTGTAAGAACCCGAACACTACACGCTGTTCATATGTAGATAGGTACATAGATAAACTTACATAGAACAATACATACACATATATACGTACACACATACATATATAGAACACATTGATAAATAGATATAACTATAAAATAGATGCACTATTGAAAGACATAGAAAAAGGTGAAACAACCTTGTAACAATACGCCTGCAATGTGTATGTATGTGTGTGTGTGTGTGTGTGTGTGTGTGTGTGTGTGTGTGTGTGTGTGTGTGTGTGTGTGTGTGTGTGTGTGTGTGTGAGTGTGTGTGTGTGTGTGTGTTATGAAGCAGGCAGCTGATACCATAGGCCTAGATCCTGGGGGTATGGGGGAATATATACCCCCGACAAATTGGCTGGGGGTAAGGATATGCAATTATAACCCCCGATAATTCTACTGAGTTCAGTTCATTGGGTATATTGTCATCAAAATCAGCATAGCAAAAAACAATACAAGAAAATGTAAAAAATTATATATATATATATGTAATAAATTATACTTTACGCAATATACTTCTCATTGGGGTATGTGTGTGTGTGTTGTAATTGAATAGGCTGAAAATAGTTGAGGGTCTCATACAATTGACCAACTGAGTCAACTTTGAACACTAATGCATGATGGCTGTCATCCCCCCCGAGCCTCGACACAAATCTACACCCCTGGCTGAAACGCACCGATGCTCGTGGGTCGTTCATTGTTGGAGACGCTGTTGAATTAACGCCGCCGGCGGCATACCGCTGCAAATAGCCAGGTCGCACGCGAGAATGAAGACTGCTCGTGACCAAGCTGCCGCGTACAAAACTGCTGTACGATACAGCAGCACAAAACACAAACACAATATGCACACGTACAAATACACACTTGAATTCATATATAAAAAAGACCTACGCACATATATATACACACACACACACACGCACACACATACACGCACACACACAGAAGACTGACAAAACAGACAAGATAGCCAGAATAGACAAGACTGACAAAACAGACAAGATAGCCAGAATAGACAAGACTGACAAAACAGACAAGATAGCCAGAATAGACAAGACTGACAAAAGAGAACATAGCCAAAATGGACAAGACTGGCACATCAGCCAAGATAACCAGAATAGACAAGACTGACAAAAGAGAGAAGATAGCCAGAATGAACAAAACTGGCAAATCAGCCAAGATAGCCAGAACAGACAAGACTGACAAAATAGAGAAGATAGCCAGAATGAACAAGACTGGTATAATAGCCAAGATAGCCAAAATAGACAAGACTGGCACAAAAACAGACAAGACTGGCACAAAAACAGACAAGACTGGTACAAAAACAGACAAGACTGGCACAAAACAGACAAGACTGGCACAAAAACAGACAAGAGTGACAATTTTCCTACCGTGTCGGCTTGGAGCCGGTTGAGTGAGGAGCATAAGAGAGCGCAGAGCCGCCGTCGCCGCCACGCTGCGGAGTCGACGAATAAGCTGCAATTGAAGCTAGCGGCGACGGAGAACCCCGACTCATGACTGTATCATATATAACATCATCACAGACACACACACACACACACACACACACACAAACACACACACATACATGAACTAATTTTAAATGGCTCAACTCCTCATTTTCCGCCGAGAAATCATGATAATTCAGTTGTTCGATCCAATTAGAATAATCAGAAAGTGACTAGAAATGAAAATAAACAAAGTTATTAACAAACAAAGTAAATAAAATTCGGATTGATAAAAAAATACACTAATTTCTCCTTCTGTCCGACCTTCAATTCTACAATGGGGAAATTATCCGAATGTTACCCAATGGAATATGTTACTGAGAGTTTTTGTTATGAAAACGTTGGCCAACAAATATGCCCAAGTGTCACGCCCAGACGTTACAACACTGACGTTGGCTTGTCGAAGGCGGTGCGACCGTGTTGTCACGCGCTGCCAGACATGTCACGTGATCACGCGCCGTGCTATTGGTGGCCGCACGAGCTGCAACAGCCAATCAGCGGCGTCGTTACAACCAGCGTCCAACAACGAGATTGGCCCGACATGCATGGACAATACACAATCATACATATACAATACACAAACATCCACATAAACATACATATACACACAAACATACATCTGATCCGGATGTGGATGAAATAATTTAGAATAAAATATGAAAATAATAGGAATATTTAAGGATATTCAATTTATTAACTTTGAATTTAATTACGTCGAATATTTCTCTTCTATTTGTACAATACATATTAGTGCATTTTTACGGCTAAATGAAAGGGGTGTGACATTTTACTAGCGCGCCTGACGCAAATAATACCAATATAAATAGCAATAAGAATAACGTGACAGATGGCTTGGCGTGTTGACCTGTGGCGCCGGCACGCACGCGCTGGGCCGCTGCATAATGAGCGCGTGCACGAGCCCGCTGTGCTGCCTGTAGATCAATGGCAGACGTGGACCGAGGCACCGCCGCTGGCCCGCCTAACACACACACACACACACACACACACACACACACACATTACATCAAGTAGATATTCATGTAGCACCCCACACATAGAGCAGTTGTTAGCCTTTGCATGGTGTTATACTCCCAAATGGATAGTCGAATATGTTCCCCATACTTGACTTACTTGATTGTTCAAATAATTGCCGCCCATTCTATCATGTGTCAGTATGTCTATTCCAGATACACGAGTAATTCAATCGCTTGAATTTACTGTACTTTAGATACAGATTACTAGGAGAAAAATTAACCACTGATAATTTAATTTTCCAATTCGCCCCGAAGGGCCGAATTGATGGTATATTTTTTGCCCTATACTGATTGCAAATTTTCTAAATGTCTGTTTGTACCCGATCTCCTCCTAAACCACTGGACCGATTTTGATGAAACTTGGTCCCTAGAGGGTAAAATGGATGCGAGAAAGGCATAGGCTAGGTTTTGTTGACCCGAGTTCATTTTCAAGGTCATTGAGGCCATTTCTGTCGTTTACCCTATCTCCTCCTAAACCACTGGAACGATTTTGATGTCAGATCGTAATATTACATTCATATTGAGAAATATTTCCATCATTGTGCTTTTTGTTCTGTCAACGGCTTGCCAGGTTTATATTTTAAGCCTTGCTTTTCCCCGCACGATTGTAGCTGGTTACCATGGCAACGCTTCGTCGGTTGCTATACACTACAGTTATTATGCTACAATAATAATAATTGAGCTAAACTATGACAAACCAATTAATTTTCACATATTGAAAAATACAATAGAAATATGGAATACATATTTAGAAATATTTTGTATTCTTGGCTTTCTGCTCAATTTTCCAACTGACGGTTAATTTCAAAATCTGTTGTTTCGGCCATTGCTGTATAGTTCGCTTCCTTTCTACCTTTTTGGACAGCTAATGATTTTGAGACGGCTAATTCCAAATTTGTCGTGACATTTCATCCAGTAAGTACAATAATTTTATATCATTTTGAAGTATTGCATTAAGTAGCATTTTTAATTCAACTAAAATATACATATACGTTTCTATGCAATCCTTTACATTCACTTTTTGATGCGATACATTTATTAATGTATCAATAATATACTGTATATTACAGTATATTTTATTTAATATTTTTAATAAATGTATCTATTAAATTATATTTAATATAATCAATATATATTATTAATTAATAATATATTGATATACTTGAGCATATTAAGTTTCGTTCAGCTCAAGTTGTATTATTTTGTAGCTACGCTAAATTTTATCCAATTCGGCCCGAAGGGCCGAATTGATGGTAATTTTTTTGCCCTGCACTGATTGCAAATTGTCTAAATGTTTGTTTGTACCCTATCTCCTCCTAAACCACTGGACCGATTTTGATGAAACTTGGTCCCTGAGGGTAAAATGGATGCGAAAAGGTCATAGACTAGGTTTTGTTGACCTCCAAGGTCATTTTCAAGGTCATTGAGGTCATTTGTGTCTGTTTACCCTATCTCCTCCTAAACCACTGAACCGATATTGATGAAACTTGGTCCCTAGGCGTAAAATGGATGCAAAAAGGTCATAGGCTAAGTTTTTTTTACCTCCGAGGTCATTTTCAAGGTCATTGAGGTCATTTGTGTCTGTTTACCCTATCTCCTCCTAAACCACTGGACCGATTTTGATGAAACTTGGTACCTAGGGGTAAAATGGATACAAGAAGGTCATAGGCCAGGTTTTGTTGACCTCCCAGGTCATTTTCAAGGTCATTGAGGTCATTTATGTCTGTTTGAGAACTTTTTTTTTGTTTGTCGATGGATTTTTCGTCGTTCCCGTTTTACGCCAAACGCTGCCACCGTCGATTTTTGTTTTGTCGGCGGCAGCTCGCATCTCGCATTCACAACAATCTTCAAGAAGAAATCTTCGAAGAAGGAAGAACCAAAAGAAATAAAAAAGAGACAGTCATCTCCCCCGCCGGCCTCGTCCCGCGGATTCGGCCTCATCCCGCGGATGTAATCTGTCCATAATGTGTAGTTGGTTTAGGATATCAAGGCCGAATTGGGGGTATGCAGCTTTGGATCTGGTTTGTGGCAAGACAAAGCTGCACGTCTACTTAATTTATAAACCATTGCTAAATGTATATCAGTATCCAGAAATCGAGTACCACAGCGCCGGTCTTTGGTTTCCATACCTCCAAGAGATATCATATCCCCGGTTAAGAACCGCTGGCCTAGAAGGTTTCTAAGGCGCTACACACAAACACACACACACACACACACACACACACACACACACACACACACACAGAGAAGCAGTACTGACTAAGTTTGCGGCGAGGGACAACACCACCGGAGCACGTTGTTTGTATGGGAGGCGCGGGTCGTTGTATTGATTGTGTTGTCGTTGTTATTGCTGCGGTAGTGGAGGAGTAGACGTTCTCACGACTACCACTGCGTGACGTCACACAAGACCGTGTCAAGCCCGGCAACGATGTCTCACGCCCTTCAAACACACACACACACACACACACACACACACACACACACACACAAATATTTACGTTTTCCTTCAATTACACATTTATACAGTGCAATATCTACACAAAATGTGTCTCAGAGGCGTAGACTACAGTAAACTTACAGTACGACTATACAATGAGACATTGAACAAGCGGACACACATATACATGTACACAAACATTCATAAGCATACACGCACACAAACGAGTGTTGAAGAGAGAGTTGAGAGGGAGTGGGGCGAGAGACGGTCTGGCGCCGGCAGCGAATTAGCCTGGCTGTCATTCGTGGCAACGCCGCCTCCATAAATGTGCGATCGCTTGTAAATATACGTGTGTATATAATGAAACCACAGACTCACAGATACATACACAAACAGCAGGATACACCGTGTGTGTGTGTGTGTGTGTGTGTGTATATATATATATGCGTGTCTGTTTCCCAGCCGGCTTGACATTAACAGTCACTGTGGTGGTTCCCACTTTCCCAACGCGGGTTACCAAAAACCCACTCACCTGACGTAGTACTAGAAGATTCGAGCAAACTGATGCAAACGGATACTCCATTGTGAGCGTTTAGACAGAGTTTATACAAAGGTCTTTGTCGGTATATTCAAGAAGCAAGTGAGTGTGAATAAATCCACCCTTAGACGGGATTTGAACCGCCAACACCGAGCAAAACACTTCGGCAGCTTACAACCACAAACCCCAGACAGAGCGGTGGAGCACCGACTAGAAAGACAGAGAGAGAAAGAGAGCAACGTACTGTCGGCGCCGGGCGAATCGACTGTGTGTTTCTCAGCGACCAGGATTTTCTTGTGACTTTGATCCAATGAGCTGAGCACTGCGTCAGCTTGCTCGCCGAAATGCTGCGCCAAGCTCCAGTACGCTCTGCAAGCACACACACATACACACATATTGTTAATGTGTGCATATTGTATGTGTGTGTGGAAATATATTTACAATTTAAACACACACATACACACACAGAGATCGCCGTAAAGATGTCGCTGTGGAGCCACAACTGATAGGTGGGGCCACCATAGCCTCTCCTGCAGTCACAATGCCGGCCGCCTGCCACGCCACACGGCGCTGAACAACACCATTGGCCGCAGTCTGACGTCGGCAGGAATCGCAGCGGTGCTGGACCCACGAGGCCTGGACCGCGGCGACGGCCGCCGACCCGACGGAATTACCGTGTTCCCAGTGAGGCGCGAAAAGTCGCTGCTCTGGGACGTGATCTGCGTCAATACGTTCTGCGACACACATCTGCTGGACGGCGCAGTCACTCCCGGGGCAGCAGCGCAGGCGGCAGAAGATCGAAAGCGGCGGCGCTACGCGCAACTGTGTCAGCGGTACGATTTCGTGCTATCGAGACCACCGGCGTGATGGGGGCATCCCTGGACGACTTCGTTAAGCTCTTGGGCGGGAGAATCAGTGAGCGTTCAGGGGAGTCGCGAGAGACGGCCTGGTTTCGGCAGCGAATAAGCCTGGCCGTCATTCGTGGCAACGCCGCCTCCATTGCGCCCTAGTCTTGTAAATATGTGTATGCGTTTGTAAATATATTCGCTTGCTTGTAAATAAACACACACACACACACACACACTAACACACAAATACACACACACACACACTGACACACACACGCTGACACACACACACTGACACACACACACATACGCATTGACACACACATACACACTGACACGCGCACACACACACACTGACACTGACACATACACACACAATGACACACACACACACACACACGCTGACACACACACACACACACACACACACACACACACACACATTTACATTTACATTACATTAGGTAGATATTTATACACACACACTGACATACACACGCTGACACACACACGCACCAATCGGCCAACATTGGAATACGCAGAAATAGTTTGGAGTCCACATTGACAAGAACATTAAAAACTAGAGAAGGTACAGAAATCATCCACAAAAATATTAGGAAGCATAAAAAATTTGGCATATTTCGACAGATTAAAAAAGTTAGGTTTGACAGCGCTAGAAGATAGGAGAGTTAGAGGGAATTTAATCTCAGTTTATAGATGTCTTACGGGGAAGGATAAAATGTAATATCGGAAGTTGTTTCAATTCTCAAAATCTAATAGGAATCACAGTTTTGGCCTACAAAAACGCAGGATTAAAAAGGACATCCAAAAATATAGTTTCCCAAATAGAGTAGTAGATAGATGGAATAGGTTGCCAAGCGACGTAGTGAACCAACCAACGACACAACTGTTTAAGAAGACATATGACAACTGGAAGGCGGGAGTCACGAGCCTGTCTGACTCATTCCTGAAAAGACAACTAGTAAGAACAACTAGTAAAAACACACACACACACACGGTGACACACACCTGCGGCAGCTGGCGCGCGCGTGCGGGTCTGCGTCGGCAATGCCGCGTCGCACGGCCTCCTGCAGTGCCGTCAAGTGTCGCTCGAGCGTGGCCGGCGGCCAGCTGACGAGCAGTTGCTCGAGCAGCTCGGCGCAGGCGCGGCGAATATCACGCGAGCGGCCGGCGGTGGCAGCCAGCAGTGGCGCCGTGACCACGCCCACCAGCCGCCAGTACTGGGTGTGCTGTACAATGAAGCGAGCGGCAACCACAGCCGACGTCGATATTACCTGACAATAATAACACCATCCCAATACACCATGTCATTACACCAGACCACCACAACACATCACTAAATCACAACACCACACCATACTCTACATACCATCACATCACATCACTGTTCCATATCATCACAACACCACACCACAACATTACACCATATCACATGATCACACCATCACATCACAACACACCACCATACCACAACCGACAAAAACAATGTCGCACTGTGTGTGTATGGATATGGGTGTGTGTGTGTAAGTGTGTAGGCGTGTAAGCATTAACCGATATATAAGCATTAACCGATATATAAGCATTAACCGAGTTAATCGAGTCATTCTCACGCGAAATGAGTCGTGTATTCTTGTGTGCCATGTCTTTCATTCGTCATATCGCGAATTGATTGACTATATCTACTGATAGCTCATTGCGTCGGACAATAAGCTTGTACAATTCATACTTATGAATATATACTGTAATAGATTAGTGCTGGATATTGTGTATGAATGATTATTTTGTATGAGCGTGAGTGAAGGTGCTGTATGTGTATATGAGCGTGCGTTTGAATGGTGGATTGTCCGGTTTGCTGACTGCGCGTGTCACGTGGTGGCGTCATGTTTCGGGAGTCGTTGTGTGAGCGTCGTAGAGTGTTGGTCGGTGTGCGGTGTCTTGTGGGCGCGCGTGGGGCTGCAATGCCCCCGCGCGCCCGTCTTCTAATACATCTTTTGGTTTTGTTCTTTATGTCTGCTTTTACATATACTTTAGTCCGTATTTCCGCAATTTCTTTTTGTATGTTCTGATAAGTATATTTATGGAGAGAAATTTAAGTTACAAACCTTTTCTATTATAGTGGTCATTTTGAAGGTGTATCTATGTGTGTTGTTAATTTGCTTATTTTTGTCAATGGGTTAACCCATTGACACTCGGCATTAATGGTTAATGGTATAGTTGCCACTCGGCATTAATGAGTGCACCCATTAAATGCGGCATTAATGGATTAACCCATTAATGCCGAGTGGCAACTATAGTTGGCACGAAAAACAAGCTATCTATAATCTAAATCAAACAGACATTTGTTTACCAACGACCACCGTTCGAAAGGGGAGAATCTCCTCTTTCTCTTACGATGAGATAAGACACGTTCTACGCAGCGAGCAATCCACACATGCGAGATTATTCAGTGTGTGTCCGACATGGCTGAAAAGCGCATTGATCAGAGGTATGTGATTTCCTATTAAATGCGAATTTATTTTGTTTTTTGTCTCATCTTTTAGAGTGAAGCTTGATCTTTCCAAATATGTACATATATTTGCAATTTTTAATATAATCAGATAATAAATCAGTGTTTTCGGAGAGTGGCAACTATAGTTGCCACTCGGCACTTACGTGTACAAATATTGTCATATGGAAAGTTCTCAAGATTTAAATAAAGATTTATCAGCTCTATGTTTCATTAATTGACTCTAGATATATTTGCCCTATGTTAACAATTGAAACATAGATGTTTCAAAGAAAATATTTATTTCAGATGTACTATGAATGAAGTTTTGGATAACTTGGATGATCCAGCTGATGCAGACGCCAGCAGCGACCACCTACATATACTAATTTTACGGCCTCCAAGTGAACTCCCAGATGCAGATACTGACCAAGATTCTGATGCCAGTGACGGAGAAGCGAATTCAGACCCAAATCATTTGCCTCGAAGGATTTTGTGTGCCCCAGCTGAATTGATGACAGACAGAGATGACGTGGAATCTTCATATGCAACGGCTTCAACGAGTCACTCTCAGCCTGACACGTCGACACAACGAAGACCAAAAATAACAAGAAGGGACAAACAGCCAAAAAGATGGACAAATAGCAGACGCAGACTTGGCCAGAAAGTGCCTCAATTTTGTGACACAATGGCTCCCAAACCAATCGATGGTTTGAGAGGTAAAATCAAGACTCCATCTCAATGCTTGAATTTGTTCCTATCTGATGAGCTCATCGGTCATCTAGTTGAACAAAGCATTATATACTCCACCCAAAAAGGTCTTGAAACATCCGTTATCACAGAAAGCAATATACGAGTAGCTTTGTCCATCATGATACTGTCTGGATATTCAAGTGTCCCAAATAGCAGGTTGTATTGGCGTCGAGATGGTGATGTATTCAAAGCTCTGGTGCCTCAAGGTATACGAAGAGATGTCTTTGAACATCTACTACGAAGATTACATCTTGCAGATAACTCCAAAATAAGTGTGGACAAATCAGATCCCTATCACAAAGTTCGGCCGGTTTTTGAAATAACAAATAAAAACAACAAGCTCGTTGTAGTTACGTCAAAGGTTAAATGCCCAAGTGGCAGCTGCTACACGGGAAGAAGCCGAAGCTTATGAACACACAGGCGTGCCCCGTGCAGCTCGCTGCCACCGCAGAACCGACCCTCTCCACGCTATGGCGCCACAAGGACGTAAGACGTATTAGAGAGGGCCACCTCCCCAGAATGCATGGCACAAATCATGACTGATATCTGGTACCATCATTTCCTGCTGGGTGGACAGGGGCTGTGGGATTGTAGAATTGGCCCAATGAAATTCTGCTCCGCCGGGTTTCGAACCACGGACCTCCCTAACGACTGCACCACGGAGTCCACAAAAGTCAAACTCGAAGCACAACATTCATAATCAATTATTATTGTTCAACGCAATACCAGAGATACACAAAAACCCAACAGAGAATACACGACCAATCCCAAGCCCAGAATCCACCGAATCCCCGAATCCTGCGCGCGTGTGACAATACTATATAAACCATACGCTATATCTCCCCGCACTTTAAGAACAACTACTCGGCTAAGCGAGAAGGTAACCATCGCCTGCGACCTCTGGAGGAGGAAGGTAGTTCTCGTCGAGACCTTCCGTCATCCGGGGACTTAGCGTGACTCGATGTCGCCCCTGTCTGCGTTGCGCCTGCGAGCTCAAGCTGATCGCCTTCAACCGGTCTCTCTAGCCCGGGTGCTGATGCCGAGTCCTGCTCAGCAATTGCGTCCTCCGTTGACGCATCACCTTCAGCCGGTCTCTCGAGGCTCCGTGTCTCGTTCTGTCACAGCGTCTTCTGTTGGCGACTGAGGAAGCCAACAGTCCGTTTCGTCCTCCAATGATGGTGAGCCGGTTCGATGAACAGCTGCATTTTTGGCGAGATGGGCCGCATTACGCACAGACCCGTCTTCCAGGCGGTATGCCGATCCTCTCATCGCCGTTATACGCAACGGACCCTTGAACCGCCGGCCCGATTTACCGACGTGGTCTTGCACCCGAACAAACACCGAGTCTCCCGCGGCGAACGTCGGAATCTTCGTGGAATTACGGTGATCATAGTTCCGCTTGTTGCGTGACTGCTGCCTGCGGACACGCTGCTCGATAGATGAATCCACGCACTTGTTAAAAACCGGTAAAGTCAGCTTCATGCGTCGGCCGTGCAATATCTCCGATGGAGACGCTCCGGTAGTGCAGTGTGGCGTGGCTGTGTACTCGGTCAACAGCGCCCGCATACGCTCATGGAACTTTGATTTACCGAGACACTGTTGAACCCATGCTTTGAATGTCCTGTTGGATCGTTCGATGATCGAATTACCCCGTGGCCAGTAGGCCGCCGATCGCCGATGTTTGATGTCACGTTGATTGAGATAGCGCTTAAACGCCTCACTGACGAATTGTCGCCCATTGTCGGTGACCAACTCGTCCGGAAAGCCCTCGCGACTCCAGATGACATCCAGGAAGCTCATGATGTGATCACTGTCAATGGTGCTGGTAAAGCCTACTTCGACCCACTTCGAGAGATAATCAACTAGAGTTATAGCGTAGCGAGATTCTGGCGGCGCCGAGTCGATAGGGCCCACGATATCAACTGCCAGCTTCCGCCACGGGTGGTCCGGAAGCGGAGCAGACAGTATAGGAGCTGATCGAGTTGCAGACGACAGCAAGTTGTCGCTACATTGACAATACGCGCACTCGGACACCATTCGCTGAACATCCTCGTCCATTCCGGGCCACCAGGCCACACTGCGCAGGAACTGTTTAGTTCTTGCCACGCCATCGTGTGCGGCGTGGGCACGACTGAGGTAGTCGGACCACAGCTTGCTCGGAACAATTATCTGACAGTCGCCACGAATGACCAGGTCTCCTGCTACTGATAATTCAGCCCTCATCTTGAAAAACGGGCGTAGAACTGAATCGACGGCTTCTCCCGTGCGAGGAAAACCATCACCGATAGCCTTTCTATAGAGCCGACAGCTGAGGGTCGTCGCGGAATGTGGAACGAAGATGCTCACGCAACAGCGCCGGCTGCTCCTCCATCAGCATACCGACCACTTCCTCGTCGTCACATTGCAAACAATTTTCTTGTGCGACTGGCAGACGAGAAAGTGCATCTGCAGCTTTTATCTCCTCCCCCGGGACGTAGTCAACGTGATATGAATATGGGATCATCCTCGCATGCCATCTGGCTACCCTTGCTCCTGCACGGCCACTGAATTTCTCGGAAAGAATTGTTCTCAATGCCGAATGATCTGTACGCAGCACAAACTTCCGTCCCCACAGAAGCAATCTCCACTTTTCTATGGCGTTGACGGCAGCTAGCGCCTCTCGTTCTGTGACATGGTACTTGCTCTCCGCAACTGAGAACCTCCTACTCCAGAAGGCAATCACCATTTCGTCTCCCGCCGCGGAAAGCTGAGAGAGGACAGCTCCAGCACCCGACTCACTTGCGTCGGTTGTCACGATTGTGCGCAAGTTGGGTTCAAACCGGTGCAATGGTTTAGCTTGAACTATCCTCTGTTGCAGCGACCGAAACTCTTTTGTGTGTGTTGTTATCCACTGGAATGTCGCGTCTTTGCGTAGCAAAGCCGCCAGCTCGCTTGTTTGATTGGCAAAATTCTCCACGAACTGACTGAGCCAGCTACACAATCCCAAAAAACTTCGGAGTTCTTTGGCCGAGGATGGCAGTGGAGCGTTCCGGACAGCCGCTAGGTGATTGTCTGTAGGAGCGACAGTGTCTCCTGTGAACCGGAAACCACAGAAAGTGACGGTCTTCTCCGCTATGTTCGACTTTTGCAAATTCAGCGTAACGTTAGCGTTTTGCAGTCGCTTGATGACGATTTGTAGGCGACTATCATGTTGTTGTTGCGTATGGCCTGATATCACTATATCATCCATATAATGGCAGCAGCCGTCCACTCCGGCCAGTAGGTGGTCAAGGAGTCGTTGTAAGGCTGCGCCCGCTGAGGCCAACCCAAGTGGTACTCTTCGGAACTGGAACAGACATTCATTTGTCAAGAAGGCTGTTACTGGGCGAGAGTCGGGGTGCAACTCCATCTGGTGGTATGCATGCTGTTAATCCAGTTTTGTGCGAATGCTACCGGCCAACTGCGTTTGCAGCTCTTGGAGCGTTGGTATTGGATGCACCTCGCTTATGAGCTGACTATTCGGCCCTCTCAAATCAACACAGAGGCGAATGTTACAAATCGCTTTGCGCGCTACCACTACTGGACTGATCCACGGCGATGAGTCCACTCTCTCGATCACGCCGGTGTCACACAGCCGCTGAAGTTTCTTGGTAACGTCGCTTCTTATAGCAAGCGGAAGCCGTCTGAGAGGTTGACGCGTCGGTACCGCGTCGGGTTTCAACCTTATCTGGTGTTGGTAGCCCTTAATGGCGGGTAGATGCTGCACCGCTGACGCATCCCGCGAAGGCGTATCACGTAAAAGTAGACGGGCGACATGTGCTGGCCGACTGACACCTCGGTTTTGAGAGTGCCGACGACCTTAAGTGGTTGTCGACCGACTCCAAATAGTTGCCTTGTTGTGTGCACAACATCTGCGCCCGGAAACATCTGACGAGCTAGTGGCAGACTAAGCACCGAGACGCTCGCTCCGGTGTCGACCTGAAGTTGCATGTTGACTGGTCCGCGGTCATTCACCTGTACCCTTGCGTCACACATGAAACGCTTGTGTCCTCGCAAACCGCACAAAAGTATGGTGACACCTTGTATCTTGTTATGGTGTGTCGAATGTTGTCTCGAGCCAGCACGACATACACTTGTCCAGTGTCCGAGTTTACCACACGCGTGACACTTGGCGTTTCTAGCCGGACACATTTCTATTCTTGGCAACCCGTGTGTTTTGCCACAGTATCCACAGTGCTGGGAAAACTGAGATTTTCTACCCCGAGGCTCTTGGGCGTTTCTCTATTTCTCTCTCATTCATCGGCCTCACCGCTGCTAGCGTGCCAGCTGGCTCATTTGATTGTCCCTCTTTCAGGACGTTGGCCTGTTGTTTCGATGATTCAAATGCTGCTGCCGTGGTTAGCAATTTGTCCAAAGTGAGATTCGGGTCTTGGAGAAACCGTTCTTGCAGTGCTGGATGAACCGAGTGCTCTATGACGTGGCCCCGAATCAACTCCTCGGTGAGGTCGCCGTAGCGACATGTGGCCGCCAGACCACGCAGTGCACTGACAAATGTGACTGTGGACTCTCCTGGCCGTTGTCGTCTGCGTTTGAATACGAACCGTTCGTATATGACATTGGTCTGAGGTAAGTAATGTTCCTCGAGTCTTTGAAGTGTGTGTTGAAACTCAGACTGCCCCTCGACCTTGACCTTCGCCGGCAGGGATCTGAAGGTTCGTCGGCCCTCTGCACCGATGCAGGTGATCAACAGCGCTGTTTTCCTTTCGTCAGGATAAGCGTCGCCACCGATGGCAGTGAGATATGCCTGAAAGGTGTACTTCCACTCGGCCCATGGCACTGAGGATGTACCGGGCTGCGCATGAAAAACTTGTGGTGCAGGAATGCCCTCAATATTCATCGTACCAGTACAGAAAATCAGAATACACAACATTAAATAACCAACACACCGAAGCTCAGACGTGCAGACCAAAATTGTTCGCAATTTACCTCGTCGCCATATGTAGTGACGTCAAACTCGAACCACAACATTCATAATCAATTATTATTGTTCAACGCAATACCAGAGATACACAAAAACCCAACAGAGAATACACGACCAATCCCCAGCCCAGAATCCACCGAATCCCGAATACTGCGCGCGTGTGACAATACTATATAAACCATACGCTACACTCATCTTACCTCCGGAGGAACTTTCTATTGATGAGTGTATGGTACTACTACGGCCACGCACGCATCGTGATTAATTTCATTTGTATATTCAATACTATTTGTCAGCCTGTATTCGTGCGTTCTTGTGTTTTATAGATATTATTTTGATATTGTGTATTGTAGAGATACAGGAGCTTTTAGTCCTTCCGCTCAACGGAATATAATATCTTCTCGTGTCGGGTAAATCCGTGATCTATAAACGTGTATGTGAAATATTACAATGCCATTTACCTTTTGCGTATATTTTTTATCGCTACGACACAATTTCACCCATACGTCTAGGCAGAAATACGGACTCATAGCGAATTATAGAAATCAACACCAAGTGCTGTAACAAGACGTAATTTTTGAAATAAACAAAATCGCATGCGGTGTGAAATGGGTAAGTTTGCAGGAAACCTGTCTCCGTATATAATTGCTCATAACATCATCCATAGACGCGATGATGTTTTTCATCAATTCTCCCAGAGAAATAAGCCGATTCGATTATACTATAGTGTAATGAAATTGTAAGAAACCAAAAACACTAACATATATTACAGACAGGCGCGCCTGGGCATCACTGACCCACGCGTGCCTACAGGTCTGGTCGTGACACAACACGACCGGAACACCAACACGACTCAACACGCATTCACGCTCACACCGTCACACACGGATGCACACACAGGTCTCACGCCCACCGCCACAACCAATCAGCGGCGAGTCGGTCACTCGCTCACCGCCGTGGGGAATGAACACTTCACCAAACGCATACACACCTATGCTACACAAAGCGCGAAGGCGAATCACACACACACACACAGTAAATCATACACACTCCGACGCGCTCACACACTCACTCTAACACAATACATAATCAAACCACAGTAATTACACCTGGGCGCCAATATTCATGCAGAAAGCATGCTGTCGCAGAGCGATGTGGAGCATTAGTATCAGTGGTATATTAGTGATTCCCAACCCTTTTGTGATCGAATACCACTTGGAGGTCCTGTACAGTCACAATACCACCTGGTCCTAGAAAACCTCAATTCGATAGGATATCACTGTATTTACATAATTGTACAAGTAGAACAGACAAATCAGCTGAAAAAACAACTCAATACGCGGACTGTACCTCGTCTCCATCAGCTGGCTAATGAGGACCATTACTTTGCTCACAAAGCATCGACACATCAAACATTTTTGAGAAATAATGAATAGTCAAATCCTTAATGACCTCGAAAGTCTTTACGTACCATCTGAAAGGCCCACAAGTACCACAGGCTGCCAGACACACATTATATCCTAATGTATCATCTGAATTAATCTAATCGTCAGCGTCTAATCATAATGTGCAGACTGAATTGTCTCATTTGTGAAAAGTGCGTTGTTGTCTCGTCAGGCTTCGCCCTGCTACTGGTAACCGTGTAATTCCAGACAGCCACGTTCATGGTCGAGTCGTCGGCGACTAAAGCGGCCCCCCACTGTTCTGCAGTGAGCACGGCCAGACACCCCACAGGAATGAAAACAAAACCTGTTACAAGGGTGGATCAGCTAATTGATAGCCAAAACCCATCTACAGCTACTCAGTAGCTACTCCCATTATGCAAAAGTGTTTTCATATTTCTGTTTGTACCTTCTCCCTAAAATTTGCCACTGATGTTGGCGTCAAGCTTTCAATTTCGCAGTTCATGCGCGTGCTACAGTGACCATTTTAGAGCATGTCGCTACAGCGCAGTGACACGTGCGGTTATGAGTCCCCACATCAGCCAGGAGCCAGGTGTACTTGAGTTCAAGATGAGTTTGATGTATTCCTCATACGAGTTGTAAGACAGCCACAGCACAAGGTGTTGGTCAAGGATTCAATCAACCATTGGATTGCGTGACGAAGCGCGAGTGCAGACAATTGCAGTAGGAACCCTGCATGAGCACGCCACCGATAGTCTGTCAGTATCCGTGTCTGCATTCATACACTGCAGTGTTCATTTGTGACTGTGGTCGACAACCAACTCGTACAACGCAATGGCCAAAGGCGTGACTATAGCACTTAGTGTAAGTACTGTCCGTTCTCTTCGTGATTGTTCACTGGTTTTTACGTATTCTTAAAAGAGAAGTTTTGGCTGTCCTGATATTGTGCACAATTTCAATTACGCAACAACTTCTGGGTGTAATTTCGGAATAGTCAGTGATAATTCGTAGAAGACTGACTCAAACAAGATGATTTGAAAAATACTTGTTCTGTTCAGACATTCCGGATTTCTAGGCTATTTCAGATGATTTTCTCATATAGAATTTCAGTGCATTGAACCAAACATGTATTTACATCTAACATTCGATATTTGAATACACAAGCTGAAACTCATTCTCGAAGCATTTCCAACCATTTTCTAACGAATTCACCGATTTTTGACGACAGGTATTCGTCGGCTTGTTCATTATTACCGCAATTGCTTTCCTTGTCCTGTATCTCTTAGAATAGTAAGTATTGCACAAATGATTAAGTAACTAATGGCTTTTTAAGCACACACCACTGTTGAAACTATACGACTACTAGACTCCCGGTAGACTCGAGTCGTTGCTGGTGGGTTGATAAACGCACACTGGACCAGGATTCGAACAGCGAACCTCTGATAAAAGGAGTTTAGTCTTGTAAAGTTCCTTCATAAACGTTTTTTAATAAGTAAATAATATTATAATATGATATGTTCAAATACCTAAATTGCCTTGCGGGCAAATTCAGTTCACTTTCATAGATAGCGGCACTAGGATACAGGGCTAAAGAAAAATAGGGACTTGGCGAAACATGAGAAACTACAGTGATACCTCGGCTCACGAACATAATTGGTTCCCAGAAAGTGTGCGTAAGGCGAAAAGTTCGTCTTCCGAACATTCATTTCCCATAAGAAACCATACAAATCAGAATAATCCGATCCCAGGTCCCCATAAAACATAATTTTCTACTAAACAAACCTTAAGACTACAAAAAATACCGTATTTTATGTATAATAATTGTTTTATTGTATTGTAATTAAAGAAATAAACGAAAATAATCAAAGAAACGAATTGCAATAACAGAAATAAGAGGGAGGGAGTGAGTTACTGTTTGGAAGGAGTCAGCTTCCATTAGCACTGTAGGTAACTCAACCTCCGGTGTGGCTTCTCTTCTTTGCTTCTTAGAAGGTGACTCTTTATCCTTTTTGCTGACTAGAAACCTCTTAATTGACACCTGTTGCTTTCTCAGTTGTATGGTCTTACGAAACTGAGGCATCACATTATCATTCATCATGTCGATGATTCTCATAGCCACAGTCTTTTCTGAATGATACTGCTCGATAAAAGCCTGCACATCACTCCACTTAGCTAGCATGGTTTTGATGCTCTCACTTGATGCTGCAGTCATCTCCTCGTCCTCAGATGACAACTCCTGACTTGCTTCTTTCTGCTTGTCCTCTTAAAAGGCGAATCAAATCCTGTGTGTTGAGAACCTCATTATGGTCAGCAACAAGCTCCTCGACGTCATCTGCATCCACTTGGAGTCCCATGTGAGGATCTGATCCTCAAGACTCTGTTGTTGTGAACGACATTATTTCCATGGGACAGAGCATGGGACTCCAAGTATTCAGATCATTCAAAATCCCTCTCAAGGATGCATGCGGGCCACAATTTCTTCCATGCTGCTTTCAAAGTTCGAAAGGTAACATCATGCCAAGCCTTTTCTATCAGTTGAACACAATGATACACATTGAAATTGTCCTTCCAATAATCCCTAAGGGATAGATCGGTGTCATTGGTCACGTGAAAGCACCGAGTAAATAAAGCCTTAGTGTAAAGCTTCTTAAAGCTTGCGATCACTTGCTGGTCCATGGGCTGCAGGAGGGGGGTTGTGTTGGGAGGGAGAAATTTGACCTTGATAAATTCAAGATCACCTTGAAGTTCCTCCTCCAAACTTGGTGGATGCGCTGGGGCATTGTTTAGGAGAAGAAGACACTTGACAGGGAGTCCTTTCTCCTCGAGATATTTCCTCACTGAAGGAGCGAAAACCTCATGCATCCAGTCCATAAACAGGAGACGAGTAACCCAAGTTGGTGTTGGACTTCCATATTACAGGAAGGTTGGATTTAAACACCTGATTTTTCTTGAAGGCCCTTGGGTTTTCTGAGTGATAAACCAACATTGGTTTTATCTTACAGTCGCCACTGGCATTGCCGCACATCAAGAGGATTAGCCTATCTTTCATAGGCTTATGCCCAGGGACGGACTTATATTCCTGTGTAATGAAAGTCCGCTTAGGCATCTTTATCCAAAAAAAGACCGGTTTCATCAGCATTGAACACTTGATGAGGAACGTAACCTTCTTCTTCCACCATCTTGAGAAATGATTCCTTGTACGCTTCGGCAGCTTTATCATAAGAACTGGCTGCCTCACCATGACGAATGACACTGTGAATCCCTGTACGACGCTTAAACTTCTCGAACCATCCGTGGCTAGCCTTGAAATCATCAATCGATGACAAACTTCCAGCTTGCATCTTGATTATATCTGAGTGAAGTTGCCGTGCTTTCTCGGCGATGATACTCTCACTCACACTGTCACCTGCTAGCTGCTTTTCATTTATCCAAATCAACAGAAGTTTTTCAACCTCTTCTATTGCCTGAGACCGTTGCTTAGACAACACAGAAACACCCTTAGCCACACACGCATCCATTATAGCTTCCTTGTTCTTCAGGATGGTAGCAATAGTAGACTTAGCGTACTGTTACTGGGACGCTAAGTCACACAAACGCACACCTCGTTCGTGTTTTTCAATGATCTCCTTCTGCTCGATCGTAATTTTCTTTAATCTTTTCTTAGGTCCAACACTAGCCTGTGGTGGGGTCTTTTTCGGACCCATAATAGCAAAACTACACTCAATATGGTCCAAAATATCTATCAAAGACAAACCACGTGTGCACTTGACGAAAGGCGGTGACGAACTGGGACCCCGTGAGCGTGCGTAAGCTTCTCGTGGCCGCCACCGTGGCGCTGTTCGACCGCGTGGTTTGGTTCGTCCGCCGAAAACTAGTTCGTCAGCCGAGACTATATGCTCGCGAATTTAATGTTCGTGAGCTGAAGCGTTCGTCAGCGGAGGTATTACTGTACACTCAAAATGTTAGGATATTTGGGGGACTCGGGGAGGAGCTGGGCACATTTTGAGAGGACATATTCCAGGCGGAGCACCCTTCAGCATCAGTCTTTCGCTCCCTGATAGAAAACAGATGCCCATTTTGACCACAATTAAACCCCAGATGGCATATTGTGTCAGTGTAATTGATTCACACCAGTCATTGCAATATTACGTATACGTTATTCACAACCATGTTACAAGACTGTGTGGACCACGGAAGACACATCTCACTGGCATCGGTAAATATATCTGCAATTATCATAATCATACTGGATGTTTATAGCAACTTGGAAGATTTTTGGGAAGAGTAAGTGGAAAAGGGTACACATACTTGCACATTTGATACACACACACACACACCTTCAGAATTCGACAAAATATATACTTGCTAGCACAATACAAACACGAAGGCTATATTAAATGAACTTTGTACATAAACAGTACATAACAAGTACAAACTGTACATAAACAAGGAAACGTGTATAAAAAAGTAAATAATATGTTCAAATACCTAAATTGCCTTGCGGGCAACTTCAGTTCACTTTCATACAATTTCATACACAACTTACAGTTCACTGTCATAGATAGCAGCACTAGGATACAAGGCTAAGGAAAAAATAGGGGCTTGGCGAAACATGAGAAACTACACTCAAATGTTAGGATTTTGGGGGGCTCGATGAGGAGCTGGGTGCATTTTGAGGGGACATATTCCAGGCGGAGCACCCTTGAGCATCAGTCTTTCGCTCCCTGATAGAAAACAGATGCCCATTTTGACCACAATTAAACCCCAGATGGCATATTGTGTCAGTGTAATTGATTCACACCAGTCATTGCAATATTACGTATACGTTATTCACAACCATGTTACAAGACTGTGTGGACCACGGAAGACACATCTCAGTGGCATCGGTAAATTTATCTGCAATTATCATAATCATACTGGATGTTTATTGCAGCTTGGAATATTTTGTCGACGAGTAAGTGGAAACGGGTTTTAGTCGCACACATACTTGCACATTCATGACACACACACCTTCACAATTCGAAAAAATACATACTCGCTAGCACAATACAAACACGAAGGCTATGCTAAATGAACTTTGTACATGAACAATACAGTCAAGGGAAATAAGTGCATGTTTATTAAGAGGAAATGAAAGCGCTATTGATTGAACATATTGAATCTGAATTTGAACTTGCATTCAAGTTTTCAGGGCATTGTTCCTGTCAGCATTGCATACTTCTTATACACTGAGCACTCGTACGTTAATTACGTCTTAATTTTCAGATTGGTATCCGGAATATGCATGTAACCATGAACGTATAGATTTCGTAAGTTAACATTTGTTCATTTGATGACAGGACGATATTGCCAAAGTAAGTGATTCTATCAAAAAGTAGTAAAAAATAAAGTAATATTCAACAAAAAGTAGTAAAAAGTAAAAAAGTAACATTCAACAATACGCCAAGCGTACCTATACCAGCCACATTATATCTGGTAGTAATTGTAATATTGTAAGAAGTTGTCTGACACAACTTAATTATTCACTACCAAATAAACGTTCGCAAACCGCTGACCCATGTATTAGCGGACGGGTTTTGTGGAACGTTCAGCTCTGTACATTAAATGTCACTGCATTAAAAAAATACGCATGTATACAGATTATTGGATTGGTTCGATACGTGAGTGAGAAACACACTACACATACACAACATATTTGACGTCCCATAACAGCACCAAAGGATCACACCATTATTTTGAATTCCAACTTCACCACGAGTCATCAGGCACCGACTTACACGAATTACAATCTGGTTTAACTGATTTACACTTAACTAATCTTACTGGTTTATGCTCATGCTCCAAAACACACTAGGACCAAGTGCAGCCCAAACTTCGAAACTGACTCCAATTATAACAGGTTAAAACGATAAAATAGAATACACTAACTGCTGAGCGTACAGAATCGTTGCCACAAAAACACAACATACTCCTCAAAATGCACACTCCGCACTGGCATTCAAACAAATAAACTTTTTCACAGACTCTTCGGATGATTCTAACCGTAAGTACATAACACGCCGCCCGAAACCATGCCTCTCGTTGAATGTGTGCGCAATATCGCTTAGAACAACACTTACATGAAAATATGGAAGATAATTTAATATGGAAGATAATGAAAATAATTTGATTTTCGTGTGAAGTAACTCATTTTCATGTTGCCTCAAAATGATGTGGGCATGTGATTGAAACATATGTGTGTATTTATGCGAATATAACAGCTTTATTCAGCGCAATACTGATCTTCATAAAGTCGTTCAGTATGTCAGAAAATATTGTATTCACGCGATATGCAAAGGTTGCCTCTATTATTTGGCGAAACGTTAAAACAAATATAAATTGCGTAAGAAGTCTTAAGTGTTGTAACCAACTTAAAATCACTAATTTGGCAATTACAAATGAAAACCAGAGAAGAATTGAACGGAAGATAATTCAACTTCAGGAAAAACACAAAGCAAAGACAAGATCATCAAGGCATTTGAGACGTGACCGAGCAATGTTCAAAGACACACATTCAAAAACAGCCCTTCGCCACCGCACACAGAAAAACTCAAACCGATGTATGCAGATTGGAAGGCGTAAAACTTCGCTTCTTGTAGTAAATATATAAATAGCTGGCAAGTAGAAGACACAGGGCGATAAAAAACGTGATAATGCCGATAGTAAAATACACGCGATTTGGTCCACATGTCACATCAATTTGCCCAGGCTTACAAGTGGACAATTTGTTGCACAGAGTGAATTTGGTATTATTTTCAGATGGTGGAGATTGAGAAACGTTTTCATGTGATGCACAGCCCGGACGCAGTGGAAACCACATTGTATAGTTGAGACTAGCGCTTGGACTAAACATCATGAATTTGAGTAAACTTGTTCTTGCGCGGGAGTGGTTTGTACGTGAGTCCATCACACTGGCGACATCAATACGACACCGCGATCTTAGACAATCACTCATGGAGTTGGACGTTTGGATGTCGCCAGTCTGCCGGCAGACAAGAGCGCATTGATAATCCGCGATGGTGAAGTTTGCGAGCCAATACGCCACCGCCGAACAATATGGTGACAAACCTCCATTTAC
Source organism: Sacculina carcini (assembly GCA_916048095.2). NCBI lineage: Eukaryota > Metazoa > Arthropoda > Thecostraca > Sacculinidae > Sacculina > Sacculina carcini. The sequence continues at coordinate 1,169,379 of OU696590.1, forward strand.
ACCGCTACTCAACATCACTTGACGATTGAAACACGGCGTGGGAATTGGCACCGAAACATTGAATGTGCATTTCGCTAGAGCGTGCAAGAATAATATAGCATTGCATGTCATAATGGACGACATTGGTGGGCTTTGGCCAGGCTCGGATGATGTCTGAGATGTCGTCGGGCTTTCAGAATATCCTATGGATGTTGGTCTTGATGAAAAGATCGGCGGCGATGCTGATGATGATGAAGCTGATGGTGATGGCAAATGTGATGTTGGTGGCCGGGATGCTCCTGATGATGGCAACGATGAAGATGGTGGTGGAAATAATCGAGATGGTGGAAATGCAGATGGTGGTAACAATCGCGATGAAGGTAAAGATGATGGTGATGATGGTGGTGACGATGTTCGTCGTGGCGTTAACGATGGTCTTGATAGTGGTGGTGATGTAGACACATCAGCTACAGTAGCGCTTGATGTCGAAGACAACGAAGGCACGGTTACAGGAGGCACCACCACCATAACAGACACACTCACATTGTGAACGTCGGCAGGATCGACCGGCGATGACACTTGACAAGTGACCACATCATCTTGCTCCAGATTCACCTCCATTTGTGCCGCTACAGTGTAGAGTACCGGCACACTACCCACCACGTCCTGCAGACTGAAGCAACTCCACGGCGACGCACCGAGCACCTGCCGTCCGTTAATACTCCACGAAAAATTGGCGCACGGATGCATCGAGCGCGCGGCCAGACAGGTGAGGTTCTCGGGTCGTCCAGCCTCCACTACTACCCGGTCATGTGTTGCACGAGACGAAAGCAGCGCTACATGAGGTCTAACTGCTAACAACTGCGACCGCTCGGTGCGGGGACCGTCTTGATTCACTGGCGCGAACGTAGTCCCAGCCGGTGAAAACGGCAGGCAAACAAATTTGGCGTCAAACACAAGCGCCATGTCGGACAATGCGCAGACACACGACTCTGCCACCATTGTCCTACTACCAGTTGCATCGCGCTGACACACATAGTCGGCATGATAACACCTTGTGCTCGGAAGCAGCTCCGTCATTGCAACCGTGACTCGGCTGTCAACCGACGACCGAGCAATAAAACAAGACCACAACACCAACACCAGCAGCAGCGACATCGGCACATTGTTCGACATGTGATACCAGCTCATTGCTGACAAGCGAGCAAATACTGATGCTCTGGAGTGCAAGAGTGTGAAAGTGGATGTCCTACTTCACCTTCGGCTACACAGTCCTAGACAAATCCTGAACAAGTGCACCACTGACGCACACAAACACACCATAGACAATGCGACTAAACTGGTGGTTGATAGCAACACATCAGCCGTCTAGAACACAGTCTTGCTACTGGAAGATAGCAACTGTAAGTAGACTGCGCAACTTCCAAAATCACAGACACAAACACTCTCACCAATACTGTCGCTAATTATACGCACACACGTAATTACAAACACGCTATCTAGCTGCTTGATAAAACACACCTCATTAAAGCACAACCAAGATTAAAACTGGCCAGATGAATGAGTACAAACGAAAATGTCGCGTTCAACCGCTGTCTCCGGCAAGAGAATAAAGCACGGAACGGCGCTGAAATTCAACGAGGGGAAGCAAATTAACGCATCAACAGAAAGCAACACCACTCAAAATGGGTTGTCATTTTCAATTCCATCACAAGACCTAGAATTTTATCACAGGTCTAACACACACACACACACACACACACACACACACACACACACACACACACACACACACACACACACACACTACAGGGCTGAAGACCTCCCTTGGCGCTAAATGTGCCCAGATCCCCTGAGCTTCCCGATAAAATCGTGACCATACACATTTCGAGTGTTTCACCAAGTTCCTAAATCATTTACTTAGACCCCCACCGGAAAAATCCTGGCGCCGCCACTCTGAATAGGTGATTTCGGTCAAACACGGTGTTGCAGACTTTTTGTTTACAAAATGATAAGGTTGGTCCAAATGACTGTTGTATACAGGCGGCAATATGACCCTGGTTATTCAACTGGTATCACATTACAATATTTCATCATTGAATCATCACAAAAAGATCTCAAGCCGCCCATCCGTCAGATAAGATCCAAACCAAGATCAAAATCACTGAATTACTGGAATCATGATATATTGTGACGATATGAACATTACACACGGCACAGAAAATTATAATAGTAAATTAATTGATATTGAGTTGCGTTAGTGTTCAAGAGCTCATCATCACCTCGCTTACATTACTTTTTGGAGGAGTTTATATGTAAACAATAATTAGTTGTTATAGATTTCTCATTGCTATGAACACTTGTTTGTTATGTATTTGCGTATCCATCTTTTTCAAGCGATTTGACTTTGTATATATGCAAAAATCATTCGAATGGTTCACATAGGATGATACGAAACCCTAAAATTTCATGCACAATACTTTTCTCCTTCGCGTTTTGTTTGTTCAGTAAGATACTTTACGTGTGAAAGCAAAGGAGGATAGTAGAAAAAATGTCCAGAAAGAGCGAAGAGAACCTGCCCAGGCACATCAATGAACCGAAACAATTTGACAATATTACAAGAAAAACCAGCTGAACACAGCTGAACTTCCTTGTTCCTCGGAGCTGCAGTTAGCCGCACCAATACTCATGAATTGGACAGAGAAGAAATTATGAGGACGAGTGCTCAAGTGGAGGCAGCGAATTGAAGAGGCAGCTCAAGTGGAAGGTAGAAAATTTATCAAGCCGTGAACGATTGTGAATTATCCCAGCCACTGACAAGGTACTGACATCAAAACGGTATTGAATAAACGTAAACTGCGGCACTGATCACGTCTAATTACCGAGCAAAACCCGAAAGATATCCCAGGGATAAGAAATCACCCATCAATAGACCCACGAATCACAGAAACAGTCTTAATTAAGAATCGTCATATCGACCGGAGGATAGAGCGAATCCGCGGGAACCACCTGAATTCCGCGCAGTCACATCACTACCGGTCAACGAATGACACCAATGTTGTCATTTGCGATAACACGGCAACTACATGGGCAAAAACTATCACATTGGTGAACGGAAAAATCAGCAGAAATTATCCGACAGACAGACGTGCCGGTAAGTAATTAGGCTGGTTTTATTAGGTAAAAGATTTATGAAACAAGTTTATCAGAGTTAAAATTTATCAATAGTTACTCAAATATCAATACCGACATGAAAATGACCGTAGGACAAATTCTAGCAACTAGAGAGGCAAAAATAAACCCCCCAGGTGTATGCTAAGCATGCGAAACATGTGTAACCCAAACTCGGAAAACCTGTTTTTTTGTAAAAAAACAAACAAACAGATTTTTCGAGTTTGTGAGCGCTTCTAGCCCCGCTTCACTTCATTTCATTTCCAATGTTTTTTAATTTATTTTCTAATTATATAAATCAATTACCTGTCTCTTTATCTCTTGATTATCAAGGTGCATGGGGATGGCAATCATGAAATTCACAGTGTTCGGACTATTCCATCTCAGCTTGTTCATTGTATTTATGAACAATAACGATAATAGGAGTTATAGGACAGTTATAGTTCCGTAAATATAGACGAGATATATCAATGGCCTATCGAATATCTCTCTGTCAATTGGAATCCAACAAATCCAACACTTCCGCCACACAACTTCCATCAACGCTACCCAATTCTCTTCCACTAGGACGATTGCAACAATGCACGACCGCTTCACGCGTCTGAGCACACGTATGACAGAAATCATACATCGTGCAATTTCACAGGCAAAACGGTGGTATCAACTTACAAAGATGCAAATGTGTAAGTGTATCTGTCTGTGTGTGTATGTAATCACCGAGTTGAACTATACTGGGAGATGAGAATGGTTCAAGCTGTACCGTCTCAGTTATATCACGTTTATACAGTATCTACTTGAAACAACTTATGTTTTGTGCACTCGCTATGTGCTCACTTAATTAATCCGATCTATTAACACAATCTAAAGGGAATGCGATGTTTCTTCAAGTCGCTAAGACACTTAGTCTTGCGTAGCTTTCTGTTACGTCCAAGTCTACCTTTTTTAAACTTAAATTCAGGTATTTCACACCTTATATAAACCCATTTATATAATTGAACACAGCTAAGTCCGCCCTCACTCTTTTTGCCTTCAATATACTCAATTCAAGTTTAGCTAGCTAGCAAGTTTAGCAATTGTGCAATCTATTACGTGAACACTTTTGACACTTTCTCTAATTTTGTCATTTCTTTTTTGTTATACGGCGCCCAAACAACATGTGTATGTGTGTGTGTGTGTGTGTGTGTGTGTGTGTGTGTGTGTGTGTGTGTATGTGTGTGTGTGTGTGTGTGTGTGTCGCTACCTTGACAGTGTTGGGAATGAGCTCGATGAGTCGAGGTAGTAGCGAGTGACACACGTGATCAAGCCGAGCACCCAGCTGTTGTGACATGTACGACAATGTGATACATCCCTCACGAACCACTTGCGACCTAGCACAACACACACACACACATATAAACATGTGCCTCTTATGTGTACGATTGTGGGCATTTTAGAGAATGTGTATAAATTGCGTGTTACACATGTTTGGATGAATTAAAATGGAGAATGTAGTGTGGCGAAGCGGATAATGGTGGTGATCACCTGAGGTCTTGTATGGTGAGCTGCAGTGCGGGTACCATTAGTCTCAATTGCTGGTGTAACTCCTCAAATGCTCCACCACCACACATCAACACACCGCGCAACCGCTTCAACTGATTCACACACACACACACACACACACACACACACACACACACACACACACACACACACACACACACACACACACACACACATAGAGATGCGGATAAATTCAGCTCTCCCAATATAATTACACAAGATTATGAACTACCGACAAACTAAGCAAATCAAATAACCGTGAAATGATGCAAACAAATGTATGATAATTGGAAGACGGGACTGACGAGTTTTACACTCTTTCCTGCATACTACAACTCGGTGAGATACACACAAACACACACACTCACACACACGCACACACTCACTCACACACAGGCACACACACATACTCAAAATGAATACCGATTACAGAGAAGTCCACAAATCAAGAAAGATTGAAGGAACTGAAATTGCCAAAAATTGTTGGAAGACAAGAACGTGTAAGAAGAAGAGTAAGTTTTATAGGTTTTGAAAAGGTATATAAACACGCGTATTTGCGTATAGAAGTGTTAACTGATACACTGAGTTTACGCAAATGTTTATATAACACAGCTCGAGGCCACGACCAAGTGCAATGCCAACAGAAATACCAACACCCTCTATAACAGTGGTTACAGTGGTAACAGTGGTAACAGTAACCTGTGGGTAATTACCCCAAGTGGGGTAATTTGGGGTTTTGCTGGGGGTAATGGCAGGGTAATGGGGACAGTTGATTTTGACATCAACGTGGGGACAATTGAGGAGCCCCTCGGCAGGCTAGCCAATAGCAGCGCGGCTACCACTCCCCATTGTTTTGGTCTGCCCCTCCAGCCAATCATAGCCGCGCTATTATCACCGCTCAGGCCACACACAGTAGTTCACCCGGGTAAACCTTTTGCTCTCGTATTTTGTGCTATTACTACATACATCGAGTGAATTATGGCCGATCATGGTGCTTTACTGTGCTACACTGTCCGTGTGTTTTATTTTGTGATTTCTGATTTTGTGTTCATTCCTTTGCAGATTGAATCGTGAACAATGTCAAGAAAACGGTCGTACAATGAAGCATTCCTGAGAATGGGTTTCACCAGCATTGTCCAGCAGGGAGTCGAGAAGCCGCAATGCGTTGTCTGTAATAAGGTTTTGACGCAAGAGAGCATGAAGCCGAGCAAACTGAAGGCTCACTTGGAATCAGCACATAATCATCTTAAAGGGCAGAGCTTGGATTATTTCAAAAGACGCGAAACCGCGCTGAAGGCTGGACGCATTGACTCTACGGGTCACTTCGCTCAGCCGACTACAGCAGCACTCGAGGCATCTTATCGTATCGCCCTGCGGATCGCCCAAGCCAAGAAACCACATACTATTGGCGAGACGCTGATAAAGCCATGTGTACTAGAGTCGACGAAGCTGATGCTAGGCGAGAAGCAGGCGGACAAGCTCAAGACAATCTCGCTTTCCAAAGATACGATCCGGAGCCGTATTCAGGACATGAGCCAAGACATTTTGGAACAGGTTGTGAACAGTCTCAAGGATAGCCAATTTTACTCCTTACAACTGGATGAGTCCACAGACGTCGACAGCTGTTCACAATTAATGGTGTTCGCCCGTTATCTCAGCGGAACCGATCTCAAGGAAGAGTATCTTTTCTCCGAACCGCTGACCACCACCACACGAGGAGAGGACGTGTTCAAAATTGTGGAAGCCTAAGGGCCTTGTTCGTGTTTGCACTGATGGTGCGCCATCCATGACAGGCTGCAGGTCTGGGTTCAAAGCATATGTCAAAAACGTTGCACCTCATGTCATCTTCAACCATTGCATGATCCACCGGTATTCTTTGGCGATGAAAACCCTTCCTGCTTCGCTAAAAGATGTGCTGTCAGACGTGGTGAACATCGTGAACTATATCCGGACAAGCGCAACGAATTGTCGCATCTTTCGAAAACTGTGCGAAGAAATTGGAGCGGAACACGTAAATCTCTTGTATCATACGGAGGTACGGTGGCTTTCCCGCGGGAATGTCCTGACGCGTGTATTGGATCTTAGGGAGGAGGTCGCTCTCTTTCTGGAAAGGGCTCGTACTGGGAAAGAGAATCGGCTTCAGGAGAAGATGAATGATCATGGGTTTCTGACGAAAGTTGCGTATTTGTGCGACTTTTTCTCTGAGGTAAATGCCCTGAACGTTTGCCTGCAGGGCAATCAAACTTTCATACCAATCGCTATGGACAAGGTTGCGGGTTTCAAGAAAAAGCTAGAGTTGTACACAAGGCGCGTCAATGATGGTGATACGTCCTCTTTCCTGGAGTTGACTGGATTACTTGAAGCTGTTCCGGATATCCAATTTTCCTTCAGAGAAGAGATCTCGGCACATCTTGTCGCTGTGACAGAAGCAATTGAGGAGTACTTCCCAGGTCTCGAAGAACGACGAAATCAGGCCTGGATCTTGCGACCCTTCACGGTGCGTGAAAACACAATTCCAGATACCGCCGTTCAAACGAAGCTGGAGTTCCTGAAGCTGAGAGAAGACAACCAGTTGAGGACGGATTTTGAAGCTGGTGAAAGTTTGGTCTCCTTCTGGGCGACGCAAAGGGAGGACTATCCTCATCTGGCAAAGGAAGCTCTCACTGTTCTTGTCCAAGCGGCATCAACTTATCGATGTGAAGCGGGGTTTTCGGTGATGTTGACCATGAAGACGAAATCTCGCAACAGGCTTGTGAGTGATGGGGACTTGAGGTGGTGCCTCACTACTTACACCCCACGGTTCAGCCGTTTGATGGCTGTGAAACAGTGTCAGGTCTCTCATTAGTTTTTTTACCAATTTGTCGTGAAAAATGTCTCACTGATTCATTTCTCCATATTCGAATGTTGGCTGATTTTTCGTTGGCATGATAAATGTTTCTGAAGTATTCAATAGTGTTTTGTTATTTCGAATTTGAATGGGGCAATGGAGGTGCCAAGGAAATTCATGTGGGGTAACGGGACAGAAAAGGTTAAGAACCACTGCTCTATAAGCAAGGATGCCAAGCGACCGCGGGAAAATCCGGTTGAAACCAGACAGCGAAATACCAAGCACACAGAGTGTGAGTGTGTGTGTGTGTGTGTGTGTGTGTGTATGTGTGTGTGTGTGTGTGTGTATGTGTGTGTCTGTGTGTGTCTGTATGTGTGTGTGTGTGTAAGACGTAACACTAATATTTGTAAACAACAATAATTTATCAATTTGCATAAACAATAAATACACACTTCTTGTTGTCAAAGCCTTTTAAGTCTGGGGATTCTTTCAGGTAACTATGTTTAACATATTTAATATGTACTGTATTGCAATATACGCTCTATTGCAAAATAAACAGGTTTTGTCACGATATCAAACACATAATATATGAAACATTGTTATGATATAACAACAAGCAATTAAATAACAAAACAATACAATATTAAAACATCAAACAATATGATCATTAAACACAGCAACTGTTCGACTTCGCAAAAGTCTTTGTGTGTGTGTGTGTGTGCTCACATGCTTGTACATTACGCCATATATATGAGCTTGCGCTCGAGCTGTCCCATCTTCAAATCATTATTTATATAGGACTCCCTATGAACAATTGAATTGTTCTCGTTTTTACTATTCCGAGCTGTCTAAACTATTCCACTTTTCTACGCTCCTCCTATAAGGAAAACTGTCCTGTTTGATCTTGTGTCGGCATCTTGTTTTTCTCAGTTTCATACCATCTTCCCCTTGATCTCTCATTTCAAACAATCCAGCCTTTCCGATCCATTATTTGAAATCCTCTCATATGTGTGTGTGTGTGTGTGTGTGTGTGTGTGTGTGTGTGTGTGTGTGTGTGTGTGTGTGTGTGTGTGTGTGTGTGTGTGTGTGTGTGTGTGTGTGTGTGTGTGTGTGTGTGTGTGTGAGTGTGTGTGAGTGTCCAGTTGGAATCACTGACCGCGTCGACACGTAGCTGCCAGTCGCCGGTAGTATCAAGCAATGTGAGTCGCGCACCACTCATCACCTGCTCAACATCACGCCCCGACAACACCTGCACGCGCGCAACATTCTCGAACTGCGCGATAAACATGGCCTCGTCAACGGCACCAGCCACTGCCAACAATAATAATAATAATAATTAATATTATTACTGGGGCTATAAAAAGTAACCTAAAAATAGAAAAAACCAACCTTATTTTCAGAAAAAAGTAACCTAAAATATCCTTGTGCTCCTTGGCAAAGGCTAAATTCTTGTTAATGCCCACAAAGCTCTTTTTCTCCTCCTGGGTTTTGGTGACATTTCTACAATAAAACACCAGAAATCATCCCCATACAGCAGTGGCGGCGCCAGGATTTTACCGATGGGGGATTGGGGGGGGGGGGGGGGGGGTGCTAAGTAAAAAGTTGAGGGGGCTTGGCGAAGCATGAATAGCTACACTCGAACGCTGACTACATAATATTATAATAAGGGACTGGGGCACACTGATTCAGTCCTCGAACTTTAACAAAAATTACAGGACTTCATTTACAGTGGTAAGAGATGGTCATTTATGGTGGTAATATCCATGATCATGATGTTGGGGGCTTGGCATATTTGGGGCCCCCCTTGGCGCCGCCACTGCATACAGGCGAAAAACGATGCTAATGCATTAATGTATATTCAACAAGACAATCGAATTTATGAGGTGCATAATTATTCCATATGACAGTGAGATATCTCTGTCACGTGATTCAGCTTGTTTCTTTGCGCCAATATGTATGTCTGTGTGTGCGTGAACATAGTACATGTATGTGAGTGCCCACGTCTACATGTAACAATAATTTGCTGACTGTATTATTATAAGGGGGCACTGATTCGTCTCTTGAGCTCAACCGTGCGAAAATGACACTGTCTCACGCTGCAAACATCACATGATATTCCCTGTCTAGTGCGTATTGACAAGTGTTACTGTGCTGTATCGAGTATAAAGAGCCCAGACGTTGTACTATCCAACGCTCCAAACATGTACTCTGGCTCATGTGAATTTCTCAATATGAAGAGAAGCAATCCAGCGTGTTCAAAAGCATATACATTAGCCAGTACCACAGAATAGAAAATAATAGCAATACATAGCAAGCAAATGTAAGCTTAGTAAGCAATATACATGTGTAAGCAAGCAAACGTAAAATTTTGACAGCCAAACAAATGGTATGTTTTCATCTTCAGAGCTTATATATCATCCAATTGTCCTTCTTTTTCTAATTTATACACTTTCTAAGTCGGGAAAAAAGTTACCAAAACCCGTGATAAAGTAGCAAAATAACAAAAATATGGCAAAATTAGCCTTACAATGGAAATGTTCCCTAAAAGCAAAAAAGTAACCGAACGATGGAAAGGTAATTTTTGGTAACCTTAACTCTTTTTAATAATTATAATACACAACTTGTTCATGCAGTTTCACGCATCTTATGAAAAAGTGACCTTTACGTGAAAAAATAACTTTATTAACTTTTAACAGCCCTAATTATTACTAATATATAATGATAATAATATTAATAACAATAATTATTGAAACTGTATTATGAAAATTCACATACAAGTAAAAGAAAACAAAATAACAATAACTGTATATAGAATTGAAAGAAAATATTAATTCAAGCGTTCAACTGATAACACCAATACAAATAATAATAATATTAACATATTATATAATCAATAATATATAAATAATAATAATAAATGTCCGGAGACCCCCAAAAATCCCGGCCGTGAATATTTCGAGTGTAGTTCGTCATGTTTCGCCAAGCACCGCCATCAATACAGCAATACAACAAAGCATGAACAACGTCCAAAAAACGCACGATAAGGTTAATAGTAATGGCATGCTACAGATCGACACACAGTAGCCATAAAATACCGGATGTAAACTAAACAAGAGATGAACCAAATAGCGTATCATCTCACGGGCGTGTATTTGTGTGTGTAAGTGTGTGTGTGTGTGTGTGTGTGTGTGAATTGGTATGTGTGTGAACGTGTATGGGTGTGTGTGTGGGCGTGAACATCCATTGTATGTACGTGTGTGCAAGCGTATGTGTGTGTACGTGTGTGTGTATGTGTGTGTGTGCGTGTGTATGTGTGTATGTGTGTATGTGTGTGCGTGTGTGCGTGTGTGCGTGTGTACGTGTGTGTGTGTGTGTGTGCGTGTGTACGTGTGTGTGTGTGTGTGTGTGCGTGTGTGTATGTGAGAGCACAGTGTGAGCCCGGCGGTGCAATTTTCACAGGAGGTGATTGACCTGAGAAACGGGAGCCGCCTACCTATTGTCACAACAGCAACACAACAGTCAATGATACAAGAGTGACCCAGGTCACCTCTCCCGTCTCTCTCTCACACGCACACACACCAGGGGTCAACACGGCCACAAGATAATAACTAGAATATATTGCTATTTAATTTTGATTGCTTTGTCTTCACGGAACAGGTCAATTCGATGCCATTTTCAAGAAGCATTGCATTGAATTGCATTACAAGCCAATTGAACAGTTTCCAGGAATGATACAGTGTTACGAATAATCTGGCAATTTCAAACAATCTCGTGGATAACGGAGACGTCACTCTCTCTAAAACAGTGGTTATTAACCTTTTCTCTGATTCGCCACTACTTAATGAGCCATCTCTTCATTTTCCACAGCAGCGCTGATAAATTCAATAAATTCAGTTGTTACATCAAAGTAAATGTCAAGAGGTCATTAGAAACAAAATTTAACGAATTTGAATTGATAAAAACACATAGTTGTCCTGTTCTGTCCGACCTTTAGCTTCCCACTTGACAACTTTTCCATTCCCCACCAGTGGGGAATTCCCCACAGGTTAAGAACCACTGTTCTAAAATGAACAATTTGAGAACAAGTTGATGTGAGTGTAGTGGTTAGCACACCCGCCTCACAAACGGGAGGTCCGTGGTTCGAAACCCGGCGGAGCAGAATTTCATTGGGCGAATTCTACAATCCCACAGCCCCTGTCCAACCAGCAGAAAATGATGGTACCAGATATCAGTCATGAGTTGTGCCATGCATTCTGGGGAGGTGGCCCTCTCTAATACGTCTTACGCCCTTGTGGCGCCATAGCGTGGAGAGGGTCGGTTCTGTGGTGGCAGCGAGCTGCACGGGACACACCTGTGTGTTCATAAGCTTCGGCTTCTTCCCGTGTACCAGCTGCCACTTAGGTATTGAACCTTTATTTTTAACCTCTGTTTAAACCTTGAACTCCGAGCCCTGATTTGGAGAATGCATCCTCTACACCAGTGGTTCTCAACCTTTTACAGATTGGCACCATAATAAATCAGCAGTCAGTCTCGCATCCCCTGGATTCACAAACTTTGGCAATTTTATCACTTCATTAGGAAAATATATTGAGATATATCTCTTCACACACTGTTTGAGAAAAAAATTTAGGAAGAAAAAAACGTATGGATAAACATGTATTTCCTTTGATTATTACAGGAATCCTCACATCTAACTTAGGAGCCAGTCTCGCACCCCTGCACTAAAGTGTGCCCTACAAATCAACACCAGATGCATGACGAATAGAAAGCGCACGAGAGGAGAAAACATAGTTGACGCCATACAAGAATGAGTCAGACCGCACAAACACAATGTACACACACACACAACATTCGCGTTCCAATGAGATAGCATGAACGACATGAAAGCACTTGTTGCACCAGTACCTCTGTCAAACATCGTGCACAAGCATGAACCAGAAGACCACTTCAGCAATTGTAAACAAGTTCTCGGTTGAGACAGGCGCACAGATACACACACAGATACACACACAAATACACACACAGATACACATACAGATACACACACAAATACACACACAGATACACACACAGATACACACACAAATACACACACAAATACACACACACACACACACACACACACACACACTGCAAATGCTCTTCAACCTCACACACACACACACACACACTCGCGCTTACACACAGATATACATAGCCGGCTGTATGTGACTATGAGTAGAATGTAGTAGTCTCAATAGTCATCGCTAGTGAAACACTCAGTGGGCCTATCACAATATGTGGTGTGAACGTGTGTGTGTGTGTGTGTACCCGTGTGTGTGTGTGTGTACCTGTGTGTGTGTGTGTGTACCTGTGTGTGTGTGTGTGTGTACCTGTGTGTGCGTGTACCGAGGCCAAGACGTGATGAGAGAAAGTGCGCATCACGTAACCCAGACCGCTCTTACGTCGCTAACGCAGATGCGTGTTACAATGCATACGTGCATCTGTGTGTATGCCTGTGTGTGTGTGTGTGTGTGTGTGTGTGTGTGTGTGTGTGTGTGTGTGTGTGTGTGTGTGTGTGTGTGTTTGCGTGTTTCAGTGACGTCTACAGTCGATACAACACAAAGATAATACACACGCAAGCACAAGCACAAGCACACACACACACACACACACACACACACACACACACACACACACACACACACACACACACACACACACACACACACACACACACACACACACACACACACACACACACACACACACACACACACACACACACACACACACACACACACACACACACACACACACACACACACACACACACACACACACACACACACACACACACACACACACACACACACACACACACACACACACACACACACACACACACACACACACACACACACACACACACACACACACACACACACACACACACACACACACACACACACACACACACACACACACACACACACACACACACACACACACACACACACACACACACACACACACACACACACACACACACACACACACACACACACACACACACACACACACACACACACACACACACACACACACACACACACACACACACACACACACACACACACACACACACACACACACACACACACACACACACACACACACACACACACACACACACACACACACACACACACACACACACACACACACACACACACACACACACACACACACACACACACACACACACACACACACACAACAGACACACTCAATTATCATCTGTGATTGGCAATTTTCTCGCGACTACCAGGAAACGACACACTGTCTGTCCCGCATCATAACAGCAACCGAACATCACAGCACTGTCAACGCTCGATGAGACAGGCAGCAGAACGCAGAGACCGGCCAGCCTGAATATCTCAACTAAGAGGTTTCATAAAAGACAGTCTTCTCAGTCTCAGTTTTCTCAAGAGCTTTTCTGTTCAGCACTCCTCGACAATATTGACCCAGTTTCTCGACGCCGTAGTCTGGTAGTCAGCGGGTCTAACTCAACCCAAGCGTCCACGGTTCCATCCGCAAACTGTGCGATGACCGTTGACCAAATAACTGCGATACGTCTGATACAAGCCACTACTACATCTCCTTTCTGTATGATGTGTGGTGAGGCGACTATTTACGATGTGCTTCTAATGCACATCGTAATTGGCGGTTTGGTTCACCCACTCGTCCGCCTCGTAGCCGAGTGGCTAAAACGCACGCTTTGTGCACGAGAGGTCCAGGGTTCGACTCTCTTGCGAGGTGAAACGGTTGGATTAGTTTCTTAGTGATAGCCCACTTGCCGCAAGGCGGTTTGGTGTGCGCGCAGCCGTGCAGTTTCTGTGCTGGCCGTGACTGCGAAAACCCGTGTGACGGCCGGACCTGCGGTGTGCCAGCCGGGGCCGTGATACTTTGCCACCGCAAAATTACACGCGAACACAGCCTTCTCTATTGCTGTGTATAAATGCGTAATTACATATACGCGTATCATTCGTGATGCCAAGCTCTGCTTGGTCAGCTAATCACGTCACCTCACTTGGTCTTGATATCTGTGCTGCAAGCAACTCGGTCCACTCAGTAGTGGCCTACTTGTGTGACTGTCTTGATCGTACGTGATTTGTGATTTTTCTTATAATACTTCAAATACGAAGGGTTCGATGAGTGCATGTATGCAACGTGTTGGATTAAGCAGCTGCAATAAGGTTACGAGTCACTTTTCTAATGTATTCCACCTCGGGAAACACAACGGGTTGTCTCAGAGATATCCGCTATTGCGCATTGTGGCAACTGGTATTGATAAGTTCCCGCTTTCTCCGTTGATACAACTACTGTTTGCGGTTCACTAGCGGATCATGGCGCACAGAACAAACCATACATTAAGCGAGTGGTTCGCAACCGGTGGGCCGCGGCACCAAGGGGTGCTGTGAGATCGTTTGAGGGTGCCGCCAAAATTCAGGGGAAAAATTGCATATTTGTATTATAATACCATTTCTTGCAACAGCAAGATTGGTGTGAAGAAAATTTTCATATCTATGTATAAAGTGTTGTTACACCGATGCAAAATGTCGAAATGAAAAAAATATAATAACAACAAGGGATACTTTAAATATGTATTTCCTTATAAGGGTGCCGCGAACTTTTGAAAGGCTTGCCAACAGTGTCACAAACCAACCAAAAGGTTGGGAACCACTGCATTAAGCGCTACTAGGGGTATATTGAGGCTACACATAATTTCTAATGGAAAATCACGAGGAAAATCAGTATGTGGCCAACTTGAAATGAACGAATTCGATGTCACCGAAGACAAAGACCTTCAAGACCTCCAGCCGACCTCTAATTTCGAGAAGTTGCCCTTTTAGACTTTTACAGATTCCAAGAAACCGCCTACCTACACATCCGCCGCTGTCTCATATACACGGTGAAAACAACCGCTAGGCACTTGGATATCGGAGATATCGTTCAGGAGGAAACTCGACGTCGCGCTCATAAACTCACTGAGATCACTACACTGATACAAACACTGTACCTCAACAATATAACGGGTCGATACGCAAGCATGCATGCTGCACGCCCATAATACGCTGACTAGCGAAATAAGTATTTGTGAGAGTGCACAGGAGGTCGAGCCGAACAAAAGAACACGTAGACCAATTTCCAGGACAACAGCTCTATGAAAACCGTTCGAGGCCTTGAATGCGATAGCATAGTCCTAATATACTGATTATCGACCTTATTGGAGGTACTGAACCCACAAGTTGCATACATGCATCCATTCAACCCTTCGTGTTCGAGGTTTTATAAGAAAAATCACAAATCACGTACGATCAAGACATTCACAAGTACGTTACTACTGAGAGGACCGAGTTGCTTGCAGCACAGATATCAAGGCCAAGCGATGTTGCGTGATTAGCTGCAGCCAATGATGACCAAGCAGAGCTTGACACACAGACACACACACACACACACACACACACACACACACACACACACACACACACACACACACACACACACACACACACACACACACACACACACACGCCCTCTTGCATGTCAATTGGTGCGTGTTGACTGTTTCATTTGTGCAAGTAATTGACATTGAATGAATAGAATCAGACTGAGAAGTGTGTACTCTTCACACACATGTGCTCGCGAACTGTGTCAACCTCTGGCTCCAGCCTAGTTTCCTCACTAACTATGAGCCGAATACTTGAAAGCCGTACTTGATTGGAACTTATTGTGACCTTAGGCACCACCATTAGGGCAGTTGTTCTTAATCTGTGTTCGATCGAACCCCAGGGGTGAGGCAGTTTCATGGGTTCGGCGATTTGGTTCACTCACTCGTATTATTGTGTGTGTGTGTGTGTGTGTGTGTGTGTGTGCTGAACTGTCGTGCTGTGCGGACGTGTTTAGAATCGGTCCTGGTTTAGCTTAGTTAATATCTGCGTATTTGAGTTTTTTATGCTAGGGATCATATAGGTGCAGTGTTGAGAGCGTGCTGCAGCAGTGTACGGGGCCTCGCGTGCCTGTGTGCACTATTGTGCGCGTTCTACGCTTTGGCACATTGATCAATTTGCACATTGAATTTGATATTAGATCATTGTTTCGGCCAATTTGAACGGAAAATCAAGTAAAGAAAAATTGAATCAAAACCATGTGCCACATTTATTGTGGTGCGCCCGGTATTTAAATTTTGCAATCATATGATTAATTCAGACTTGTTAGTGTCTATAAAATTTGAGAACCGAAAAGAGAAGGAGAGAAACACCATAGAGACTGGAAAAGCAAGTGAGTGAGTGACACTGCCAGAGATCGCGGAGCTGCAAACTTGTGTCTGTGTGATCTGGAATATCTGATAGTGCCTATGTACTGGTAATTTGAAGCAGCTGATTTCTGCGGTGGTACCGTGAGTTGTTCATTATATTCTCATCTCACGTGATTCAGCTTTGGCTGCAATTGAGGATTTTTTTATGCCGAGGGAATTTTGCCGTCATTTCTGAAGATGGACAACTTGAATCCGAGTAAAGTGTGTAGATTTGATGATCAGAAGTGTGGAAAATGCTCATGCGACATAAGTGATATTGCTTTGAAATGCAATTTTTGTATCAGCTTCTTCCATTTTGAGTGCTCAAAAATGCCAACGTATCTTGCTGTGAAATATTTGACGAGCAGAGTCATATATACTTGTGAAAGATGTGTGATTGAGAAGACCGAGAACTATGATTCAATTCGAAAAATGATTGAGAAAAATGTGACTCCGGTCGTTGACCTCAACGAGGCCATTGAACCGAGTTTGGCAGATGTAATGAGCGCTGTTAGTGACTTGAGAACGCGTGTGAATGAGTTGTCCACTGCACTGCCCACGCGTGTGAACGAATTGTCTTCTGCTCTGCCAAGTAACACTGTGTCAACTAAGTCATTTGCTTCTGTTGTCAAGACCACAGTAGCACCCAGGTACGACGTCATTGTGAAGCCAAGCAGTGGAAACGCTGTGAATAACACAGCCGTGGCTACAGCGTTGAAAAAAGTTCCAGTAATGAATATGACCAAACTGCGTAATGGCAATGTGAAGCTTACGCTACCTGATGAAAAGGCCGCCAGCGTAGCTATAAGTGAAATTGAATGCTCGTCACCACACTCAGCTGCTGCGATGCCATTGATGAGACCAAAACTCACAATATCATCCGTGGATCAGAACCTGAGCGATGATGACGTCATGGCTGATATTGTGTCGAAAAATCACCATCTTGCCGAGCTGCTGAAAGATGAAAATGACATGAAAATTCTGTTCTCGAGGAAGATTGGAGAATTTGTCAAGACTGTTGTTGTCTCTGTCTCTACGAAAGTGCGTGATGCGATCATGAGCGACGGTTTCATTTTCATAGGATTTCGCCGGTGCAGGGTTTATGACCGATACTGGGTTGCACGCTGCTCACACTGCCTCTCTTATCATCATAAGACCGCCAATTGTCACTACAAAGAGAACTTGAAATGTGGATTCTGTGCTGGTTCTCACAAATCATTGTCGTGTCAACAGAAGCATCAACTAAAATGCGCGAATTGTGTGGCGGCGGGTAGGTCGAATGTGTCCCACTCAGCCTTTTCCACTGAATGTCCAGTTTTTGTTGGTGCCAAACATCGACTGATTCAACGCACTGCAACTTCAAAAAACTCCGCTATTGTTCACGCATCGACGACCACGCATCAGGCTGTGAATCTTCCAGCCGAATAACAAGATTCGCTCTTCACAACTTGCGGTCTGTGAGAAATAAGTGTCATGTTGTGTCTGATGTGCTCATGTCCGGTGTTGATTGCATGATTGTTGTAGAGACATGGCTTGCAGAGGCGGAGCTTTCTATATTTTCCTCGAATCTACCTTCTGGCTATTTGGGTATATATCATTGCAGAGATACTTGTACTATTGGTGGTGGTATCGCTTTCATTTACAATTCCTGTCTTATTGTAAAACAAGTATCACTGTGTGTAGCTGTAAAATCATGTGAATATCTGTGTGTCAAAGTCTCCAGTTCTACGGGTAAGAACCCTGTATTGGGTGTCTTGATAGTATACAGATCCGAGAAGCTTTCTGATCTAAATTTTTTCGATGAATTTTCAACATTGGTCGAAAAGTGTAGTGAATTATTCTCCGATAACTTTCTTGTTTGTGGGGACTTCAACTACTGGGTTGACTGTCCACAATTGAAGTCGTACTCTCATGCTTTTCTCGAAGTCATCGAATCGCATGGATTGAGGAACCTTATTCATTCACCCACTCATTTACACGGTCATACGCTTGATCTTATTCTTGAGCCTGACTTGCCGCATATCTCCAAGCTAATTTCAAATGTCTGTGTTTCGCCAATTGATAACTCAATATCGGATCATGCAATGATTGAATTTGTTGTAGAAGCTCAGTTACGTTCTGAAGCCCTCGAACGAGTGGCGTATTTCGACTATACAAAATGTAACCTGGATGGACTTTGCGTAGACCTTGAAAACTTCTTCAACTTCTCTAGCTATGTTCGTCTTCCTCTTGATGACATTTTGGACTTTTTTAACACTGCTCTTACCACTGTGCTGGACAGGAACGTCCGTTTTGTCGACAAAACTGTTCAGACATTGCACTCGCTCCCATGGTTCAGTCCTGAACTTAGATCTGTGAAGCGGTAATGCCGCTGTCTTGAGCGACGATGGAGACGTCTTAGATCTGATGAAGCACTAAATAAGTTGTGCATTTTTAGACGGTCATACTTTGAGGCTTGTGATAAGGCTAAACATGACTACTATGAGCGAAAGTTGCGTGAGTGCTCCAGTGATTCCCGTGGGCAGTGGAGGGTTTTGAATCGGCTTCTTGGTCGGCGGGGAGATCATCCGCTTCCGAGTGGTGATCCCTCCACTGTGGCCAACACATTCGCTTCTTTTTTCCAACGGAAGCTGAGTCGAATCAATGATATGTTCAGTTCAGACAATTCATCCATCATGAATTCTGCTCCTGCTGCTGTATCACTCATGACTTCGTTTGCCCAGGTTGACTTTTTATACTGCGCCAGGTTGATTTCCAGGTCTAAAGGTAAGTCTTCGGTACAAGATCCCATCCGCTTTGATAAGATCGCATCTTGTGTGTACATGTTGGCACCATTTGTTTCCTACTTTATAAATGCGTGTTTTCTTCATGCAAGGTTTCTTGGCGGCAAGCATGCTGTTATATCTCCGCTGCTCAAAAAACTTAGTCTTGATTCCGAAACTATATCGAACTATCGACCGGTTTCTACAATACCCTGGCTCTCCAAACTTGTTGAAATAGCCATGTATGACCAAGTACACGCTCACCTGGAGGAAAACAATGTCTTTCTTAACCAGCAATCTGGTTTCAGACAGAACCATTCGACTGAGACATCTCTGTTGTATGCCTACAACTTTTTACTCGAGCGCAGCTTAGAACACAGAAATGTCATACTCATACAACTGGACTTTTCCGCCGCATTCGACACAGTGTGTCATGCAATCTTGATTAATAACCTTGAGCGTTGTGGCGTTTCTGGATTCGCACTTGATCTGCTGCGTGATTACTTGAGTGAGAGGACACAGTCAGTTATTGTAAAAGATTGTCACAGCTCAAACTTCCCTCTTGTGAATGGTGTGCCTCAAGGATCTGTTCTCGGACCGCTTTTATTCAATGTGTACCTATCCTCGATTAAATTTGCTCTACAGGATTTTCATGAAATCGATTACCAAATATTTGCCGATGATATCCAAATATTTTTCACATATGATGATGCGTGCCACGCGAACCAACTTACTGCTAGCATATTACAGCGTGTTGAATCTTGGGCCACTAGCCGTAGACTGCTACTGAATCCCGACAAAACAACATTTTTACCTGTTTCGCTCAGCAAAATTTCCTCTTTTGCTCCCAGCTCTTTCAACTTTTTGTTTTCTGAATCCGCAAGAAATTTGGGTGTCATTTTTGATATTCGGCTGTCATTCATCCATCACATTTCGGATCTTATCAAAATTTGCTGCTACTATATTCGCCAAATCTACTCAATTCGGAAATATATTTCTAACTCGTCGGCCCTCAAATTAGTAAACGCACTGGTGATGTCTCGAATTATTTATTGTTGTTCGCTGTACCTGAATCTGCCCCATAGAGTGCTTCGCAAGATACAGCGACTCATCAACAGGTCATGTCGTCTAGTGTTCCACCTGCCAGCGAGGACTCATATAACTAAACATCTCATACAGCTCTCGTGGCTACCTGTGAAGGCTCTGTCGGAATATCGAACTGTGTGCATTGTGTTTCAAGCTGTCAAGTTGAGATCACCTCGCTATATAGCTGACATGCTTGAGGCTCACTCATCGTCGCGTACTCTTCGATCTGACGGCCTTCAATTATTGACGGTGCCGAAGTTTCCTAGCAATGAAAGCCGTTACAACAGATGTTTTCGCTATGTAGCGCCGCGAATTTTTAACACGCTTCCTTTGCACGTCAGAACGTCTCCTACATTCCCTATATTTAAATCACGAGCGAAAAAGTATTTCCTGTCAATGTGCTATGACTCGTCACTTAATTTGATCAAACCGGAGTATGCAGTCTAGTAATATGTTGTTTTAGTATTATTGTATTGTGCGAATGATCATGTTAAAATGTCATATGTGTGTGTGTGTTTATGTATGTATATATATATATATATATATATATATGTGTGTGTGTGTGTGTCTGTGTATGTGTATGTGTGCGTTTATGTTGTTGTCATGTTTAGTTGATCTCAAATGTTATGTAGCATTGTTTACCGTATTGTTTGTTCACCTGTGCGCTTTTGCTACACTGAAAAGCGCGGTACAAATGGCCAATAAATGAAATGAAATGAAATGTGTGTGTGTGTGTGTGTGTGTGTGTGTGTGTGTGTGTGTGTGTGTGTGTGTGCTGATTTGTAAGGAAAGAGGGGCCGGCGGAAAAAAGAGGGCATAAAAGAGCGCGTGAGTACGAGTGACAGTAGATTATGGTGACATTGTTCGAGCAAACATACATGTACACGAGCATACACACACACACGCGAGCACGCGAGCCTGCGACATTGTTATGCACAGTGAACGATGTCATAGATCACAGCACGCGAAACAATAGCAGTACACCCGATACTAAACGGCACAGCTTACTAACGCTCCACAGAACACACACACACACCTATACATACACATACACACACATACACACCCATGTCCCTCCTAGTGAATGCCGTACATGCATATGCATCGATTCCTGGTAACAAAGAGTAAATTCACGAAAATACATATATATCTGGGTAATATCACGTGCATTGCGAATTCAACACAAATTTATACAAAACAAACAACGCGCATGAACAGCCGATTATCTTAAAAGCTTAGCTCCAGTACGTCGAGTTGGAGGTTCAAACATGGTCCGGTTGGATTGTTTACGCCTCCGATGGATTTTGCCAAAGGTAGGCGCAATATCCGCTGACATCCACTTCGTATGCAGTCTCATCCAGCTACAAAGTATATCAGGGGTTCTTAACCTTCCATTGGTGTCATACCTTCAATAGATTGTCGAATATGATCCCATATCCCTTTTAATTGACTGTTCAAATAATTATCACCAATCCTAATATTTGCCAGTATGTCTTCCAGATCCACGAGTATTTCAATCGCTTGAGTTCACTGTACTTTAGATATAGACTTCTTGGAAGAAACATAAACATTGCAAATTTCGTTATTTAAAAATCACTGGTAATTTATATCAGTACCCATAAGTCCAGTTCCAGATACCCAAGGGGTATGAATACCCCCGGTTGAGAAAGCCTGTTGTATGCATTGGAAGAAGCAATCAACACAAACGCAACAACCTGGTGTTTTGTGTGCCATATTTGGTGTTCATATTTTAACCAGACAGAGCGACTGCAGTCTTGTCCTGTGATTGGGTGTAAGTGAACCAATGCATCAACTTGGTAACATAAAAAACCATCAGGAACATCAATGCTATTAGGGGTGGCGACCTCCAAAGAATTCAGCCCCGCTGGTAGCTGATGCGATCCGAGATACGACGTGAGTTTCACGCTTGTGTGCAAACATTACGACGTCGAGGTTGTCAGTGCAAATTGATAGCCTCAGGCTGAGTGTATGATCAAAGCAGGAGGCGAGCACACAAAGCAAGCAGCCAAGGTCACACGCGTTCAACACATCAACACACACACACACACGAGTCACGCACACATCAATGATAGCGATAATGATACGAGCAACCGGCGCACGCCAAGCATACAAACACTGCAGAACGAGGAGTTGGGCATATGACCCAGCCACGTTTGGTCCAAGCTTCAGTCCCAGTGTTTGGGGGCCACCAAAATGGGGGCCACCATATTCAATCAGATGCCACGAAATATATATGTTGAATCAATTTATTCCTATACCGAATTATTTGTATGTACATTTTCAATCAGGCCACAAGGACTTCTAGGGAGGCCAAGGACTGTTTCTGGGAGGCCGCGAGGACTCGCATTGTGTTGAAGGGGTCATGACAAGAAAACGATTGAGAAACACTGGCCTAACCTACCAAACACAGAAAGACAAAGATAGTCGGAACTGAAGCGGAACGAAACGTACCTCGGGCGAAGCATGAAGCATACTCGCTGTAAACGTACCTGAGGTCTGCGGCGTGTTGGACGAGTGACCGCGGGAGGAGCGGGAAGACAGACGTAGACTGGTCGTCCTGGTGAACGGTGAACGAGCCTGCCATCACAACCACCGTCATTCAACTTTTCAACACACAATCTGTGATACCACCGACGGTCCAACTAGCTTACTGTTTATCGTACAACTTCTATTTGAGCATTATATATCGTTCTACTTCTTAAACCTTGCCCCGTAGTGCCGTTCAAGTTGAGGGTGTCGCTCTATTACTCGACTAGCTTGTCAGAATTTTGAGGGGATACGATATATTTTATGACTGGAAAAAGGACCAGGTAACGTATGCATACTTAACAAAAGAAAACTACAGGGTGATTACTGGTAATTAATCACAAATTTATTGATAAAAATCAGTAAGTCATAGCATTTGCCAAAAGAGAATTCATCACAGTGACGTTTAATTAGAGATGTTTTTCAAGTAGAGGTGTTACATTATATATGCCATGTTTAACAATGTTCAATAATATAACAGTCTACTAATGAATCTACTATAAACACCTCGATGACATATCACGCTTGTTTGCAATAGATTGCATCACACATACACACAACCAAACAAAGGGATTAGAGACCGACTACAAACAGGTTTAAACAAGCAACCTCTTAGCGGTCAATGAGATGAAACACGCGTGATAGAAGGACAATGAGGACAAAATGGCTAATATATCACAGGTGTAGATCTGTCAGGTAGAAACACCAATAAAACATAGTGATACGATGGGCTCAAATACAAAATAACTCCATTTGAACGATTGAAAAAAACCATATTGAGAGCGTAGTTGATAAAAGACCTAAAAAACCCAGAAGAACTGAGGCACCTACATCACTTTCAGCGCGAGATTCTATCTTATCTTATAGAATGTCCACATGATCAATGAAAAATACATAAAATACCTAAGTCCAATCTGTCCATGTGCCTCATAACGTATTCATACCATGTCACATCCAGTATTAATAATCGTATTGACAAACAGAATATTGAATAGGTCTGCACGCCACACACACACAGACACACATGCTGATCAATATAGTACTAATCCGACTGCATCTGGGAATTTACACAAATTACATGAGAACAATGACCCGCCAAAATGTCCCGAAGTTTGGAGTGAATGACACAAAGCAAAGCCTGCTCGGAAATATTCGAAAAACGGTCAGAATTCAACTTGAAGTCTTTAAAAGCTGTTAGGCCTTCAGATTCTCACATACTCCTCACCGCTATCGAAGTCTATGAATGGTCTTACACACAAGGCCTCATCCACACAATCATATACGACCTTGACAATACAAAGAGTAAATTTTGCGTTTGCACAACAAACATGTAATGCACCGGCATACACAAACATCCAGGAAGCTCAGCACTGAAATATCGGCAGTCGCTCCTGGAAGCAAGTGACGCTTCAAATCTTTAGCTGCGGGTGAACGGCCCGTCAAATCACGTCTACATAAATCTAATAAAAACCCGCTATTCCATGATGCTCCGAACAGAGCCGTTGCGGTCTTATGAACCCATCGAAGGCAGCAATTTAACAGAAATTTCCTTCTCTACCAGAAAAAGAAGACAAATAACTATGTGGAGCAACCCTGGTCCGTGCAGGCCTTACGATATCAATTTCGCTGAATACAAAATGATAATACTAAAGCCGCAACTCCAAAACATCCCCAACATTTGCAGCCCCCGTGAACGGAAACTTTGTCAATACTTCCCACAACAGTGGTCCGTGGTCTGTGAGGAAACCTCCACTGGTGGAATATGGAGGGGTTGCCAAGTGGGGAATGAAAGGTCGGAGAGAAAAACAAATGTGTGTTGTATAAGCCATATTCGTCTACTTTCCTTTACTAGTGACTTCCTAATGTCTAATTTGGTGTATTTATTGAATTTATCAGCGCTGTTGTGGAAAATGAAGAGTTGGCTCATTAAGAAGTGGCGAATCAGAGAAAGAAAGGTGACCCACCACTATTCTAGGGAACTCGCCGTCGTGGGCAGAACTCACAGCGATTATATATTATGTTATTGTTCGATCAGTGTGTTGATATTCGTACTATAGCCGATTGCAGAAGCATGATGGACTACATCTCAAGTGATTATACAGTGTACCACGGATTTATAAGAGAGCCGGTTATAAGAGAGTATTTCTTCACACCCGTCATCTAAACCTTACGTGTGACTTTCCCCGGACTTTTCCTCCTCTCTCGACAACTCTCTCATATCTGAGGTATCTGGTATAAGCCCCAGAGTGAAATCCAACCAGCAAACACTCCACAGGAAAGTCCACTGGCCGAATCACTCAGAAGAACCTGGTGTGTCAACTTACGAAGCCATCAGCCAATAGCTGATTAATTTTTCAACAAACCAACGTGCGAACAACGCACGCATAAGCAATCTGGAATCCCACAGGTGAGTTAACAATCCACGCGTATATGTGTGTGTACATGTAAACAAGCATGTCTGTGTGTGTGTGTGTGTCATGGTGCTAACCGTTGCAAATCCATCATGCATGTCTTCGTCGACAACATCACGACGTACACCTGTAATCACACACACACACACATGCACACACACACATAGGATTTTCGGTGAGTTTTGAGGCAACACGCAAAACAGATATAATTTATAAACACAAGCATTCACGTAAACACATAACTACACACACACACACACACACACAATTCGCCTATAAAAATTTTGTTCCGATCTGCGCACCACTATATTGTGCAGAACAAATTAATATGTACAATAATTTGAAATGTTTTAATTTACGTGTTGTTAGATACTTAACTGTGTGTTTAATTTGACTTTTCCCATTCTATGCTATTATTAACAGTGTTTATATTATTCGACTACATTTTGGAAGAACTACTTATTTGTGGAACAATTTTTGACCAAATACAAATACACACACAAACACAGACACGCACGGGCGCATATACTTTTCTTTCGCCAAAAATACGACAAACAAAAACTCATATATACAAAGTTGAACAGAAAAACGAGAACAAAAACTTCAAATAGTCCTCCATATATACACGCATATACACGATCAGCAATGTCCATAGATGTATTAAATCATAATTTATTATAATTATGCTTGAAGTTCATTATTATATCTAAAATAGTATACTAATATACTTCATAAAAATTCCAAATGCCAACATGCATTCAATATAAACGAGTCGAGCTTTTTTTAACTCAAAATCATACACGTGTGTGTGTATGTGTGTGTGTGTGTGTGTGTATGTGTGTTTGTGATTGATAAGCTGCAATATGAGACATGATATATGACGACAAGGTCCTCGCGTACACTCGTGAGACGAGTCAGGTATTACGGCCCGTTTTACGAGTGCACGTCGTCACATTTTACCATTCCACACACACACACACACACACACACACACACACACACACACACACACACACACACACACACACACACACACACACACACACACACACACACACACACACACACACACACACACACACACACACACACACACACACACACACACACACACACACACACACACACACACACACACACACACACACACACACACACACACACACACACACACACACACACACACACACACACACACACACACACACACACACACACACACACACACACACACACACACACACACACACACACACACACACACACACACACACACACACACACACACACACACACACACACACACACACACACACACACACACACACACACACACACACACACACACACACACACACACACACACACACACACACACACACACACACACACACACACACACACACACACACACACATACACACATTCAAAAATGACACCAGGAATATTCCGTGTGTTTGTGTGTAGGTATGTGTGTGTACGTGTGCGTGTGTGTATATAGAAACCCTGACCCACATGCAGCATACAATAGCTACTGTCACAAGCTACGTGTGTGTGTGTGTGTGTGTGTGTGTGTGTGTGTGTGTGTGTGTGTGTGTGTGTGTGTGTGTGTGTGTGTGTAATAGTGAGAGAATGTGTCAGAACTTATACACGATCAGTCAAGGGCGAGATACGTACACACACGGCAACACACAACACACAACTCATAGAGCACGCACGACAAAACACACAGGCACACACACATACATACACTCACATGCACACACACACACACACATACAAATGTCAGTTGGTGTCAGGTGTTGCAGTCACTTTGCATCCTCGCGTTACACTTTAACAAAACAAATCCCGAAGAGGAAAAAACACGAACAAATTCAATAGAAAGTAGAACTAAAAGGCACAGATTGTTTGTTGATGATAAAAATGTCCCAACATAGCTCCAGGCAGTCCATTAACCGAAAATCAACTGCTGCTCTTTTAAACTAAAGTCAACAACCTAATATCTATCATATTATCCATTCAACACATAACCACACGAGCCAACTCCAACCGAATGACACCGAGCAAAGGGTCTTGTATCAGCCCATACAACACTTGTTTCTTTTTTGTGCTCGAGTACCACTTGGAGGTACCGTACAGTCGCGTACCAGCTGGTTCCAGAGAAACTCAGTTAGATCAGATATCACTGTATTTACATAATTGTACAAGTAGAACACATAAATCAACTGAGAAAAACAACTCAATGAGGACTGTACCTGCTTCTTCTCCACCAGCTGGTCAATGAGGGACATTACTTTGCTCATCAGAAATCATGTCCTGTTGCCATAATACCACAATGGTGCATGACCCATAAAATTTTCGCGTAGCGCCTGGAAAGCTCTCGCTACCACTTGTGACACCGGTAACCACTCTATACAACCACTCTATACAACCACTCTATACAACCACTCTATACAACCTCCAAGTTGAATGACTCATCACGAAGGCATTGTCTTTGTTTAGAGCCAAGTATATGTGTGTGTGTGTATGTGTGTATGTGCGAGAATATTCCGCACAGTCAGATTGTTAACGTTTTTCACAAAACAGTAGGTGGAAAAAGGAGAGACAAAAGCCGAACACACATTTGCGTGAGTATTAGCGTGTGAAGGAAAGATAGAGAAAAACAGAGAGAAAGAGAGAACGAGAGAGAAAGAGAGAGAGGGAAAAGAAATCAAAACATCGTCATCATTACTGACACTCACATCATTCAGGATTAGTTCGAGTGAGTTAATCCTGAATGATGTTCATCTCAACGTCACACACACACACACACATATGTATGTACGTATCTTATACGAGTAATGGCAGATTGAAAAATTAGGATTGATTGCTCAAAAGGAGCATGGAGAAGGAGAAGAGATTAAGAAGTTAGCATTTACAAGTATGTAAGTGGATCGGTCGACAATGGACAAGATAAAGGACACGAAATATACATAAATTAAATGCTAACAGCGAGTTAAATGCTGGTAGCGGATACAGCAAATAGCTTACCAAAGCTTATACCAAAGCACAACAAGGTGAGAAAGTATTGTCTCCTGTAGCCGCAAAGAGAAACGAAATGCACAGAATAGGAACACAGTGGAGACTGAAAGAGTAAGCTCCTCAAAGAACAAACTGAACAGTAGTGGCGGCACCAAGGGGGTCTCGCAAGGATCGAAGCCCCTCAAAGATACTCTGAGCTCTACATCCGAAAAAAACCTGACCGTGAACATTTCGAGTGTAGTTTCTCATGTTTCACTAAGTCTCCGCATCTTTTTCCTTGGCCCCTCCTCAACACACACAGGATGATGATGGAGTCGTTACTGCGGGATATAATTAGCTTCTCGGACGGTTCAAGTCTTGCTTATCAATCACAGCAGCCACTCGGACATTGCGCGTGTCACCAGCTGCATTGGAAGCGTGAATCAGAGGATGATCAGTCGGGAAAAACACAGGTTAATGACCGCCGACATGGGATGATCCACAAGCAGAAGCGACAACAGGATTTTTCCGGCGGGAGGGCTGAACGTAAGGGCTAAAGAAAAAGATGTAGGGGCTTAGCAAAATATGAGGAACTACACTTGAAATTCTCATAGTCAGGATATTTTGCGGGGCTCAGGGGGCTTGGCACATTTTAGATGGGGCTTCATCCCCTCTAAGCCCCACCTTGTCGCCGCCACTGTCCATCAGATCAGGTATCTGCGCGTGCAAGTGTGTGTGTTTGACTAACATACCCCCAGTCATGATGATATTCAACTGACAACGTATTGCACCTGCCCTTCACCACAAATATAGTTGAAAAACAACACTGGTACACACTCAAAATCACCAATAAAACACACACACACATTCACGCATACGCACACGTATAGACTGTCGAACCAGTGTGACTGTCAGTGTGTCTATGAGATATACAGAACACACTGCTTTACCACTGGAAATGCGTGGGCATCTCTTGCACACACACACACACATACACACACACACACACACACACACACACACACACACACACACACACACACACACACACACACATATATCACAGGTGTGTCCAAGTGTATGTGTGTGTGTGTGTGTGCTTGCGTGGGAAGCCCACTCAATATTGCCGCATATATACAGGTGTACTATACGACACGTGAACAACGCATCCAGATGGGTGCAGGAAGTGAGCATTTTGCGCGTGCATATATACACATGTGTATTTTGTTGCAAGCCGTGGGTGTATATGTTGCAAACCTCACAGGGTCTATATGGTCTACAGGGATATGTCAAGAATGCGTATAAGTGTATGCGTGCACATGTATTTGTGTGCTTAAATTGGATAACTTTGTGGAAATTAGGTGTGTTATAAAATAACTTTGTACAAGTAAGGTATCAACGTGTGTATGTGTATGTGTGTGCATTATTATTATTATTATTATTATTGAACAAAACGAACGTATGTGTATGTGTGTGTCTGTGTGTGTGTATGTGTGTGTGTGTGTGTGTGTGTGTGTGTGTGTGTGTGTGTGTGTGTGTATGTATGTGTATGTGTATGTGTGTGTGTGTATGTGTGTGTGTAGAAGAGTGTGTGTGTGTGCATTTTTTTGACACAAACAAATATATTTACAAACGTGTACACATATTCACAACACTATAATGCAATGGAGGCGGCGTTGCCACAAATAACGGCCAGGCTTATTGTGTGTGTGTGTGTGTGTGTGTGTGTGTGTGTGTGTGTGTGTGTGTGTGTGTGTGTGTGTGTGTGTGTGTGTGTGTGTGTGTGTGTGTGTGTGTGTGTGTATGTGTATAAGCGTGTATATGTCTGTGTGTATACGTGTGTGTGTATGTGTATGTGTATGTGTATGTGTATGTGTATAAGTATGTATATGTATGTGTGAGTGTATGTAAGAATGGTGGCATGAATGGCTACCATATCGCATTATGCAGGCGACCAATTAAACACACACACACACACACACACTTTTTCCTTAATATACACTCCAAACACACGCAATCACACACAAACACATAAGCACATTCAAGCATTTCACACACAAACACACACACACACGCACGCACATGTGCACAAAGTCGATGCGGGCTCACGTGCATATGCAAAAGCGTGCGGTTGCATTTGCATGCCTCCCTGTGGTGGCATACACTAGCAGACATAGTTGTGTGACGTCACTAGAGATGCGACCTCAAAAAAAACCGACGGTTTTTTTTAAAAAAAAACGTTTTTTTTTTGCCAAAAAAAACCGCGACCAAAAAAAACACGTTCTTTTTGGTTTTTTTTGAAGAGTCATGCAAAGAATTCAAATTATGGAAATGATATATTTGGGATGTTAAATGAATTATTTTCATCAACACATGGGTTATTCATGCTATTAGTGACCCTATCAAATTGAATTATCATTAAATATGCACAATATAATTGTTATAATGTGTCTGAAAGGCCTAATATCATTGTTTGCACGGTACTGTGCGGCACTTCTATGTACAGTACAGTTTTGCATTCAATTATTGAGTTAATCATTGTGTAAGAAAGCAGGGTTTGAGAACCGTTTCTTATGCTAAAATGTGAAACTGTTTTAAAAAACAACAGGTGGCATAATTTATTATTGTTTCTTACATATTACCTTTTTCCTACCAGAAATGAACTACGTTGATTATAATAAGTTTCATCATTTCATTCAACAGATCAATTATTTGCAAATATAAAAGTACAAACACTGCAAATATTTACACAATTACTACAAATATGCACATAAACTTAGTGTCCCTAATGAGACTACGAATAAAAGCGGGTCGCAGTGGCAACGGACCAGAAAAACGGAAAAAATTTTCGTGTAGGAAAAAAAAACAACTGAGGAAATATATTTGATGTACAAAAAAGTATTTGAACACAAATAACTACATTAAAGAAACCATCATCCATAAAACCAGTTTTAAAAACAGGTTACTAATAAAAAAAACAGTTAATTTGGTTAAACTTTCCTTGATCTGCCGCCAATTTTTTTCCCAATCTCTACATCTACGAAAAAAGTTTTTCCAAAAAATATATTTTGAAAAAAACATGGTTCAAAAGAACAGTTTAAAATAAGTGGTTTAACCAGCCGCTTATACGTACCAGCAGGCTACTTGCTATACAAAAGTTATTTGAACGTACATCAATCAAATCTATCTTACATAGATACTGTTTTAGAAAACATTGTTTCATTAAAAAAGCGTTAGTTTAAATGAACGTTTGTCAAAAAAACACTTGACCAACCAATTAGCTTGTCTTGTTCTGCTGCCAACATTTTCTGGACCTGTACATTAATAAAACGAATTTAAAACCAGTTTGAAAAACATCATTGCATTTTTTCATAAAAAACATGGTTTCTTTTAAAAAAAACAGGATTATTCAATGAATTTGTTTTGTTATGCTGACAAATTATTTCAAATATCCACATAATTAAAACCATCTTTAAAAACATGGGTTTTATCAATGAAAAAAACATAAACCACCGGACCCGTATGCACTTTCAAACAGTCTCCTGAGGTATTTATTGATAAATATTCTTGTTTTTTATACTATTATCGGATTATCTTTGAAATAAGACACGTAAAGATGTACAAAACATCAATTGAACTCATTTCTATGTACTAAAATCTAACATCCGATGACAATTGGGGCTAATTCTAAAAAAAACCAAAAAAAACAAAAAAAACCTAAAAAAAAACATGTTTTTTTTGCAAAAAAAACCGCAACCAAAAAAAACGGTTTTTTTGCATCACTAGACGTCACGTCATGCGGCTGAGTGTCATGCATATGCATAGCACACAGCATGCACTGGTTCAAATCGCTGCCGCTCCAAAGCCCCAAGAAAATTGCTAGACCCACCAGCAGAGAAATCGTTCATACATATGTGCCAAATCAAGAGTTCTTAACCAAGTAAATCAAGGGTTCATGTAAAAATCGTAGATTCGCGTAAAAACCATAGATGATAAGAATATATGTTATTACCCATGTTCTATATTTTTCCTGAAAAAAAACACTTTTTGTTTGATCCTCTTATGTGAAGAGATATATTTAAATATATTTTCCTAATAAAGAAATAAAGTGGCAAACTACTCACCAGTCCAGGGAGTGCGATATCTGACTGATCATTTGTAAATGGTGCTAACATTGAGAAAGTTTAAGAACCACTAAACAAATTACCACTATTGTACCACTAAATAAATAACCATTATTATTACCATTATTTATATTGCAGCCAACATCCACACACTGAAGTTCGCCCACACAGCAGCAAAATACAGGGTGACCCAAAAAAACGGGACCCGTGTATACTTTAAGTGATATCTCCTATATTTATTCACTGATTGCCCTTATTTCACAGGACATGGCAGAATCAACGACCGTGAGTAAACCAAGACCCCAGTGAGAGCTGAAACAAAGAATACACTGTGTTGAATGTTACTACAAGACAGGTTCCTTTAAGAAAACCCATGACAGTTTCATGTGACAGTTCGAATGTGAAAAGCCTCCATCCAACAGCAGAATTCAGAACTGGGTGGATCACTTCGAGAATTATGGGACCGTGGAGAACCTCAATGCTGCCAGTGAGCACCGTCCAAGCCACTCGGGACGACCCAAGAAGCGAACAGCCGAGCTGATCGAAAGTGTGAGAGAGTCTCTCCAGCAGAGTCCGAAACGCTCTGTGCGTAAGCGAAGTCAGTCCCTCGGTATGTCCCGTGAGACTTGCAGGAGAGTGCTGGTGAACGATATCAAGGCTTACCCATACAGAATACAGACGCTGCAGACCCGAGATAGGCTGAAAGAGAACTTCGGAGGCCGAGGGATCAGTCTCAAGACTGATTTTGAGTGGGCACCCCATAGCACGGACCTAAGCCCCCCAGATTTTTTCTTTAGGGCTATTTTAAGGACAGAGTCTACGCAGGGAAAGCCAGAACCATCACGGAACTCAAGGAAGCCATCAGGGAGGAGATGAGAGCCACTACAAATTCAGTCTGTAAGAACGTCATGGACAACTTCGTGCTGCGCATCAAGAAATGCACGGAGCTAAATGGAGGCTATCTAGAACACATGCTGTAAAACGTAGAAAAAAGGCCAAAGACTCTAGTGTTTCGATGTGATGTTTTGAATATAATAAACTAGTTATGACCAAAGTTTCATTTCATTCGGACAAAACACTAAGAAATGAGGCCCAATTAGATGTGGGGCCCCTTTTATTTGGGTCACCCTGTACAACACAATAACACACAATAATACATATAAAAATATTCTATAATACAAATATATGTTTATCACTAAAATAGATATAATGAAAATAAATAATGAAAAATAAAAAATAATATATAAAAAATCAATGAAAAACAAAATATATAATAAAAATGAACAAATAAACAAATAACGTTTTTCCTATATGTATGACACGCACTGACACACACTCTTGCAACTACTCGTGAGTGAAAACTGTGTGTGTGTGTGTATGACACCAGGAGTTGTATTGAGCCAAGCTACTTCACAAAACACGCACGACAAGCAACTTGAAACCACCGGTCGACTGCCATAATTAGCATGGATGAGCGCTTGTTTATGCACGTGTTTGTGTGTGCATGTGTATGTGCGCACGACAAGACTGGCCAGTATCAGGCACAATGACTAGAAAGTCGCCGCTACACAGCGTGTGATGATACGGTGGAGTGTACTGTCTTTTACGCCGCTGGACTTCTGTGTGTATGTATGTGTATGTATGTGTATGTGTGTGAATGTGTGTGTGTGAGCACATCGGAAAAAACATCAACAACAAAGAGCACATGAGCAAACAGCGAAACTGCACGTGACGAAACTGGAGCAGGAGTGAAAGGACAAGACGTTCTGAACCTCGGCTTTTATTAGTTCCGGGAAGAAATGGGATGAGCAATCCAAGAGAGGTTCCAACACTGCATTATCGAGATAGGTGCCAACACTGCATTATCGAGAGAGGTTCCAACACTGAATTATCGAGAGGTGCCAATCCTGCTGGATTATCGTCAAGATATTCATTCGTCATTGGATATGGCAAGAAGGACTAGGGAAGGAGAGAAGGAAAAGGACTTGCACTTTTAGTCGCCTCTTACGACAAGCAGAGGGTACGGCAACCGTATTCTTATCCCCTAACGCAGACGGAATTTCTACCTCGAATTTGCCAATGCCGTTGTATATAAACAGCTCATTACAACTCGAACAACACAGTTACCGACAGCGCATCACATCACACACGAACGAAGCACACAAACTCAAGCAAGAATCGTAATCCAGTTTGTGAGACCAACAGACGGCACTGCACAATCAAAATCTATCACTACATAATAATTCAGACAATGCGCTTTTTACAGAACACGAATTCAAATGTGTTTCATATCCTCCATGCTCCTTGTTTGTGAATAAAATGAAAACTTCCTGTGATAACTTGCAGATCCACTTAAGAATCTCGGAAAAAGTCTGGACTCACAGTCGATCCGAAGCTCATCATATGACGAGTCAAGCTATATATCTATATCCTCTCAACCAACAACCCATTCCACCAGGACTGTTGTAATATGATGAGTTAGTAGACCGCCCTCACATTCCAGGTTCTCAAATCTCCCTGATATCGTCACTCATACCAGCCAGATGACCACCCAGATGTAATATATCCATTTATCTGCATCATGCATATTGACATTATGCCAGCAAACTGGATATTAAGTGAAAAATCGACTTCAAGCCATGCTAGACCACACACACGTTTAATGGTCGTCGTTTATGACGTTTCCACTTGATAAAAAAAACACCAGTTCCATTCACAATGGAAAATAATTTCGATAATAGAAACCAACGCAAGCAAAGGTCATCAAAAGACAAGCGAAGCGAAAAAATCAAGCAGCCATGTTTTCCAGTTGTGCCATATTGCAGCCAAGCCATCGACTGTGACAAACAATCAGGAATTTTTCAATCTCGTTTGGCGCCAGACACATTGGAATTTCAATACAACACACACATACACACAAACCAACAGCGTGCGGGCCAAGAAAGATCAGAAAGCGAGCGCATTAAACACGAAGAGCTCGTGTTCTGGAACTCATGAAACCACCATGAGAAAATTCATCATACACACAAACATCATGTGCAATTCTAACTTAATAACACACCATACATGTAGACATGCTGAGTGTGATGTTGCACCTCACAAATAGAGGCATACTCCCTTCTAGTGGTGCAGCGGGAATGTGTCGGACTTGAAATAAAAAAGTAGACATCAAATCCGTCCTAGATTCGTGAATTTGGGGTGACGCTGGTTTGGGATGTTAATGTTGAGGTGAAGTGCCCTAGTAGAGAATATATTGGCTTGACATACGTTCTAAAAAACACTGCTTTGGTGGATACCGGAGCCAAAACTATGCAAGTTCAAATTTCACCTG
Organism: Sacculina carcini; assembly: GCA_916048095.2. NCBI lineage: Eukaryota > Metazoa > Arthropoda > Thecostraca > Sacculinidae > Sacculina > Sacculina carcini. The sequence continues at coordinate 1,205,496 of OU696590.1, forward strand.
GTAATACGAAAAAGTCAAGATATAAGACGATTATGGTGATAAAAAGCATAGTGTTTCCATGTTAACTCGACGCAAATGACAGTTGACAATGACATCAATGTCTTCGAAACCAGGACAATAATGGCATCCTACCAATTCTATCAAAATTCCCGATCCCACTGGTGAACTTGATGTAAACTAGACCACGACCAGCAGCAGTACAAGTAATTCAGAAACAAGATGAACCGCTACACTCAACAACCCATGTCGTTTGACCGCCAAGCTCTCATTTGTTGGATGAAATAAGACAAAAGAAGATGGGGAGCTTGTGAATTCGCGATACATCCAGAAAAGCATAAATAAATTTATGGTAAAATAGCAGAAATTTGTAGACTGACAGTAGCATTGATGGTGTCCAGAAAATCCACACTCACAGAGATCAACTTTGATTCTTCTTTTCCCCCTCGCTTTGGGACTTCTAATTATCACGGTTGTTACATTGTTTTGTCAATTCACCTAGGACGTCCGGCAATGACTCATACCACAGAATCATCACTGATAAGTCATGAGCACAACAATCTCTCCATTCACCCACAGGGACGAAAAACAACGCCGAGTATTATTCAACGATAAACAAACGGTGATCCATTTACACTACGAGATAAAACACTGACACACTGAAGTAAAGGCAAAACACAAACATTACAAAAACACCTGATTGAAAACTAATTGTGAAACTGCACAGCCAAGAGGAGGTGACCGGACCGGAACATCGCAAGCTACCGGACCAGGGAAACGAATGAGAGCCGGTCTCAATATTGGAGGACTTTTACAGTCCTGTGTAAAATGTATTACCAGTGTTTCAGACCATAAAACACCAAAATAACGGTGGTTTTCTTTTCATACCCGAGTACGAAGACAAACGATTACCCAACATTGAAACGGTGGACCGTGCGTTGTATCCTTTAAAGAAATCTCAAATATCCCCATTCGGATACGGCACCCAGCTAGGAATACGTACGGGGCCTAAGCAGCCCATTCCTGTCTCTGTACGCCAGCGGCTACCATCCTGTGGTACGCGAACACTTTCGGGATCATGAACAATGACACCAGGACATTATTTCTGATGTGCTGTGAGCAAAGTAATGTCCCTCATTGACCAGCTGGTGGAGAAGAAGCAGATACAGTCCTCATATTGAGTTGTTTTTTCAGTTGATTTGTGTGTTCTACTTGTACAATTATGTAAATAAAGTGATATCTGATCGAACTGAGTTTCACCGGAGCCCAGTGGCACGCGGCGACTGTACGGGACCCCCAAGTGTTGATCGATCACAAAAAGGTTGGGAACCACTGTTGTACACCAACCACTGGACATCAACTCACTGTTGTGTGGCGCACTCGAGTGGCAGTCCCTGTGACGTTGCGCCGGCGTAAGTGGCTCCTTACGGCGGCCGTCATTCAACAGTCGATCAAACACGAGGATCCACTGCTGGTCTGCGTCCCACAGCGCCGATCCTGCAGCGTCGCTCGTCGACTTCGACGGTGAAGGCGCTGCGGCCGATGCGCACGGATCATCGGCACAGACGCACGAGCCGGGTGGAGACTCGTCCAGTCCGACTCCCTCGTCACAGACATCGGGCGAGCGTGCGGCCGAACATGCGCTCAGACGGCCGGCTTGGGACGACGCATTGCCGTCCGCACACACACTGTGTGGCGCGTCCAGCGACATGCGAAGTGCGCGCACAAACTCAAGGATATTACGAACCGCTCAAATATACTCAACTCAAAACACAGCTTGCTCCGGTGTTGCACTAAGGTCTGAGAGTAGGTAATCAATAAAATAGCACTGCTGAAGCACACCACTCAGCCACCCACTACCAACACACAGCCACGACTACTTTCAAACTGACTAGCAAATGCAGCATAGTACATACACGTGCACACACACACACACACACGCGCACACATACAGTCATGTCGCTGCTCAGCACGTAATAGCTAGTGGGCGGGGCCAATACTATGCATACATACACTACAGAAGCACACGCACACTCACACGCACACGCGGTAATCAGATGACAGAGAACAGAAATCATATCAGATCTGGTCATATCTGGAAGTGCATAGTGTAAAAATAGTGTAGACATAGTGTAGAAAAACCTGCTGTTCGCAACGATCAACGTAAAGATAGCGAACATGACGATAGTGAAGCCAATGATAACCTCTACTCTTGTGTTCTTACCGAGTTGTTCTTACCGAGTTGTTAGCGCAGGAATGAGTCAGATACTCGTGTCTCCTGCCTTCCAGAGATAATAATTTTCTTTAAATTTACTTGTTGTTGGCTGGCCTAATATATTTTGCGGTATTCTATTCCAAAAATATATACTAAGTTGCAGAGCCGTTGCGAGGAATTATGAGCCCCCCCCCCCCCCCCCGAAGGCATCACTTGGGGCCCCTATTGTGAATATTGAATGCATTTATTAGACATAATCACATAATACGTGAAGCAAAGGGGCCCCTCAACATTCGCCCCCCCCGGCCGGGGGTACGGGGGGCGGTTGCTACGGCTCTGCTAAGTTGAGGGAAACTGTACTTCTTTATATCTTTTATGGCTCTACTTTTTTGAAGACTTAGAGCATGTAAACGAGTGGAACTGGTCGGCTGGAACAGACTGGTATTTTCAATATTTTCTTTGCCTGTCATATATCTATATATAGCTATTAGATCTCCTATGACCCTTCTTTCTTCTAGTGTAGATAGGTTCAATTTTCTCAATCTTTCATTGTAGCCTAAATGTCTTGTCTCGTGTGATATTTTTGTAGCTGATCTTTGTACTTTCTCTAGTTTTTTTGTGCTTCTGTAAATGCGGACTCAATATTGTGACAGCGTATTCTAGAGATGGTCTGATGATAGCTATTATTATGTGCGTCTGTGTGTGTGTGTGTGTGTGTGTGTGTTTGTGTGTATTGGAAATCAACCATAAACAATACTGTATATCCTTCTCACGATAATGTAGTGATTATTATTAGCTTATTGCAGGTACTGAACTCCATAAGTTCTATACATGAATTCAAACAAACCATTTGTGTTTGAAGTATTATAAGAAAAATCACAAATCACGTACGATCAAGACAGTCACACAAGTACGCTACTACTGAGTGGACCGAGTTGCTTGCAGCACAGATATCAAGGCCAAGTGATGTGGCGTGATTAACTGCAGCCAATGATGACCAAGCATAGCTTGATATCACGAATCTCACGAGTGGGTGAATCAAACCTGCGAGCCCCTGAAACCCCTAACTCACCGAACTCCTGGGGTTCGACAGAACCCAGGTTAAGAACCACTGCCCTAATGATCGTCTCACTAAACTCCACGATATTGGAAGTCTTGGAGAACAACATCACTGAAGGCTAGAAGACTACGTATATGCTAACACACATGTACATACACATACACAAACACACATGTACACACACACACACTTGTTTTGTGTTGAGTAGCGTGTATACTCCGTTCTCAACTGATCATATTACAAATGCATACGTTGGTAAACATGTGATTTTATGAGCGTATAAGCGTACACATATTTGCGTTAATACATATGCACAAACACATATGCGTATTAGTCAGTGGATATACATACACGAACATGCGTACGCACTGTGAACAAATTGAACCTGGTAATATAAGGACTGTTGAAGCTTGGGCACTTGTAGCATCGGCTATTGTTATTTTCATTTAAATACTTTATTATTCTACTCATAATTATTTACGGTCTTTCATTGTATTTCCTTATTTACACACATTTTCATTTCGAGTTTTGATTTCAAATATAATAATCAAATTTTCATTAGTTTTTTCTTTCTTTCTTCATTAGAAAACCCTTAATTCTCTAATCATTTCTCTCTCTAAATATATTCAATTTCTCTCTATATTTCTGGGCGCTTCCGATACATGAGGCCTCCGCAGGGTGTTAATAGTGCTTGTACTCTTCCCATGCTACTGGATTTGCCTGTAATTAATATCAATATTAATAATAATCAATGTATACACTGTGGTTTATAACACATTTCTGTGCCTGTACAAAGACAACCGTTCCAAAAACTGATGATTGATGATTATGATTTGAAGATTATTATATGATTGGATGATTATGTCTGAAACATAGTTCTATTCAATAATAACTCATGCTTTAGCCGAAAAATTTGGATTTCGTGGCGTGTTGGTAACACACCCGCCTCACAAGCGGGAGGTCCGTGGTTCGAATCCCGACGGAGGAACATTTCCTTGGGCGATCTCTATAATCCCTGTCCACCCAGCAGTAAATGATGGTACCAGATATCATTCATGAGTTGTGCCATGCATTCTGGGAAGGTGGCCCTCTCTAATACGTATTCCGTCCTTGTGGCGTCATAGCGTGGAGAGGGTTGGTTCTGCGGTGGCAGCGAGCTGCACGGGACAAACCTGTGTGTGTTCATAAGCTTCGACTTCTTCCCGTGTAGCAGCTGTCACTTAGGTCATAAACCTTCAATAATAATAATAGCTTGATAATAATTGATAAGAGAGAGTTAAGAGAGCCAATCACCAACGAGAGAGAGAGAGAGATAGAATTGGAGTTCTACAAAAATGGCGTGCAGAGCTACTTCAAACAATGACAACATTATGTTAGTTGCCTACACGCAGAAAGACCATCCACTGCTTCATCGCAAGTTTCCTTTATCTTCTGCTAGAAAAGCAAGCGGATTTCGTATTCAACGATCTCGTACTACTCAAAATACGCACACACGGAACAGAAAGTCCTTTGTTTGAGTGAATTTGTGTATGTGTGTGTGTGTGTGTGTGTATGTGTGTGTGTATGTTGCTAACTTTCTGATGATTCCGAGTGCACACTGCCCGAGAACTGCGATGACGTCAGAGATAGTGATGACGTCACCGACGCCGACGAGGTCATCGGTGACGTCACGGCCGCTGATGACGTCATTTGGCCAGTGTCACGCACCTGGTCGAACATGAGCAACAAAGGAGACAACCTACACACACACACACACACATACATACATATTGTATTACACCAGTGGTTTTCAACCTAGTTCAGTGTTGGCACCGTTTGCAAGTCAAATTCTCACACCGTCCTGCATTGTTGATAGCCACGATATGATAAAAAAAGGTAGAAAACAAGCGACGTAATATCTGTTCGCACACTGTTTAAGACGACTGAGCGAAATGTGAATGATAGCTAATGTGCAGAGAATAGCTAGATAGATAAATAGATAAATAGATAGATAATATAGTTATGTAGAAAGGTAGACAGAAAGATGAATGAATACACAGAAAGACATACATACATGCAGACAGACAAGCATAAAGACAAACACGCATACATACAAACACACAGACACACATGCAGATACACATACAGACAGCCACGCATACCGACATACAGAGAGACAGACAAGCATAAAGACAAACACGCATATATACAAACACAAAGACACACATGCAGATACACATACAGACAGCCACGCATACCGACATACAGAGAGACAGACACGAATACAGACAGACATACACACAGACGGACACATGAATACATACAGATATACATACACACAGACAGACACACATGCATACAAACAGATATACATACACACAGACAGACACATGAACACATACAGATATACATACACACAGACAGACACATGAACACATACAGATATACATACACACAGACAGACACATGCATACAAACAGGTATACATACACACAGACAGACACACATGAATACAAACAGATATACATACACACAGACAGACACACATGAATACAAACAGATAAACATACACACAGACAGACACATGAATACAAACAGATATACATACACACAGACAGACACACATGAATACAAACAGATATACACACAGACAGACAGACACACATGAATACAAACAGATATACATACACACAGACAGACACATGAATACAAACAGATATACATACACATAGACAGACAGACATGAATACAAACAGATATACATACACACAGACAGACACACATGAATACAAACAGATATACATACACACTGACAGACACACATGAATACAAACAGATATACATACACACAGACAGACACACATGAATACAAACAGATATACATAAACACAGACAGACACACATGAGTACAAACAGATATACATACACACAGACAGACACACATGAATACAAACAGATATACATACACACAGACAGACACATGAATACGAACAGATATACATACACACAGAGAGACACACGAATACAAACAGATATACATACACACAGACAGACACATGAATACGAACAGATATACATACACACAGAGAGACACACGAATACAAACAGATATACATACACACAGACAGACAGACACATGAATACAAACGGATATACATACACACAGACAGACACATGAATACAAACAGATATACATACACACAGACAGACACACATGAATACAAACAGATAGACATATACACAGACAGACACATGAATACAAACAGATATGCATACACACTGACAGACATACATGAATACAAACAGATATACATACACACAGACAGACACACATGAATACAAACATATATACATACACACAGACAGACACACATGAATACAAACAGATATACATACACACAGACAGACACACATGAATACAAACAGATATACATACACACTGACAGACACACATGAATACAAACAGATATACATACACACAGACAGACACATGAATACAAACAGATATACATACACACAGACAGACACATGAATACAAACAGATATACATACACACAGACAGACCGACACGCATACAAACAGATATACATACACACAGACAGACCGACATGCATACAAACAGATATACATACACACAGACAGACACATGAATACAAACAGATATACATACACACAGACAGACACATCAATACAAACAGATATATATACAGACAGACAGACACATGAATACAAACAGATATACATACACACAGACAGACCGACATGCATACAAACAGATATACATACACACAGCCAGACACTTGAATACAAACAGATATACATACACACAGCCAGACACTTGAATACAAACAGATATACATACACACAGACAGACCGACACGCATACAAACAGATATACATACACACAGACAGACACACATGAATACAAACAGATATACATACACACAGACAGACACATGAATACAAACAGATATACATACACACAGACAGACACACATGAATACAAACAGATATACATACACACAGACAGACACACATGAATACAAACAGATATACATACACACAGACAGACACATGAATACAAACAGATATACATACACACAGACAGACACACATGAATACAAACAGATATACATACACACTGACAGACACACTTGAATACAAACAGATATACATACACACAGACAGACACATGAATACAGACAGATATACATACACACAGACAGACACATGAATACAAACAGATATACATACACACAGACAGACAGACACATGAATACAAACAGATATACATACACACAGACAGACACACATTCATAGGCGTGATGGTAGTCACCTGGCGGGAGGCACGTGGAGCTTGCGCGCCAGATCGTGTCGCAGTCGGTCCCCGACGTGTCGGTACAGTTCTACAGTGCAATTGACGGCGGCATCACGCACGCCTGCCGTCGCATCCCCGAGCAACGCCGCCAACACAGGCAACAATTGTGGCCACATGTGTACACCACGAACACCCACCCTAACACACACACACAAGTGTTGATAAAACAAGCCCCAGCCAAGATTCGAACCGAGAACCTCCGGCACATGAGAGTTCAGTATCTATGCTTCATGTATTATCGGATGATTATTAGTCTGTGAGATCAAACATTGCTAGAATCGTTTTGGTCAAGTTGTATTGTTCATGTATTGTCTTAAAGTGTGTGTATGTTGTGTGCATGTGACAACACACACACACACACACATACACACACACTCATACACACACACACTCATACCCACACACCCATACACACACCCACAAACACATACACCCATACACACATACCTATACACACACCCACACACACACACCCATACATACACACACACCCACACAACGAACACCTAGAGGCGTAATAGAGGTGTAATAGAGGTACAATAGAGGTGTAATATATAATACACCTCTATTACACCACCACTACTATTCACCTGTTGAGTGTTTGTTGCAGCACGTGCAACATGTGTTGACGCACGCGCGCGCTGCGATGTCGGCCGGCCGTCGGCACAAGACGCTCGAGAACCGGCTGAGCTCCGGCACAACATGATGTCATGAGTGACTGCAGCACGGCGGCCGCTCGCTCACGCACCTCCAACTTCGAGTCGCCTACATGACACACACACACACACACACACAAGTCGTTTCATAGCCATCACTTGAACGGAAAAGACCAAAGATAAATCTAGAAGAATTTAGAGAGGGTTTCAGAAAAACGGACCAAAATTGTGTGTGCGTGTGTGTGTGATACATTTGGGTATGTGAGATATTAGATGTTTGTGTGTGTGTGTGTGTGTGTGTGCTGTGAGCAAAACGCATATCAAATACAAATACGCACACACTGTTGAGGTCCGTGGTTCGAAACCCAACGGAGGAAACTTCTTTGAGTGAATTATATAATCCCACAGCCCCTGTCCACCCAACAGTAAATGATGGTACCAGATATCAGTCATGTGTTGTGCCATGCATTCTGGGGAGGTGACCCTCTCTAATGCGTCTTCCGTTCTTGTGGCGTCATAGCGTGGAGAGGGTTGGTTCTGCGGTGGCAGCGAGCTGCACGGGGCACACCTGTGTGTTCATAAGCTTCGGCTTCTTCCCGTGTAGCAGCTATCACTTGAGGTATTTAACATTTAACACACACAAACACACAGACATACATACCGAGACGTTCTGTGCAGCTGCTGATCACGGCTGGAACATGCGGTCTGAAGTCGGCCTTCAACATCACCACCAGCACATGAACTATGTCCAGTGCCAGCAAACACAACTGCTCTCACACACATGCACACACACAGACATACACACACACACATGGTGTTCATCAAATGATCTAAATAACATCAAACAGTGTTATGATCAAATTGTTATTCGATCTGACGATGAATGTGTTCTATACAGCAATTACTAATTGATGTTGGTTAAAGAGCCCCGGTAAAACGAACATTTTGCTGTTTGTATTGTATATCTGTGTTTATGCTGAGCTGTGTGTTGTGAACAATACACTATATGAACTGAACTGAACACATACATACAAATGCACACACACAGACATATACACAGACATACATACACACACAGACACATATACTCACACATACACAAATACAGACACAAAAACTCACAGATACACATATACACGAAGACACATACACTCACAGAGACACATATACACATACAGACACATACACTCACGGAGACACATACAGACACATACAGACACATACACTCACAGAGACACATATACAGACACATACACTCACAGAGACACATATACAGACACATACACACATACAGACACATACACACACACATACAGACACATACACTCACAGGGACACATACACACAGACACATACACACACATACAGACACACACACTCACAGGGACACATATACACTCACAGAGACACATATACAGACACATACACTCACGGAGACACATACACAAATACAGACACAAAAACTCATAGATACACATATACACATACAGACACATACACTCACAGGGACACATAACACACATACAGACACATACAGACACACACACTCACAGGGACACATAACACACATACAGACACATACACTCACAGAGACACATACACAAATACAGACACATACACACATACAGACACACACACTCACAGGGACACATATACACTCACAAAGACACATATACAGACACATACACTCACAGAGACACATAAATATACAGACACATACACTCACAGAGACACATATACAGATACATACACTCACGGAGACACATACACACATACAGACACATACACTCACAGAGACACATACACACATACAGACACATACACTCACAGAGACACATAAACACATACAGACACATACAGACACACACACTCACAGAGACACATACACACATACACACATACAGACACATACACTCACAGAGACACATACACACATACACACATACAGACAGATACACTCACACACAGACACATACACTCACGGAGACACACACACTCACAGAGAAATATACACATACAGACACATACACTCAGGGACACATATACACAAAGACACATACACTCACAGGGACACATAACACACATACAGACACATACACACACAGACACATATACACATACAGACACATACACTCACAGAGACACATACACACATACACTCACAGAGACACATATACAGACACATACACACATACAGACACATACACACACAGAGACACATAACACACATACAGACACATACAGACACATACACTCACAGAGACACATACACTCACAGAGACACATACACACATACACACACATACACTTACAGAGACACATATACACAAAGACACATACACTAACAGAGACACATACACACATACAGACACACACACTCACAGAGATACATATACACATACAGACACACACACTCACGGAGACACATATACACAAAGACATATACACACATAAAGACACACACACTCACAGAGACACATACACACACACAGACACACACACTCACAGAGACACATATACACATACAGACACATACACACATACAGACACACACACTCACAGAGACACATATACAGACACATACACACATACATACACATACACTCACACATACACACATACAGACACATACACTCACAGAGACACATACACTCATACAGGCACATACACTCACAGAGACACATACACACATACAGACACATACACTCACACATACAGACATATACACTCACAGGGACACATATACACTCACATATACACATAAAACACATACAGACACACACACTCACAGAGACACATATACACAAAGACACATACACTCACGGAGATACATATACACATACAGACACATACACACATACACACACATACATTCACAGAGACACATACACACACATACACACACATACACTCACAGAGACACATATACACTCACAGGTACACATAAAACACATACAGACACAGACACTCACAGACAGACACATACACTCACGGAGACACATATACACGAAGACACATACACACATACACAAACATACACACAGACACATACATACATACACACACATATACAGACACATACACACACAGACAGACAGACACCTTGTAGTTGCTTTGTGCGGTCCAGGCTTGTACAGTGTCGACTAGCATGGGCACTCGACCACTGTGTTGCACGACAGCCGCCTCGCTGTGACGCAGCTGCGCCAAAATGGCCGCACCCAGCGCCATTTTATCTCCGCCACTGCTGTTGGTCCCCGCGGCGGCCGTCTCCACCAGCTCGTCCAGTTTGCACGGCATCACACACACACACACACACACAGAGAGAGACAGAGAAATAGAGAGAGTAGAAGAGCAAATAGAGGAAAGATGAAGATATATAAAGAGAGGGTGTGATGGTAGATTGTCACACAATGACACATACAATGTGTCGGCTCATTGTTAGCTGGCAGCGCCGTGGATGAATCGTTGTACTCTGGCGTGCAAGAACACAAACACACGCACACACGCACACACACACACACACACACACACACACACACACACACACATAGGACGACGTTATTCACATATACCACGCAAACACACTTGAGACTCATTTTAATGCCAGAAATTCATTTCATTTCATGCAGTTTCTTGATAAAGCGCACATAAATACATGCGCAAAAACTTAAAAGTACACAATGCAAAAGAAACCATATATGACACGAGATTGTCATGTGCAAAATAAACCACATGACACGAGATTATCGTTCAGCATTCACAAAAATATAGGTAAAGATCAGCAAATATCGACATCAATAATCAATCAATCAATCAACGATGTATTTGTTATAGCGCCCGTGGTCACAAGCGCGAAAATGACAAAAACAAGACTACTACATACACAAGTACAAAGTGAGAATCAGAAAGAGAATATTCACATAGAGTAGAATAAGAAACCCATAGCAAACAAACTTACTTAAACAAGAGAAAAATTAGTAAAAGAGTGGATATGCACAAGCGACTTCACATGACAAAATCAATAGAAAATAAGAACAATATAAGCATGAGTACAACAATACAATGGAACAACAATAGACACAAAACAGCACCACAGACATGTAGAGTCAGACCGAGGCATAAGGAGTGAGAGAGTGGGAAACAGTGTCAAAAGAAATTGAGAATAGATATTTGCGGAGGGAAGAAGAAAATTGGCGAAAAGAAGGGGATGAAGTAATAGAGACAGGAAGTGAGTTGTATAGTCGAGGAGCATAGAACGAGAAAGATTTAGCTGACCAAGGAGATTCATTCAAGGCGCGAGGACAGAACAAAGGAAGTGGAATACGGGACGATTGATTGATGGAAGGATCAAGAAGATCAGCTAAGTAAGCTGGAGATTTATAGACACGTAGTAGTTTGTATACAAGACAGCATAGGCGAAAGTGGATACGTGGAATGATGGGGAGCCAGTGAAATTGGAACAGGAAGGAGGAAGTGTGGCGACAGCGAGTGGGATGGAGTACGAAACGACAGGATTGATTGATGATGCGCTGAAGGATTTTCAAAGAAGACCGAGGTAAGTTGAGGTGGAGTGAGCTGCAGTAGTCAAGACGGGAAAAAATAAGAGAGTGAACAAATTTGATAGCCGAAGGTTGGTCCAAACAAGAGCGGATAGGGTAAAGAGAACGCAGAATAAGGTAGCAGGTTCGAGCAGTGGAAATGACGTTATTGGTAAAAGAAAGATTGGAATCAAAAATAGTGCCGAGGTTACGTACAGTAGTGGAGAGAGGCAGAGGAAGTAAAGGAGGAGTGATACGAGGAGGGTGAAGAATTATGAACTCAGATTTAGAAGTATTGAGAAGGAGGCGTCGAGATGAGGTCCATAAGGTAATGTCACGTAGGATATTGGAAAGAAGAGAAGGATGAGAGAAAGGACAGGGGATACATAGTTGGATGTCGTCGGCATAGATATGGTAAGCAACACTGTGGCTCCGTAGAACTGGACAGAGAGAGGACATATAGAGGTTAAAAAGTAAAGGACCTAAGATGGAGCCCTGAGGAACTCCAGACAATAGAGAAGCAGAACTAGAAGTTGAGGAATTGAAATTTATGGCAAAGGTCCGGTTGGATAAGTAAGAACAGAGAAGTGATAGGGCAGATGAAGATAAGCCAATGTGGGAAAGAAAGATCATGCAAATATACAACGCAATATACACGCAAATATACAATTATAATATGTACATTGAAATACAAATACATATAATTCCCCAAACACTAAAAGTATGATGGCAAGGGGCTATTCATCAGATATTCATACAAACATTCATTTATATTCATACGCTCAAGCACACAAGCAAACATAAAATTGGGAAATAACAACTAAGATAAAAAACTTACATCACAAAGCAACATATGTGTGAACCACAATAATGATAATTGGCAAACAACAGAAACTTCAATTCTAGCGCAGAACATACATATGCAGGAAATAATAAAGCTGGCAGATGGCAAGTGCTACGGGGTTTTCAAAGTCAGGTAGTGTTGAGTTTTGCTTCTCTGATACACTCATATTCTTTGCTAGCCTCAAATACTGTACTGCAAGTCTTCTCGGTGTTATTATAGTCTCGGCGTAGTTGGCTTTTATAGTTGTCCGCATGTTATTTTGTGTGTGTGTGCGGTGCTTTCATGTTTAATGTTTTTATTTTCCCATTTTCGTTGTAGTTTGCCGCGCTTGTGTTCCTGGATGAGCGCTGCACAAATAAATGAATGAATAATTTGATCTGGTATTGTTGTAGGTGGATAAAGTGTCTATGTTGTGGGTTATTTTTTATGCACTTTTATGTGTAACGGTCGCTCTCTCTAGTTGCATAGACTTTACATAAGACTGCACAATGGAGGGGCCTGACGAAAGTCTACTGGCCATCATATTTGACACGAACATGTCGTCATTGGCGGCCGCCGGCGAGGATATTGGCGCTGTGATTGACTCTGTGTTCACTTTCTGCAATGCACACCTCATGCTCAGTTCCAGCAACCGGCTGTGCTTGCTGGCGTCACACGTCGGCTCCAACCAGCTGCTCTTCCCCGACGACAGCTCGGCGTCCGATACGTCCGGAGTGGACGGCTCGCACGGTCACTTTGAGCAGTTCGGCCGCTGCAGTCGGCAGTTGTGCGAGCGGCTCAAGGATCGACTGATTCAGTCGCAAGAAACGCCGATCGCCGGCAGCTGTGTCGCCGCCGGCCTGGCGTCCTGTCTGTGTCACATCAACCGACAACGCCAGGCCACGCCGGCTGGCTCGCGGCTGCACAGTCGAATGCTGGTGGTGTCGGCACACGGCACTGTGGCCAGCCAGTACATGGACTTTATGAACGTGTTCTTCACGGCGCAGAAGCTCGACGTGCCGCTGGACGCGTGTCTGCTGGCCGTAGAGTCAGGCGTGCTGCGACAGGGCGCCGACATCACCGGCGGTGTGTGTCTGCATGTGGAGCACGTGCGCGGCCTGCTGCAGTACTTGTTGTGGCTGTTTTTGCCCGACGTTAAGCAGCGTCCGCAGTTGACGCTGCCGGCGCCTCAGCTGGTCGACTATCGGGCCGCCTGTTTCTGTCATCGACAGCTGATCAGCGTCGGTTATGTGTGTTCCGTGTGTTTGTCAATTTTCTGCAAGTACGCGCCCGTGTGCTCCACGTGTCACACGGTGTTCACAAGTGGCGCACCTCCGCCGCCTCGCGCTTCCAAAAAACGCAAAAAATAGCGCCCCTCGGCTACTGTGTATCTATCATACTGTACTGTGCATTGTAAATATTCATCGTTATACAGTTGTTGATGTATCCTATTGTTTTATTGTTATTGGTCCAGGCGAACTGGTCTTGTATTTTTTGGCGGCAGGTTGTCAACGAAGTATTGGTTCATGTTTCGTCTCCGATTATTTTTTAGCAAATCCGGTATCCGATATTTTTTAGCTTTCCGCTTCAAAATAATGTCAAGATTAAAACAGATTTATTGTTGTAGGTTAATGCACTAAGCCTTTGGAGACTTGCGTGCGTAAATGCCAAAAAAAGATTTACCTTTGGAAAAATGGGTCCACATGTCTTCACTGCTTTGCTTTTGATTTTTAGCGCATGTGCTGGTCCTTATGTCGTTTTCGGTTTTCATTATTGTGGTATACAGTGGGCTAATGCTAAATATAAATATTTAGCCGAGCTATTTTGTGCTTAAGCATCATCGTTAATTCGCAGTCAAATGAAAACGCTTAAGACCGTTCGAAGTGCAAACATTGGCATGGTTATTGTAAATCTTGAATCATCTGCCAAAAAACCAGGCAGGTTAATCACGTGATAGTTTTCGTGTGTGCACATCCGTTTATATTTTCTGTGGTGGTAATTTCAAAGCCCATACGGTTGCACCTTCATCGTGCGTGGATATTGTTATACTGCTTTACGCGCGCACAGATAATTGTCTGTTTTACTGATGAGCTGTATTGCTCAAGGATGTACCTCAACGTGTGCGATGAAATTAGTTCTTTTTCAAACGGATTACAGTTGACATCGTACGCGATGTATTTGTCTATACCCGATTTAGTAACTGCATTTTATGTGTATCGTAATAATATATTATCGGCATGCACTCATAAGACGACACGCAGAATGTGTGTGCATATACACGTAGATTAATTGTTGCCAAATTCTAATATGCTAGCAGAAACATGTTTTCACCACTTGCATGTTCACTTTCAGGCCACTTGTGGGTCGCTTTTCACCACTTCACCACGTCTATAAGTCAACCGAACGCCAGCCGATAGTTTTGCAGCATATGGGCGTGCAGTAGTGCAGCGCGTGTTGCTGTCATGTTTCTGTTGCGTTGTGGGCTGGTGGTCGTCTCGCGCCGCTTATCCACCACGTCATACGCGTCGGCGGCAGCGGCAGCGGCGTCCACCGTCGACAAGGCCAAGTTGAAGGAGTTGCGTAAACTATCGGGCTACTCGTTTGTGTTGTGCAAGAAGGCGCTGAAACAGCATGACTACGATGTACAGCGGGCCAACGAGTGGCTGCACGCGCAGGCGGCCGCCGAGGGCTGGGCCAAGATGGAGAAGCTGGGCGCACGCGCCACCCCTCACGGCCTCGTGTGCGTGGCGAGTGGGCAGCGAGCGGCCGCCATGGTTGAGGTGAACTGCGAGACCGACTTCGTGGCGCGCACCGAGCTGTTTACGCAGCTGGCGCGCCAAGTGGCCACCAGCTGTCTGCCGCTGGCACAGCAGCTGCAGCACGAGAACTGCGTCGTGCCGCTGCCCCTGGATGCCAGCGTGCAGGACGCCAGCGGCCGGCCTCTGCCCGAGCTGGTGGCCGAGAGTGTCGGCCGGCTCGGTGAGAAGATCGAGCTGGGACGGGCGGTGATGGCTCGCGCCAGTTCCACAGCGCAGTTGTCGACCTATGTGCATCCGTCGCAGGAGGAGGGTAGTGTGCAGAGCGGTCGCTACGGAGCGCTGGTCGTGTTTGAGCTGTTTGAGCGCGGCAGACACGTGCTACCGCTGCGCATGTTTGGTCGCAACCTGTGTCAGCACGTGGTCGGTATGGCGCCACAGAGTATGGGCGACTATGTGGTGTCAGAACAGCAGCACACAGAAGTCCACGTGGAAGATCAGCCAGTCACCAATGAGAAAGCAGAAGAGGTTCAGCATGGTGCTGAAGAAGCTGTAGAAGGTGATGAGGATGAAGATGATGAATTTGTTGTTCCGGTCAGGAAGATTGAGACACGTCTGCTAGATCAGGACTTCCTGGTCGATCCTGACTACACGGTGCGCCAATATCTCTCCATGCACAACGCCAAGATCATCGAGTTTGCTCGAATTGAATGCGGCAATCCGTCCTCGTGAGGTCCCTGTTCCCCGGCGGTTCACTGGAAATTGAGCGTTGTGCTTTACGATGAAGATTGTTTTGATATTTCGGGCTTGCGAAGAATCATCGAGCCACTGTTTGTGTTTCTTATTTGGCAATTATATTTGTATTGGCTTGTTTTTGTGTAGCTGTGTGTTGTGATTTGTTGAAAAGTCTGCCATTTTTGTATTGCTAGCGAGCGTTTAGTCCGTTGACTTCGGTTATGTGCATGTGTTGTGGCTGCGTTCGTCCAATAGTAGAAATTCTGGTATTGAAACCATGTTTTCACGTTTATTGTTTCGAAACTGAAATATACAGTATATTTGACATTTTGTTAATACCACTTTAAATCTGTTTCAATACCAGACTATATATTAGCACTTTAGTATCGTAGGTTTGGACGCGTCGGCTCGGATGCTAGGGTGGATAGTAGTCGAAATGTGATGGAGAGGAGTGGTAGCTTGTCAAGAATGGGGGAAACGACTGCAACAATAAGGAGCGATAATCCACCTGGGTTGGCTCCTGTTGCAGTCGTTCGGTGGTTGGATAAAAAAAAGCTGTTTAGTATTGAAACAAAGCCAGTTTGGTCCTTCATATATTAAAAATTGTGTATGTGTGTGTTTTGTGTGAAGTAATTGGATGTTGACATATTTTCCACATCTCAATTCTGACCGCATTTAGTAATCGTGACTGTGACTTCGGTTCAGTATTTTCTTCTCAATGAGCATTGCGGACATTTATGCAATATCCATAGAAATATGTTGCTCCGCCACTTACCGGTATCACGAAACGTCTAATGTCGATATGTAGCCAGTAAAAGACTTGTAGCCAGTGGCGGTGCCAAGGGGGGTTTGGAGGGGCTGAAGACGCCCCAAGAATGTGCCAAGCCCCTCTTTGATCCCCACCAAAAATCCTAACCATTTCGAGTGTAGTTCCTCACGTTTCAAAAGCCTCCGCAACTCACCCTTAGCCCCTCTCAGCGCCCGCACCGGAAAATCCTGGCGCCGCCATTGCAGCCTATGTTGGTCAAATGTTGGCCGCCTTGTCTACAGTGCTCTTGTAAACTCGATGTTGTGATTAAACAACGTCGCCTCCATCTCGAACTGTAGCCACTCGTTGCGCTCTACAGCCATACCGTCGCCGTTGCCCAGACTGGTCAGCGACGTACAGTGGTCCAGCAACGCTCGCACGCTGCTCACGTGCAACTGCGGTGCCCAGCCGAGCCACAACCGCCGCAGCAGAGGCCAACAACCGGCCGACAGCGCTGTCGTGACTAACTCGTCTGTCAGCTCCGAACAATCGTCGACGGTGAGTGTTTGTAGGTGCGGCAGGTAGAGCAACTGCCGAAACACATCGGCGTTCAGCGAGCACATTTGTAAACAGACGTCGGCCAGCAAAGGCCATGTAGATACCACTTGATGCGATCGACACAAAAGTTCCGCGTGCCGGATATTGAGGCAGTTGAGACGGCCACTGCACCAGGCCATCTCGCCCGTGTCCAGCGGCTGCCGCGGCTGCTGAACAGTCAGCTGAGTCAACTGGTCGCCCAGTGTTTCCAGTGCCAACAAAATCTCCACTGGCAACACTTGCCGAAGCAGCAGAATGTTGGGTTGAACGCGCACTGCTGTCAGAGCTTCCAAACAGCCGTCCCGAGGACTGTCCACATACAGTCGGTACACACAGGGACACGATGCCAGCAGTTCACGAAGGATGTTCGGCGCGGCGTCGACCACGTGGAGACATGATAGGCGAGTTATGATCGCCCCGTCGCTGATGCTATCCTGCTGTAATGCCAGCACACACTCGGCAGCGTACTCGTACTGTCCAAGGCTAGTGAGTGCCGGCGCGTGCCGCAGAAACTCGACACCCACGGCCGGATCTAGCCGTGGTCGTCCGCCCGGCGCGCCCAAACATACCACGGCCAGTTTCTCGCGTCCACCGGCCGCCAACATGCGCGCCGCGGCTGTCGCGCTCAGCGCCGCCGTCATGCTGATGTCGAGCACGCGCAACTGGGCGCAGCAGTCGGCCAGACCATCGAGCAGCTGGTCATTTGCAATGTACGGCGCCAGCAACCTCTGCAGCTGTACGAAGGCCGCCAGCTGCCCGCTGAGCTCAGCCAACAGCTCCGGCGACAGCCACACACCGCGCAGGTCGAGAACTTGGAGGTGAGCGGCACTGCGCACAGCCGCCTCCACGATCAGCTGATGGTACTGACCAGGCAGCGGCCCGGGCGTCAGCTGGACGGGGGCCCGGACCGAGGTGAGCACAGCAACACACGTGGCCCTCACTCTGGCGGGTAAGGCGGCGCCGCTCAATACAGCCGCCAACAGCTGCTCGGTGCTGGGACCGGCCAGCATAGTGGACAGCTGTGAGGCGAGCCATAGCAGCTGATGTGAACGACACACACGCGCCAGTTCCGTCTCGGTGTCGGTGTGCGGCGATGCGGGCAGGTCTTGTGACAGCACCGTGCGCCACAGAGCGTCGACACTGCTCCACAACCACTTCACCAACTCGTGCAAGCAGCATTCGACCAGTGACGCAACGCTCTTGTGTGGTGGCATGCATGTGGTTGAAAGGACCGGATCTAAAGATCGGTTACCAAAGTCGAGATGTTCGTTGAGTGACCATTTTCAATGTGTGTGTGTGTATATACAGTAGATTTTGGCTGTGTACGACACAAAGGCACACACAGAGAGAAACGACGGTTTGCTCTAGCACTGAATTCTACTGACTGAGTTTTCTGGGCGTCGTCCAACTTCACTTGAACACGTCGGTGGCGCTGTTGTCAACTGAATTTGCGCCACGCAAGCCCGTAGCCAGGACGTATTGATATTGTGAGTGAGCTGGCTAAATTTTTGCGTTCGCTCGTGAAAGAATGTGTCAGAGAATTCCTCACTAATCAATAGAAAATATTTTCTTAAGAAATCTAAAAAATTCTACTCAAGGGTGAGTGTAGGTGAATAACAAAGCTTGAAAAATAGTGAAATAGTTCAACATGAACAGAGGTTATTTAACTTCATATTATACTATATTTTATAAAACCAGGAGTTCCTATATTCTAGACTCCATGACGTAATTTCTCACATGCGGAATTTTTCAAATACTTATCGGAAGACAGTGTGACTATCGCAGTGTCATTCGCGTTCCATGTAAAATGATATCGCAAAATCGTGAATGCGCAAGATCTGGTAATAACAGAAGTATGATTCGCACATTTCTCACTCTCCATCGGTGAGAATGAAGTTGTACAGCAGAGACACTGCATCTCTGGGTTCAGAACGCTCGTGAGAAAATGACACAAGTGAAGCGGAACCATAATTGTCGCGCGTGAAGCGTGGGTGATTGGTTAAGAAAGAGCGAATTGGAGCCACGGAGATATTGGAGCTTGTTGAAGCTATACCTGAAAGCTCACAATACCACCATCAATCAGCACGGGGGCATGGCGTGGCTAACATTAGCCGCCACAAATGGTTAATTACACTTGCTCGCGGCTTGTGAATGGGTCGATCTCTAGAGGAGGGGAGACGTGGTGAGGGTCGAATTGTCGCTCCCCCTCACCTCCCGTTCGACCGTCGACCGCGACAAAGACGACCACACTCGTCCGCTCCCCTTCGTGGCGCATCGCAATCATGAAACTCTCAGGGACGCGTGGTTGTCATGGAAACAAGTGACGCCTCCCAGAGCCGTAGCAAGATGTTTTCCACCCCCTTCTCATATTCTCTCCGAATATCATTAATGTGGCCTCTGCAATGGCGGCGCAAAGGGGGGACCTCCAACTGTACCAAGCCCCAATAAGCTCACAGAAAAACGCTGACCAGGAAAATGTCGAGTGTAGTTCCTCATGTTTTGCCAAACCCCCACATCTTTTCCTTAGCCCCCCTCAGCCCTCTCACCGGAAAATCCTGGCACCGCCACTGGGCCAGAGTGATAATAAAGCACGTGGTCATGCGTGGATTTTCAAGACACAAGTGTACCAGACACCATGTCCCCAAGCTGGGGTACAGCAGGTGTTTGCTACGCCTCTGGTGCCTAGTATACAAGGACGTCATGAGTTGTTCTACGTGTCGATGACAAAAAATTAGCGTACATTTAACCAAGCATATAATTCTACCGACAATATGTGTGTTAATTTTAGGTGTATTTTAAAAGCATTATAATCTGTTGCCTATCTTGTCAGGCACATAATTTCTTTCCAGGATTGAAGATAAAAGATTTAGCGTTAGGGATTAGAAATTACATCACAATATTGATAGCTTATAAGATAAGCGCAGTTTTTCTAATGCAATCATCAATATTTTGAATCAAATAGATGAATAATTGAACACCGATAAAATAGCTCAAGCAGACAGCAATAATTTGTGTCATAATTATGTGCAGACCGATATATTTTTATTATACGAAAAATAACAGAATAACATTTTCGATGTGAACTTCATTTTTCAGATGTGAACAGCTTATACGTGTGCATGTATGTTCGTGTGTGTGTGTGTGTATTCGAGTGTATCCAACTAACCACCTAACACCGTCTGGCGGAGTCGAAAACACACACACACACACACACACACACATACATACACACACACGTGTACACACGCATACACACACACACACACACACACACACACACACGAACACACATATCCGCTTATTGTGGGGTTGGTGTATCAGTTGGGCTTGTGCTCTGGTAGCGTGCGGTGCTGCGTGTCTGTGTGTTTCACTTGGGTTGTGATTGTGTAAATTATATATTCTGCCATTGAAAGTGGAAGTGGAAGCGTTTGTGTGTGTGTGTGTGTGTGTGTGTGTGTATGTGTTGTCGATCGAGCATTGGACTATAAGACGGTGAGGTAAATTTTATGAAAAGTTTTATTGTTGATCTGCACGTGTTTCATTGCAAAATGCACTGAGGTCTGTGTGTTTCTAACACAATAATTTCTAATAATAATTTATTACTCCAATTTTTAATTGTATTTATAATGAATTTGTATTATATATGATATGATACAAATAATTTAATTCGGATTTTTATTTATTGTGCATGATATTAACCTGCAAATATCTATATTATTTTAATAAGAATAAATGTACTAATTTAAAAAAATATATAAATATTAGTTTTTGTAATTATTGTTGCTGCTTGGTCATTATTAATTAATTTTTAGTGTATATGTAATGTTCGATTTGAGTCAATTAGGATGGCTTTTAATTTATGCATCGTACGTAGCACACGTTTTCTATCGATTTCTGGGTCCAAACTACTTTTTGATGCACTCGCTCAATGTTCGGCTCGTATTTCAGCTTTATACAGCTATGTGAATGCACAATTAAAGCGCGTGATTTTTTACTTTTTCCCCTTATCGCCTCTTCTATCGCCGACGAACGCACACACACACACACACTCATAGTAATTACACACACGCAGCAATCCAGTGCTTAATTGCGGGCCCATGTAGGGTGGCCCTCGCTAGCACAGACATTTCACGTTGGAGCACAGTTTGTGCTTTGTTTGTTGTGTGTTCATTTAGGCACAAGTTGTCTTTGTTGTTCGTTCGTGCGTGTTCTGTACGACACGTGTGTGAGTGTGTGTGTGTGTGTGTGTGTGTGTGTGTGTGTGTGTGTGTGTGTGTGTGTGTGTATTTGTGTGTGTGTGTGCATACTCTTATCTCTGTTGTTTCAAGCAAGCATGTTTGTGTGTTTGTGCGTGTGAATTTGCATGCATTTCTGTGTGGGCTTGTGTATATGTTATTTTTTGTGTTCACAATTGCATTTACAAGCACACACACACACACACAAACGCACACACATCCACACACACACACACACTTAAATACACACACACACACTTAAATAAAAGTGTATATACACAATATTGCAACAGACTCAGCAAAATGATGCATAATAATGCAAAGTGGCGGCGCCATGATTTTTCTGATGGGGGGCTTGGGGGGCTTAGGAAAAAGTTGTTATCATCAAAAGAAACTTGTATTCTTGCCGAATCTCTTGAGGGCTATTAGGATATATTCCCACTGCTTAGAACAGTGGTTTCCAACCTTTTCGTCAGCGAGTACCACTTGGAGGTACCGTACAGTCGCGTACCAGCTGGTTCCAGAGAAACTCAGTTCGATCAGATATCACTGTATTTACATAATTGTACAAGTAGAACACATAAATCAACTGAATAAAACAACTCAATGAGAGGACTGTATCTGCTTCTTCTCCACCAGCTGGTCAATGAGGGACATTACTTTGCTCACAACACATCTGAAGTTATGTCCTGATGTCATTGTTCATGACACTGAAAGTGTTCGCGTACCACTTGGAAGGTCCTCGAGTACCACTAGTGGTACCGGTACCACAGGTTGGAAACCACTGCCCTAGGGACCTCCCCAGTGGAACCGGTCAGTGAGTGGCACGCGCAAAATGATCACTGAAACCGTTATGTGTCATCTTAGTCGTTGTCCAAGTGACTGTGTTTCTTCTCTACACAAACTATACACAAAATAATATATTAATTTATTTTAGTCTCTTCTATGTGCGTATCTCCGCCGCTCAAAAGAATGCGATATCTGTTACCCGAATTGTATGTGTATGTGTGTGTGTATGTATGTGTGTGAGTGTGAGTGTGTGTGTGTGTTACTAAGCGTGATAGTGACATATGCACACACACACACACAGACACACACACACACTCAGCTGACACTTTTTGTTCACAATGTTTGCCAGTGTGCCTATCGTACGTGATTTCATATTGTCCACACACACACACACACACACACATACACACATACACACACACATATATTTTTCCGTGATACTACATATATGGCGCAAGCTCTGTGTGTATCCATGTGTGTGTGTATGTATGTGTGTGTGTGTGTATGTGTGTGTGTGTGTGTCAACGTGTGACACAAACGCCAGCTGACAATGGCTTGTGTGCGCGCCACGGTATTGTGTGTCAATTGTGGCGCAGACGAGATGATACTGGCGCGCAATGCAGCTCGCTGCACATGTGTGATTTGCGTGTGAATCGGCGTGTGTGTGTGTGTGTGTCTGTCACGTGTGTGTGTGTGTGTCTGTCACGTGTGTCACGTGTGTGTGTGTGTGTGTCACGTGTGTGTATGACATTTGAATGCTGCTGAGATTTCAGCGTCAACGTGGCTGCGTTGTGAGTAGCAGCGGATCTAGAAATTTGCAAGTGAGGGGCTGGGGAGAGTAGATGCTTATTTAAAATTGTATAAAATTCAAATTGATACTGCGCATTATGGAGCAAAACGGGGGCAAATATTAATGTGACATTTAATTCGGAGACAAGTGATTTGTAGCCTCCCCAAATATATATTCCTAGGCTCGTCCTTGATTGTGAGCGACACATCGGCAATCTCATGGCATTATATTAATATGCTTATCGATCCGCCGTTGTGATTGCCCCAGAGCGGGCGTTATGTGCTGTATCGCACGGGGAGATTCTCCTAGAACAGAGGTTATTAAACCGGGGGGTCGACACTGGTTTCTAGGGGGCGCGAGGATTGATGTAATTTTCATAAAGAAATTATATGTTTAACCTATGCATTATACCTTTTTCTTGCAATAACGTAGTTCTGCTTAATCCTCTTAAAGGAATTGTATTAATGTATTAAATATTGAATAAGAAATGTCTTACTAATACGTCGTTTGTATACGTGCCTATACATGCCTATACTGAACCTATACGTGTTTGGGATAATGTGTAGGAGTATGAGTGTGTATGTGTGTGTAAGAGAAAGAGATCTGTGTTTGACACACTTCCGGTATTTGATCCTCTCTAGCTGGACCAAAAGGCTTACAAATGCATACTCTGGAACACACAGCCACATATACACCCACATACACACACACATACACAGTATCTCAGACACCTATAGGCTCGTATATTCCCGTAGTCTTATTCACACAGATGCATAGAGATTTTTGAACGATTCTTTGGCGTGAACAAATTGGTTCATCAGCGTATGGTGCAGCGGCTTTGGTCGCAAATGTCTCAAATTCGCCATGCTGTCGATCTTGTGCGATTCAGCAGGGACAGAGAGGATTGGCAGCACTGGTCGATTAAGCAGGGCTGCCAGGTCGAATCAGCATATAGTGCACGTTGGCTGAGGATTGTTGGGATTTCATAGCCGGACAGCAAAAAAATTGTGAGGGATTTGTGGGATGGAAGGTCCGATGTGCGATCTGCGATTCTGCAACCAAGAGCAGAAAACTTGATACGTTCCGAAAGTTGAACGAGAGTTGCCAATTTGAGCGGTGCCAAATTGGCATCATTCGACATTGCCACTTCCTCCTCCTGGCAATTTCCGCAGCGAAATTGGAATTTGTGAAAAGTTGAATTCGCATCGGACACAGCTTGCGAACTGATAGCACAAATATTCGCTGTGACTGCCGTCACATATATCAATATTCTACTGGTGTTCTGCGATTGATCTCAATTCTGGTTGAAATAAATGTTCGCACTGGGCCGAGATCGGAAAAAACAACGGTTCAGACGCATAGCACGCATTGTATCGTTGTTCTGTAATAATTCACAATGTAAGTACAACTCAATGATATCGCTTTTCCGTCTATGCGATCATCACTGCAAAAGATGGGTGTTCTGAGGCTGGAAAATTCACGCCAATCTGCTTGAACTGATGATAAATCCTCGATTTTGTTTCATCAAGACCGTGTCCAAAAATGAATTGTTATCAGTAGCTTTTACTTAATGATATTTTACTGGTAAGACACAGGAAAACTCAGGAAGATAAATATATTGTTCCAGGAAGTATTACAATTATTATTGACTTATCGTTGTTATTTTTGTAGAAATCGTCAATTTTTCCTATCCGACCTTTAATTGCCCGCTTGGCCACACCTCCATTCCTCACCAATGAGGAATCATACACAGAATATAACTACTGACAGACTTGGTGTGGTGCGGTTACGGAAGAGTTCTATCTATACGTCAGCACTGTCTTCGTACAAATTGCTGACACTATTATTTGCACGTGCTCTCAGCGAGGCAGTGGCGTCGCCAGGGGGCTTGCAGGGACCATTAGCGCCCCGAAAATTTTTACCATGAACATTTAGAGTAGAGGCTCCCGACCGGAGCTTCAGGGGGTCGTGAGAGCCACCTGAGAAAAATTTGCATCCATCAAAATTTGTAAAAAATTCCATAGACCTAGACTAGAAACACTAGCCTCAGCCCCGGACTGGAGAAAGCCTGGCGCCGCCACTACAGCGGGGCCGTGTCACGTGGCGGTCACGTGACCTGAGGCTGGCCGGTCTGTCATTTGACACACAAAAAGCTGCCCCCGTAGTTGTATGTGTAATTGGTGTTGCTCAACTGATCGAAACGTGTGCTGTGTGGATGCCTGATGCACACGCTCAATTAGACAAACATGCACACACACACACAAACACACACACACACAGACACACACACGTGCATACACACACAGACGGACAGACAGACACGCTAATCCGTGCCTGGGTTAAACTGGTTATTTCAAGTGCGCAATGTGCCATGCTAAATTATTGATGGTCGTTTTTTTCTCTCAAATGAATAGAAGAAAGAGAAAAAGACAGAGGAGAGAGTAGAATAAAGACAGAATGGCTCTCTATCTTTGCTCTCTCTTATGGTTCTGATTTTCTGTTCATCTATGTCCTACCGTTGTGTGGGTGCTATGTGATTCGATATTCGACAGTCTTGTAAAGTATGCATCTCAGCATGTTTGCGTTTGCGTGTGTGTGTATGCGTGTGTGTTTGTGTGTATGTGATATCTGCAGTATGTCATACCACTGTTGCACACACCAACATACAAACACACACAAACTGCTTTAAAGTGTGCGTTACATTACATTAATGTTGAATAAATACGAACCGATCACGATGGACCTTGCATGGTATGATCGTATGCACTGCTGATATAAACAGTTTATGAATTTTCAAGCTAATACTGTATTTTACTGGTATTGTGTATATATTTGCGATGTCTATTGTTTATTATGATATATTGTGATATATTTCAGCAACGCTCCTTACTAACAGTCTGAGCGCCAATATATGTTTCCTTCTTTCACACACAATTGATTACACATATGACGGTGATCGCTATCAGATACGATTTTCTGGGGTATTTGTGTAAATGTTGTGTGTAAATGTTATATACACACAAACACACAGACAGAGCACATATGTGTGTGTGTGTGTGTGTGTGTGTGTGGTCGGTTTTGTTTGGACACGTTAATATCCTGCCTGTCAACGTGTCTGTCACAGCCAGCCTTACACACACACACACACATACACAAACATACACACACACACACACACACACACACACACATACACAAACACATATATACACACACATATACACACATATATTCCCACGGCGGCCGCCTTGTGGATTTGGCAGCTTTACTTGTGCGCGAGGGGGGCACAGGCCCCTCGCTCGGCGTGTTAATTGGGCTGCAGCTGCGAAGGCAGCAGGTGGGGGCGGAGGATTGACAAGTGCTGCCCTCTGGTGGCGAGAGATGTCAACTGCAGGGGTGCAGGGCAGCTGTGGTGGTGCTGCGCTGTCAATCAAAGTGCTCGCCCAGCCAGCCCTATCTCGCATTCATCGACAGCAGTGGCGGTGCTAGGAGTTGCCCGCCTGGGGGAGGCTAACGAAAACGCATGTGGGCGCTTGGCTAAATATGAGGAACTACACTGGAAATGTTCATGATAAGGATTCTGGGAGGGTTAAAGGAGCTTGACACGTTTTTGGGGAGCTTTAACTCCCTCAATATTCTCCTTGGCGCTGCCACTGATCGGCAACCACTGCTGAAACACGCCTGTGTCTGTCTTATCACTCGGGCCATGGGCGGATGCAGCCAATTTGAGTGGGTAGCAGCGGGGATGAAATAGATTGTCCCTGTATTGTATATGATTAACCTAAAGGTGTCTTTAATTATAAATAATATTTGAAAAAATACATGTTAAAATAATTTAACTTATCCATGTTTTAATATATGTTTGTAATTAATGGTTTTCGGGATGCTTCACCTCAATTTCCCACTTCTCGACCCGCCTCTGATCGGGCTCATGAGCGAATGTCAGTCAGCTGGGGTTTGATGGACGCATGCATCTGTGTGCTGAGGGGCGGATTCACACCGTTTGTATGGGGCTGGACATATCGTGTGAAACCGCACTGGGATTTGTGTCAGCACCGATTAATTGTGGCACCGTTTTGATTCAATAACAAAGTGTTATTTGTAGCTGGCCACGTCTGGCGTTTCATATGACAGCAATAAAAAAATTATTTTATATTTATTATTTATTATGTATTTGCAATGTATTATGTTTTATGTTTTTGCAACGTGTTATGTGTTTGTTGAACGATTCAACATGAATCAGGGAATGCACAATTCGTTCAGGTCACTGTGCTTTCAAGTCTTTGTGGATGAGATGTTAATTTAAGCAATGCATATATAAAGAGATATGATATATATGTATGTTCATTAGCGGATCCAAAGTGGATTTTTTGGGGGGTTGAATTAAGTATAAGTGACTAGGTATCGTGTGAAGGTCATGACTTGGAGCATTTTTCAATTATATATACACACATTTACACACACACACACACACACACACACAATAATGTGCGAATGTGTTTTGCAATAATGCTCATATAAATAGATTCTACAGATGGTTTTGCTCGACCTCATTTAGTAAACCTCTTGGTTATGAGGATTTGATGGAAACAATTGTGGGGCCCTGAGCCCCCCTCTAGATCCGCCAGTGTGTATATTCGTGGTTCCTATCAATTTTATTGCGATTTATCACAATATTCTCTAATGCTGAGAAACTTGCAAGAATATATTCCCCGGCGTGCAATCACATAAAGTCTATTTCAAGTGTCACACACAACAACCTACTCCTCGTGTGTGTGTGTGTGTGTGTTTGTGTGTGTGTGTGTGTGTTTGTGTGTGTGTGTGTGTTTGTGTGTGTGTGTTTGTTTGTGTGTGTGTGTGTGTGTGTGTGTGTGTGTGTGTGTGTGTGTGTGTGTGGATGACAATTCATGTGACATCGTGTCTGTTCGGTCGAACTACCGTTATCTCAACGAATTCCACAGACTGGCGGTGTGCTCTCACACACACACGCACACACGCACACTCACACACACACACACACACGCACACACACATACACATAGATAGATATCTGCAGGTTGAAACGTCTTCTTGTATGTATTTTTCATCATGGTGGATCACATGTTTTCTATTATCATTCTTATTCTATCATTTATTTTATATTTTTCTTTCCATTGAATAACTTGAGAGGTATGGTTATGTACATGGTACAAACGCCGATTAGTTTACAGCCGGTTTATTGTATAGTCCTGTGACTAGTTTCATCTCATTGTGATTTGTGAATATGTCCTCTTTCCTGGACCACTTCTGCACCAGTATTGACTTTGATGCACGCGTTTGGTGGTCTAGGCTAAATGTGTAAGGATTCAAGAACATTAAAAACGTTAATTCATAGAAAACGTACAAAAACGTTTCTATATTTTTCATAGATCTTAGGTTAGGTTACAAAAACGTTTCTATATTTTTCATAGATCTTAGGTTAGGTTAGGTTTAGCGTTCTATTGTAATGTGCTGCCTATGCAGGAGACGAGGGACTGGAAGAAATTCGTTAAATCAAATTTTCTCAATCTAATGTTCTTGATTCCTTACACATTTAGCGTCAACCGCGTTTGGTGGGCTCATTTGTGGTGGACTGAGCAGTCAAGCACTTTGTGTGTTTGTGTGTGTAAGTGTGTGTATGTGTGCGCGTGTGTGTGTGTATGTGTGTTCTGAAGCTGACTGGATGTGTGAAGAGAGTCACACACGTTCGCAAGGTGTCGTGCCTACATTGGAGCATTTTGAGACCACCATTGAGGCTGTACAGTTCTTCCCAACCATCATTTGCCAGTGATATTTCCTATTTACGGCTCGGCTGGTTTTACCTTTTTTATGATGTATTTGGTTGCATGAGGTCAAGAAGAATAGGATTTGTTTCATTTTCATCCATTTCATCACCACGTGTGTTATAAAGGAGAGAATATCATTCTCTCCATATCAAACATCAACAAGAATCGATTCGATTCGAGTTTTCTAGTTTTCAATATCGAGCTTCCAGATTGTTCTAGACATTGATCTTGATCGACTTTACGGCCGATACTTTCCGCTTGATTGTCAGGGCCTAGTGACCTCTGGGGGCTGGAGGTACACCAGCTTGAGCCTTCTAAGGGGACGAAAGGCAGGGGAAACAGCGGAGACATTTGGGAATAGTGAGCTACATGTCTGCAACAGGGTCGATTAACATTGTTAGGGGCGCATTGGACGTGGATTACTGTACCAGGACAGCAAGGGAGTAATCAGTGACGGACCCAAGAGGGGGGTTTGGAGGGGCTGATGCTTTCCCTCAAATGTGCCCATCTCCCCCTGATCTTCCCCCAAAAATCCTGACCATGAAGATTTTGAGTTTAGCTCCTCATGTTTCGCCAAGGTCCCGCATCTTTTTCCCCGGCCCCCTTCAGTTCCCTCGTCGGAAAAATCCCGCTGCTGCCACTGGGAGCAAGTCAAGGAATTACAAGCAACAAAGTTCGGCGTGTACAACGGGGATGGAAAACAGAGAGGATCAGAGAGGGGAGTGCGAAATCCACCAGTCATTATCACGCGCCATTACCCCAACACTGTGAGCTGCCACGTCAATGACTCGCCGATTTCGCCAGCATGTGTGTGGGCGTCATTTCTGTTTTTCACTTGTCACATGGCGAGCGTTTGTTCAACTCACGTCTCCTATCAGCGCCTGCTTTTGTTGCCGTAATCAGCTGCGATAAACAGACATTTGTGCAGATTTGTGTTCCGTTCACGATCGGCATTGATCCGTAGGACGTAGTCTGCGCGAACACTCTCAATGGTGGCTCGTTTGCGGCGAATTCTATACGCTGTTTCAAATGTGACTATATTTGCTTGGAAATGATCGTTTGATCGTTGTTCGATACAACGATGATGTTCGTTATGATTAGGTTAACATTCATAGACCATTAAAAAAATTACATTCATTATGTGATAATTATGCGATAATCACATGATAACATAATAAGAAATAATGGTTAACGTTCCAGTTCGGATTTATCTTCTTTCTTGAACAAAAAAAGAATTGTGATTTCATTGTCAAACAATATTGTATTTTCATTTCCGTAATTTATTTTTTTGTCTAGGGGATTTTGCAGCTTTATATTCACAAATTATAGTTTCCATTAGTGTTTTAGTCATATTTATTTGATAGTTTATCAGCTGCTCTTCCAGTTATTTCGTTTGGAT
This sequence comes from Sacculina carcini, assembly GCA_916048095.2. Classification (NCBI taxonomy): domain Eukaryota; kingdom Metazoa; phylum Arthropoda; class Thecostraca; family Sacculinidae; genus Sacculina; species Sacculina carcini. Next base: position 1,236,995 of record OU696590.1, read on the forward strand.
AGTTGAATTTTTCGCTGATTGTTATGACAAGAAAATTTGCATGATTCAATTTTTCTGTGGCTGCTTTGTCATTGTCTTGAAGACTGAAATTTGCAAAGATGACTGGCAGCTCGCATGCGAAGTGGAATTCTTTTCTTTTCTCGTGTCTTTTTCGCTGTGAATGTGTGTGCGTTTCTATGGAGGCGTGTCATATTCGTCCACAAAAGTAGACAGTGTGCAAATTGAATTTGTGAAGGGCCAGTCAGTCAATCTGGGCCAGACAGGCCGACACAGCTGCTGCTCTTCAGATCTGGTCTTGCTTCTTTTGTTTTTGATGTCTCTCCATCGTGCACAATGGCCAATAAACGAATTTGCCCAGCGCGTGCAACCACTGCAAAATGTGTCGCAATTTCTTTGTGTTGCGATTTTGTCTGTTCAAAGCGCGCCCGTCATCTCGGTCCTATTTTAATCTATTTTTCTTGTAATAGCCACGCTCCCGTGCACACACTGGTTTGTGTCATCTGTGTTTAATATGCATTGTTTGAAATTATAATCGTCCATCTTTTTCGCCGACATTCTCGGATTTACTTTAATTTCTTGTGCTCTAATTGCGTGCAAAAGGCTCGTGGGAGCTTGTGGACTGAAAGTTGCCAAACTTTGTCGATATATTTTTCATTCATTTTTTCCAGCTTTGCCATACTGAAGTTGGTGAGTTGTGGAAACCTGGCCGATCTTATGAGGTAAATTTCCGTCGAACTTCATCTATCGTTGCTGAGATCGACCGGATGGTGTGTTTTTGATTGCATCTTCTGATTCGATATTAAATTTCGTATGCAGCAGCTGACACGCATGTACGAAGAAATTGTCAAACTTGAACACATCGCAATATTGTTTTTTGACCATCTTTTTCTGCTCTGTCTTGCACAGCAAATATGAACTCATCAGACGATGCTAGGATATTGGAAAATTGCTTGCCAATGCTCTGAGGGCAAATGTTATAAACTGAAAGAACAACTGATTCTTAGAACGCTCTGCGTTAAGTAATTTCGCTTACGAGAACTTCTATTTTATTGCGGTATAACGGCCTTTTCCCAGTATAAAAATGTGCATAGAACTAAAAATTCCTTGCTTGTTTATGCGTGTTATTTGTGATTTGTGTGCATATCTGCGCGTTGGTGTATTTAAAATACACGACGATGCTTTAAACTCTCATTCAACTCCAATGCTGCTTGTTGATAATTCCAGTTTTCGGCTTGACTACGTAAACAACCGAGTGCGGTCGCACTGGGGATTAATAACGACAGATTTTCCTACTACCCTGAATACTGTGACATCTCATGGGGTCACCTGCTTAACGGGCTAAGAATTGTGCCGTCATACCAGCTGCTTGTCGTAAAAGAAGCTCAACTGCGAGCAGAAATCCTTTTTCCTTCCACTATTTCTTACCACTGACTCTAGTTCCCTTTTTTCTCCATCTCTTTCCTTCCCAATCTTATTTCCCCTTCGTTTACACTCATCCCACTTTATTCCTCCTAACTTACTTTCCTCACGAACTCAAGGTGAATATTATGCAATTTTTCGCAGACATTCCCAGTTTATATTAGATTTACTCATTCCCCATGCAGCCATGACGGATCATTTCCATGCGTCTCATGCACACACACACACACACACACATACATACACTCTCTCTGTCACTGTTTCGTTCATGTCCGCTCGTGCGACTCCACTTGTATACATCGATCATGCAGTGAAGCGGCGCCACAATTGACGCCACTTTTTTTCCACTGCGCCACATTCGCCGCAACACAGTTGTGCGTCGCTTTTTGTCGCGTAAACAATACATGAGCGTGTGATTGATCGCTCTGTGTGTGTGTGTGTGTGTGTGTGTGTGTGTGTGTGTGTATGTGTGTGTGTGTACTCTTCACTTCCTGTGTCGTACAAATAGCTCGTCTATCTCCATGGTGAGGAACACAGCCAATACACACTGCGACCAGCACACGAATGCATCGTGTAAATGTGTTCTGTGAAGGATAATTGCAAGCTGCATACCCAGCTATGTACTCCGAATATACATACATAGTATGAGAATTGTGGTGTATGGAGGAAACGTCTCTTATAACCGGGGTTATCTTATATCTGGGGAGAATTACACGTAAAGTATAGAAGACGGGTCTGAATAAATACTCTCTTATAACCGGGGTTATCTTATATCCGAGGTACACTGTATTTAGATTACTATAGTGAACGAATGCTCAAAACATAATGTATTCAATTAAACGGTGAAAACCAAAATTATTGATGTTGAAGATCAATAAATAATAGCATTTGTTATGAACAATACATTAATATCGGTATTCGTGAGAAAGCAGTTTTCATAATGCAGTTATTAATATCACAAAACAGTGGTTTTCAACCGGAGCGGAATAATTATTTCTTTCGAGAGAAGACTTTTGAACGAAAAAACCAAGATGACGTTATGTGACATGGTTTTACAAGTAGTATACAGACTTGAACAATACTCAAATGTTATTAACAAATGTGTGATGGACGAGTTGAACTCCATCAACAGGTTTTCACAATAAGACAAAACAGTCAAACATTTGGAGCCTTTTTTCTTGAAAGTTTGTAATTTTATGTGACGCATTTTGTTTGTTATTTCTGTTTCTTCAAAATTCCCATATTTTCCACGTGCAAAGCTTCCTGCGTTCTTACTCGCTACTCTGTTTTTTTGTGTGCGATAATAATAATTATAATAACAATAATAATAATAATACACCCAGTACGAGACGATGTGGAGCGATAATATTTATGTTAACGTATCTATTGATAGTGTGCATTGTCTGTGCGTCTTATACACGCAACATACACATGCACACACACATACACGCACACACACACAGACACACATACACACACACATACACATCCCATTGTCCTACAGCTACAAGAACATGTAGACTTATGTCAACACATACTGATCAGCACATACACACACATACACATACACACACACACATACACACATACGTACACACGCATACACACATACACATACAGCGTACATAACTTGGCGAGTATGTATATGTGCGTGTAAGTAAACTTGTAGTGTCAGAAACTATTGACACACACACACAAACACACACACACACACAAATACACACACAGAGAGAGAAAGAGAGAGAGAGAGACACATGCACATACATACACACAGACATACATTCATGGCGTTCGCAGCGAAAAGACAGCATGCAGAGCAGAAGACACACGAAGGAGAACTCAGAATTGAATATTCATGTGATAATTTGAATACAGGGTGGTCTTGTGTGTGAATGTCTTGTGTGTGTATGTGTGTGTGTGTGTGTGTGTCTACGCTCTATCACTTCTATCCCTGTCTTCAAAAAACACTCAAAGAAATTGTTCATGGTGAAATCGTATTATACTCTAGAGAACATTGTCTATATTAGTGATGATTATAAGGTGTAAATTATCTCTCTTCTTTCTTTACCTTTCACTTTCTGTGTGTGTGTGGCTATGTGTGTGTGATTCTGTGTGTGCGGTTGTGTGTGTGTGTGTGTGTGTGTGTGTGTGTGCGTGTGTGCAGCGCCCTAGAGACCCTCTAGGTGTAGGGCGCTATATAAATATCTACCTAATGTAAAAATGTAATGTGTGTGTGTGTGTGTGTGTGTGTGTGTGTGTGTAATTGAAATCTGATCATACACTGTCCTGGCTGAATGATATTCTTATTTGGACAGTACATACATATTCCAGTGTTTGTGTATGTGATATTGTATGCTTGTATATTAATATACTCACATACACACATACAAGAACACAGATACATACACTGATACCATGTAATTCAGTGGTTCTCAACCTTTTTCATTGTTCGCACTTTTTTTAAGCCATCATTCAGTTCTCGCACCTCCTGGATTTTTAGTAGCCATATGAAACGTTACAAATGCATACAACGTAATCAAGAAACTTTCCTTCTTTCAATATTCATTCATACAACTTTGAATTTCCATTAGGAAAATATTATTTTACCATGAAATATATACAGCATAAGTAAATATATGTATTTACATTCATTCTCACAGGAATCTTCGCACTCCTTAGAAAACCAGGGTTGCACCCCTGGTTATAGCAATAATTAATACAGCAATGTGTATGTATGCGTGTGTGTGTATGTGTGTGTATGTATGCATATGTGTATGCGTGTGTGTGTGTGTGTGCGCGCTTTTCTAAGATTATACTGGATGTATCGTTTATATAGTTGTTCCCAGAGCCAGGTTGATTATGAGGATGTAGTGTAGAAAATACATTGTCTAAACTACAGACAAAAACAGACACAGTCATAACATACTACACCGTTTTCACCGCATCCTGATGATAATGTAGTGTGTGTGTGTGTGTTCGTGTGTGTATGTGTATGTGTTTGCTTGCGTGAAATTCGATTCAATTCTGCAGATGGTGGGCGTGTGTGTGTATGTGTGTATGTTTTATGTATGTGTGTATGTGTACACACGCGTGCACATACATATATGTGTGTGAAATTTGATTTATTCCGACGTACAGCCGTATGGACAGGACGCATAGGGGCAAACCCTGTGTGTATGTGTGTGTGTGTGTGTGTGTGTGTGTGTGTGTGTGTGTGTGTGTGTGTGTGTATGTGTGTTTGTTCTCTGGTCAAATTCACACTTTTCCCCTTGTTGATCACAAGCACACAGAGCAGAAAGTTGATCTTCGTCAAACAGACGAGGGAATGTCGAAACTCAAACATTGTTGAATAGTTCTACATTAATCTTGTTTCCATCCACCCTCCTACGCTATTGACTTGTAGCAAACCTATCCCCACGCACAGTCCCTTTGGTACAGTCCCATTGGTACAGTCCCATTGGTACAGTCCCATTGGTACAGCCCCATTGGTACAGTTCCATTGGTACAGTCCCATTGGTACAGCCCCATTGGTACAGTCCCATTGGTACAGTCCCATTTGTACAGTCCCATTGGTACAGTCCCATCGATACAGTCCCATTGGTACAGTCCCATTGGTACAGTCCCATTGGTACAGTCCCATTGGTACAGTCCCATTGGTACAGTCCCATTGGTACAGTCCCATTGATACAGTCCCATTGGTACAGTCTCATTGGTACAGCCCCATTGGTACGGTCCCATTGGTACAGTCCCATTGGTACGGTCCCACTGATACAGTCCCATTGGTACGGTCCCATTGGTACAGTCCCATTGGACAACTAGTTCTTTGTAGCTCTAGTTGTCTCTGATTTTCCACTTCTTAACCAGTCTCTCTAAATCTTCCATAACAGCGCTGATAAATCCAATAAATTCAGTTGTACTACCAATTTAAATGTCAGCAAGTAACTAGAAATGAGAAAAAAACCCATTCTGACTCATAAAAACACACATTTGTCCTTCTGAACGACCTTTTATTCCCCACTTGGCAAATGCTGCATTATCTACCAGTACGAAATTCCCCACTGTTAGCGGACCACTGAGCCAGTTCGTTCTAGGGATGTGCATACTCAGCCAATCATTAACGAATCTTCAACAGGAATAATCCTCAGATCTTCCTGGAGGTTATACCAGTGTGTGAACATTCACAGTCTTAATATCTGTTTATCTAATACAACATCATAAAGGCTGTCGAAATTTGAGAGTAAGTAATATCACAGTCTTGATGCCTCTCAAATCAAACAACAAACACTATTATTTAACTCTAAGCAAAATTCACGTTATTTTTTCACCTTGAATCCTTCTGTTTCTCTGGTTTTGTTTTCATCTGGGAAACTTTGGCAATTTTGAGGGATTATGGGGAATTTTGGGACCTATCATACATCTATCATTGCTGATCGTTAATACACCGTGCAGCCAACCAACTTGAAGCCATTGTTATTTCGATGGGAACTTGAGCGTGTGAACTACCAATGATGTGTGTATGTATGTGTCTGTGTGTGTGTCTGTGTGTGTGTCTGGTGGCGAGTGTTTGTGAATACTGAGACGGCGCCCGGGTGTCGACCCGACACCACTTGATGAATGTGTGTCTATTGATCTCCAGTCGACACACACACACACACACACTCACACACACACACTCACACACACACTCACACACACACACACACACACAGACACACACACACACACTCACAAGTACCGGTGTGAGCTGACTTGTCTCAGCGTACTTCTAGACGCATCGCTTTTGATCTGCGATACTCTCGTCTTTTCGTGGTGCTGTTTGCTTGCTTGTGGGTGTGTGTGTGTGTGTGTGTGTGTTGGTCGGTTGTTTTCCCCCTAGCAGCGATGCACGGCAGGTCGAGTGTCTCCAGGGACGTGTTGGCCACCAGATGGTCAACTTGTTGTATCGAGAGATGACCGCCTCCATCCCTCCTACTCTTCTCTTCTCGATATCGTCGATACCTTTCTCTCTATCCATCCATTCTTTTCCATTCCTTCACGCACACACACGCACAAAGAATTTATACCCTATCTACGCTTGTTCGCTTGGAGTTTTATGCGTGCATTATGCCTAAATCGGAGGAAATATATTTTCCTCCAACCAATGGGACTTCCCATATATTCATGCGTGTTGTGTGTGTTTGTGTTTGTGTGTGCTTGTGTATGTCAGATGATGCTTGAATTGAGCACGATATTATGGTGTAGGTTTTTCAATTAATATCACTCTGATATTCACATGATTCTTTAACTACAATGTAATGGGTTACGCTAATTACAAGGATCGATATGCATTGCACTCAAGCCCGCCATACAATAGACGTCTGAACGAAAGGGATGAATGAAATGGAAATAAATATAATTTTACATGATATGAAAATGTGAGAGAACATAATCTCACAGTGAAGATTAATATAAAATCAGTGAAAGAAAAAATATGTGAAAGAAATGAAAAATGAAGATGTATGGGTCACATAGTTGCGCTACACTGTAGCCCAGATATAAGAGTTGTCTGGAGTGGAGAAAACGTATCTTATATCGGGAGAAAATTACATTTAAAGTATAGAAGACGAGCCTGAAGAAATACTCTCTTATAACCGTGGTTCTCTTATATCCGTGGTACACTAGTAAAAACAGGACGCTTCTAATGATAGTTCAAGCGACGTTTTTCATCTACCGGTTTGTTTGTTTCATATTGCGCCAGCTTGCTTTGAAAACATGCACGGTTGTGTTGGGCTATCGATTACACCGGCCGACTGAAGGATCGATACTTTTGTATCGCAAACATTGTACGCCGTTCGATATAGTCGTTTTCATGCGCTCATTTGTGCAATAATGTTACGCTTGTTGACTGCGATTCGTGCGCTCAATGGCGCGCCGTCCACAAATACGACGCCCAAGCGACGTTTCTGGCGCATCGTTGGCTGTGTGTGTTGTTTAGTGAGTTGCAGTAATTAAGTGGCGTTTTGTTGTGGCGATCAGCCAGGTGGAATGCCGAATTTTGCTCGGATCGATGCGTTTTTATCTATGAATGAATTATATTTCGTACCAGTGGGGCTTGGCATATTTTTGGAGGTTGCTTCGGCCCTTCCTGAAGCCCCCTCTTGGCGCCGCCTCTGTTTCGTACGCAACACAATCAACGAATACACGTACGATTTTCGCACATAACACAGCCATGTAGGCTGGTAAGTGTGCTTGTAAGCGCATGAGTGGTAGAGACGTGTGGATGTGAGTGAGTGCAAGCCAGTTGGATGCTAATTCGCTTGACGGCTGCATGTGAGCGATCGCAGAATCTGCTGGCGGGAAATTGACGATGTGTAGATGCGCCTGATGTGTGTACACACACACACACGCACATATAGAGAGGGGAACTTGGTGTTGGCTTGGTGAGATGAGGGCGACAGATAGAGAAACACACAGAGCAAGCAAGAGATTGGGGAGGTGTGTGTGGAGGGGGATGGGGAGAGGAACACGAGACAGGCCAGACGAGACAGATCAGTCAACGTCATTGCTGATTGATGCTGATGAAAGATGCCAAGCAAGCTGTATCTCTCGGATTTCACACATTCACTCGGCAGACGTGAACAGCCATAGTGATGGGTGAACATGTTGTGACGCCAAAACAATGAGCTGTGTGTTATTTCGTGTGTTCAGCTGTATATTACAGTTTTATGGTGCCGTATCTCTGATAACATGATACATGATCTCTGTTAACATGGACAGCATATTATTATTATTATTATTAATTACAGGCAAATACAGTAGCATGGAGGAAGAGTGCAAGTGCACTACTACCACCCTGCGGTGGTCCCCCATGTACTGGAAGCTCCCAAAAGAAGTAGAGAGAGAGTTCGAAAACTGGAGAATCGTAGAGAAAAAGAGAGTTCGAAAAATATATAATAAACAATTATATATTTGTTATATTGTAGTGCCTGCAGTTACATAATCGCACTTATGGTGGTTTCCTATTTTACATCGCTTTTGTGTGGTCTACATATTATGTGTGTTTATCTATTTTATGCAGCGCCTATGCGTTTTATTCTACCAGTAGCATTTTGCATAGTTTATGTAGCGTGCTGGTGTGTATGTGAATGTGTGGGTATTTGTAGTGTTTGTGAATTCCTTTGTGAATGATTAGACTAGTGTGATAGCGTGTTTGTCCTTCTATATACTTTTTTCTGATTTATTTTTTTGGATTTTCATTTGGATTTTGGATTTTTTTATTTTGGATTTTTTGGATTCGCTTGGGTTTTTCATGAGCTCACAGGAGTTAAACATACTATCTAAACTCGTACTTCTCAAACTATCTATATATATTTTGGTTGCTTCCTTTTGGTACATGGGGGCCACCGCAGGGTGGTAATAGTGCTTGAACTCTTCCATTGATAATGAATTTTTCTGTAATTAATAATAACACTTATTCATTGTGTAAGCCACTATGACATTTATTTTTTCTAGTTCAGAAGCAAACAAGCTGTGCAGACTAGAAGCGTGTGTTCTTGGTATTCCGTTAGTCGCTGACGTATCACGACAGATGGACATTTATACAAGCGTTTGTTGGTCCTATACGCCATGACTCTTGTACGTCGAATGTATACTAAAACTGTCAGCTCATATGCTAATCAATGGACCTCTGTACGAGTGCATGGCATGTGAAGACATTTGTTTGTTTGTTCGTGTGTGTGTGTGTGTGTGAGTGTATGTGGGTGTGTGGCTGAACTGGATTTAAGGGACCAGTATGTAGCATTTCCAACCGCCTGTCATGGCTTCATTGTGTGTTATCTATGCCCGGGTCAGTGGCGGCGCTAGGATTATCCCGATTGGGGGCTAAGGGGAAAAGATGCGGAGGCTTGGATCTTTAGGGAGGCCCAGGGACAGCTTGGCACAGCCTCTACCGGTCTCATTTTTGGGGGTCTTCAACCCCACCCTTGGCACGCCACTGGCCCACGTATAACTCGTCTGTCCGTGCTTTAGACTACAACTCAATTTAGGCTTATTTTTTCCACGATTTATGTTGTTAATTGTGCATATTAGATGGCTTTCAAAACACATTTTTGTGCTTACGTAGTAAAACATACTTGCCAAGGTGTACATTACGTAATTTTTCAAACCAATTTCAACCGTATTTGAAAACTTATAATACGCAATGTGTAAAGTCGATGCGAAACAACAAAAAAACGAATTTGACATTTCTGACCAAAAAAAATTCTGTGAATTTTACAGCTCACAGCCGCTGAGGGATGACGTTTCCATGGCAACGCCCAAATATCTCACTCGTCAGCTGATGAAATTCTTCGCATTAATTCTCCGACCCAGTGTCGTGTGAGAAATCCCCAGCTGATATCGTGATATCGTTCTTGCGACCGGCATCGTTTTGAGCGTAGCATGCGTGTGCCACAAGTGTATACAAGCCACAGACCGACACGACGTCCCTCAACAACATCACCATGTGCAGTGGTACTGGTGCACGCGCTCCTCCTAGCCACGTGGCTCCGAACACCTTCGGCAGGTGAGCAACACGTGTGTGTATGTCTGTCTGTCTGTGTGTGTGTGTATGTGTGTTTTCAAAGAACATGCATGAAGTATGTGAGCCAGCATTGAATTGATACTGTTTATCTTGAGCTGGTCATATAAATAAGTTTTTCACTCAAACATTTCCTCTTTATATTTGTTTCTGTAAGATGAGCATGTGTTATCATGAGTCAGTTTTGCCCCCGGGCGTTTTGACGGTCAACCATTGAAGGCTATTTGTGCATGACTGGTGAATATAGGGGATTGTTTTTCCAAAATATTACAAATAAAATAGTTTCGTATAGTTTTGGAAATATGAATATAGTCAGCTTCGTTTATGGTTTACTATTTCATCACAACGTTTTTGTTTTGGAGCGCCAGATGATAAAGGAAGAGGTGAACAGGCACGCTGCCAGTTGGCGCTAGTAGTTTGTTGTTGCGCAATAGATGTCACCAGTTGTGCACACAATTTTACATCTGATTTTGCTACTTTTTCACATGCACGCACACACGCAGACACGTAGCTAACAACAACAACAACAACGTGTATTTGCTATAGCGCCGGTAAAACACAAGCGCGAAAAAGGGAAAACATCAATTGAGATAAAACGACAATTGTAAAGAATATGGGAGAAATGAGCAAGTAAAAGAAAGAGAAGTCACAAAACAACCAAAATTGGTAAATAGCAAGCACAAGCACAAAGGGCACAGTTCGAAAAAATCAAGTGGTATGTTCGAACAATAAAATCGACAGATAATTATTACAGAGAACATTTACAATAGAATAAATAAAGCAGCAAGGAAGGAAAGGAAGCAGTAACTGTGCTCAAGACAGGGAAAAATAAGACAACGAGAATTGAAACAATCATGGAACGGAGAAATAGTTCAAACAATATCACAGAGAGGCGAAAGGAGAGAGAGACTGAGAGACGGGATCAAATGAAATGTCAAAAAGGTACAGGCGAAGCCGATGGCGGAATGACCGAAATGAAGAGGCGCGGGTGATATGAGAGGGAAGAGAATTATACAAGCGAGGGGCGTCAAAGAAGAACGATTTAGAGGACCAGGAAGATTCATTAGATGCACGAGGACAAGCGAGAGGAAGAGGGCGACGAGAGGAGTGTGAGTCAGTGGGAGACAAAAGATTAGCAAGATAAGAAGGTTGGTGAGGATCATGCAGAAGCTTGTAAATGAGACAGCAAAGGCGAAAATGAATTCGTGGGATGATAGGAAGCCAGTGGAGTTGAGAAAGTAGGTGAGACGACGCTACACACACACACACACACACACACACACACACACACACACACACACACACACACACACACACACACACACACACACACAGTGGCGGATCCAGCGTCCAATTTCGGGAAGGGCTCAATTAATTTTTCTTCGGGGGGCTGAATCTTGGGGGCGATCAGTCATGTACATGCATCATTATGCAACGGCTTTGCCATAATGCTTATATCAACAAATTCTAGGGGAAAACTATTTTTCATGTCCTCCTTTAGTGAATCTCTTGGTTATGAGGATTTGATGGAAACATTTTTGGGAGGGGGTATTCAGCCCTCTGAGCCCCCCTGGATCCGCCAGTGCACACATACACACACACACACACACACTCATCTACATACATACAAACATACACAAACAAACATACACACACATGTGTATGCTTGTATAGTGTTCTAAAATGTATATGTGATGCAAATTTATTGCTAAAAACACATTCACACAAGTCTATATATATACGCATAGAAGTATAAGCAAAGCATACACACACACGCTCAAACACACAAACACACAAATACACGAACACAAAAGCAGTGGCTGGCACTTCTAGTGATGATGCCAGCAATATGAGTGCATTATTCAACGGCTCGATCGAGTGAGGCAGGGCAGGCAGCGTTCTGCAATCTATTGCACGAGAAGTGTGTTCGTTTATTGCGGCGGCTTTATTGGAAAAGTCGGGCCATTGTTGGCCATTAGTTTGGGCTGAGTGCTTGTGGTGAAGCATTGGCGGCGCCAGGATTTCACAATTGGGGGGCTAAGGAAAGGTAGGGTTAAGATAATGGAGCTTCTTGAAACATGATGAACTAAACTCGAAATGATCAGTCAGGAGTTTTAGCAAGGCTCAGTGGGGACTTTTCACATTATTAGGGGGGGCTTTAACCCCTCCAAGTCCCCTTGGCGCCACCCCTGCGCTGAGAGGTATTGATTCTTCTTCGCTAGGCAAACAAATGCGGCATGAGCTTGGCTTGGCTTGATGGTCGTTTCATATTGCGTCCGATCAAAGGTGATATGCGCTTTTCTTCATCACCTCAAGAGTTTAAATAATTAGATTTAATAAGTGGAAAATTGTTGTTATTTTCTGCAACGATAACATATGCGAACTCTCATAATTTTCATGCAATGAAAAAGACAACAAATTAATGTTTAAATGTCTGAATGTGTACACATTAATAATAATAATAATGATAATGATAATATATTCTGTACACTGAATTCGCGTATAATTAATTCAGTTATAATTATGGTTTTTGTTTTTTCTGAGGAAACATGCCTGAACGTAGGTGGTATATGTGTGTGCGCGTCCGTGTGTATGTGTATGTATATTGTTCTGCATTAGGGCTTGAATGTATTAACACACACACAGACACACACAGACACACACACACACACACACACACACACACACACACACACACACACACACACACACACACATACGCAGACACACACACACACAGACAGACATATACGCACACCATGATTGTAGCGAGACTCTAGACATTTATGGCGCACGCCGGCACAATACATTGCAGCGCGACACAATCAGATTTCTATTGTAGAGCTGCCAGATTGTCGGGCTCATTATTAGCCTGCCAGCACTGGATGTATGTGTATGTCCGTGTGTGTGTGTGTGTGTCTGTTTTCTCCGTAGACACACGATATGGCCTGTAATTCAGCTCGTATAATGTACATGGTCCCCACTGCAATATATGCACACGCACCCAATTATATTGAACGATGGACAAGGGACAATGTTGCTTCATACGCGGGTAAGCCTGGTTTGGTTCATGTACAGTGCACCCCGGATATAAGAGAACCCCGGTTATAAGAGAGTATTTCTTCGGGCCCGTCTTTTATACTTTACACGTACCTTTCCCCGGATATAAAAAGGTTAAATTAAGGGTTAAATGCCTAAGTGGCAGCTGCTACACGGGAAGAAGCCGAAGCTTATGAACACACAGGCGTGCCCCGTGCAGCTCGCTGCCACCGCAGAACCGACCCTCTCCACGCTATGGCGCCACAAGGACGTAAGACGTATTAGAGAGGGCCACCTCCCCAGAATGCATGGCACAACTCATGACTGATATCTGGTACCATTTACTGCTGGGTTGACAGGGGCTGTGTGATTTTAGAATTCGCCCAATGAAATTCTGCTCCGCCGGGTTTCGAACCACGGACCTCCCGCTTGTGAGGCGGGTGTGCTAACAACTGCACCACGGAGTCCACAAAGAAATATAAGAGACTTTTTCTCCACTCCCGACAACTCTATTATATCTGGGCTACACTGTATAATGTGAAAGCTTCACATGTAAAAATGGGAATTAGAGGTGCTGTTCCATTTATATTTTGCTATCCATTTAGATTAATGTTCAGGTATCCATCGAATTGGTGCTCTCTACAGAACTGTTCATAACCTAGTGGTGCGTAATCTTTTTCTCTGATGATTCCCCACTTATTAATGATCCAACTCTTCGTTTTCCACAACAGCGATGAGAAATCCACTAAATTCAGTTGTTCCACCAAATCAAATACCAGGAAATCAAAGGCAACGAAAATTAACGAGTCTGGATTGGGAAAAATACACATTTGTCCTTCTGTACGTCCTTTAATTCCTCACTTGACAGCCCTTCAATTCCCCACCAGTGGAGAATTTCCCACTGGTTACGCACCACTGATCCAGAACGTCTGTCTAACTCCCCACTGCAGCGGTGATCCCTCAAAGCGAACTCGATCTGTGGATCTTTGGATTACAAAACTGCATCATCTGAGAGGTGGCCCGCTTGTACGCTGGGTGTAACTGGGCCTATTGTCAGCACAGAGAGCTCATAACGTGGTCGAGATATTGCCTACACGAGCCACACGCATGCCAGCAATCCTTGCCACTGATTACCCTGTTCAAATACATACTCAGTATTCCTGAAGTCTGTCGAAACATCGTTTTCGTACTGATGTGATGGCAAATTGTGCGAATCTCCGGTGGCGCGCCAGACCAGCGTGTGTATCGTCCGTCATTGTGGCGTCGGTTTTGTGGTGTCGCCAGAGGTCATCCAGGCATTTTATCACCACCATTGACCCGGCGGCGCTAAACGACCACCGTCTACCAGTCTGCTCACGTCCTTTCAACCAGTGGCGGCGCCAGGATTTTTCCGATGTGGGAGGGTTGAGAAATATGTTGTGGGTGCTTGGCGAAACATTAGGAACTACACTCGAAATGTTCATGGGCAGGATTTTTAGGGGGATGAGCTCGAGGTATCTTGCCACATTTGGCAGGGGACTTCTGCTTCACAAGCTCCCCTTTGTGCCGCCCTTGCTTTCAACACTCATAACACCCGTGGACGTGTGTGGACGTGTGTGTGTGAGCAGTATACATGGACGACATTTCGTGTATAATCTGGGGTTCACCTGGGCTTGCATTCGACTTTACCGCCAGTTGACCGTTTTGCTAGCGTAGTCTGATCGCTCTCGTTTCTCGTTTGTCTGCGCTGATCTCTGTTTCTTTCTTGCAATATGAAAACATCGTTGTGTTGTGCTGCTAGGGGGGGGGGGGGGTCGTGTAACCTCTACTGGGCTTGACGTCAACATACACACACACACACACACACATATACATACACATACACGTGTGTATATCTACTAGTGTTGGCATCAGCTCTGTTTATCCACACATACACATGCAGACACGCATACATACACACATACACATACATGTACCGACAGATAGTCTGGAAAATAGATGAAGGAAGCTAAGATGAGAAGCATGCTGCTGATAGAAGTGTGTTTGTATGTGTGTGTGTGTGTGTGTTATTCAGTTGTTTAACACTCATTTGGCAAGTGTCTGTCGAACATCGGTTGTATGTGTATGTGTGTGCTTGTGTGTGTGTTTGTGTGTGTGTGTGTGTGTTTGTGTGTGTGTGTGTGTGTGAGAGTGTGTTTTTGTGTTGGAATCGTGTTGGTTGTTCTGCCAAAATGCTGGTGCCGCAGAGAGTTATGGTGCCGTGACCCGATAGACTAGTTCAGTCGGGCTTATTGGAAACAAACTATCCATCCATACTGACACGTGTCTTATTGCTTACGTAAGATCACTCATCAAATCATTGTTGAAGCTTGTTTGTCTGGAGCTCGTTTGGTTTTTACTTCGCCTGGGGCAGCAGTAACATAACTGAGCTAGAAATTGGCACTCTAACATAATTAATATGGAAAACCGACACGCGGACTATACGAAAAACATGTTTCATTAGACACATATCAATTTCTAGCCATTTTATTAGAAAAAATGCATGTACATATCTTTATTTAAATGCACATGTATGTATGAATATATGTATGAGCATGTATGCATGTATGTATGCGTATGTACGCGTTTGTCATTGCAAGTAAGTAGTTGTATCCGCTGCTAATAACCGTTGGCCTTTCATTGCGCCACTCAAACTGGGCTATGTATACGCCAGCACGTGTTTGTATGCGCGTGTGTGTGTGTCGAATTCGACGCGTCGACATCGACGTCAGTCAGTGGTGCGCGTCAGTCGTCGTGTGTGAGCGCGTGCTATCTGTGGTGTCCCTGCTCTCATTCACTCTCGCCTCGTTTCAATCATCACACACGAGCAGTGAAAGCCGCTCCATTCACGCTGTCCTAGTCACTAATTCCATTTGTGTCCGGTGCTCCCTCGTTCTCTGTTTGCTGCTTGTTTTTGTACGTGTGAGAGTGTTTGTTTATTTTTTCCCATAAAAGACGCACGACGAGGAAAAATCAACGTCAATCAACACAGAGTCCTCATCTGTAGGACAATGTGGCTTGGCATGGTGAGTTTTTTTTGACAACCTTAGTGATTTTGAAGTGCTTATTTGTAATCGAAAATCTAGCTTTGATATATTTATGGCTGAGTTGGGATTTTACGAATTATTGTGACGTTTTGTATATGTTTGTCGGCTTTAATTTTTCACAGGATACTTATTGGCCGGAATCATTATGAATGGTATTTCCCAGCAGTGGCTTATGTTTTTGGTTATGTTATGCTAATATCAAACCGTGCAATGTTTTTACAGATTATATTCCCCATGGATTCTTGAGCTCAGATAGCATAGAGTCAATGTGATTTCGGTGTTTATTTGCGCACCGCTGCTCAGCTGTAGAGCGTGACCACCTGTCGAGTCGGACATGACTTGAGCATGACCTAGTCATTCGTTGGACGGCCGCACGGCGAGTCTGCTGGTCCGCCTCTCTGTCAATCTGTCTGCGCGTCTGTGTGTACTTGTTATCGTTGTGGGCTGCCGGTGCCACGGCTCCGACGACCAGTCATGCTGCGACCCAAACCCAAGGACAAGCGAGCCAAGCAGCCCGCCTCCTCGGCGTCGTCGCGGCCCGACCGGCGCACGACGCGTGGTGTTCTCTACGAGAACGAGGCGATGAGGATACGTGCATTTGACATGGCCAGCGAGGTGGAACAGCGCAGTGGCGATATGCGCCGGCTTCGTCGCGAAAACGAACGGCTCAAACAACAAGTCTGCTGCGTACGTGAAGAGTACACGCGACTCGATCAGTTTGTCCGAGAGCTGGAAGAACTGGCGGCCACCACCACCACGACTACCTCCGTCACTGCAGCGTCCAATCTTGTGACACAGCCGCCTGTGGATGGTAATGGTGACTCACCACTGGATCTCGTGCGGCTGTTTCTCTCGGCTGAGCATCTGCATCTTGACCGACTACTAGACATTGTCAATAGTTTCCACGACGAGAAAAGCAAGCGTTGTTTTCTGCATCGCAATATACCGCACGAAGAGAAAGCCGACAATGGACAAACAGACAATGGATGGTCTTCTGACGGATTTGCATCGGCGGTCGACTATAATAGTGTGCCTCATGACATTCCAGATTTAGTAGGGACGGAGAAAACATCCGGCAAGATATCGTTGTATAATCGTGCGAGTACAACGCGTACTAATCAGCCACCCAAGCATAACACTAGCAGCGGCATCACATCGTGTGCACGAGAAAATGTGATGTCCTCTGACGCGGATAATACCGCTATTCGCACCGGTTTTGAGCCCTCTACTGTATTTTTCAATGTCGAGAAGGTCGAGTGTTTACGCGACCTTTCTGTCTACGAAGTTGTCGACGCGTTGGACGGTCAATTTGGTTCTCGTGTGAGTATCAGCTCAGTGCGTTCCGACCGCCATTGTTTTTTCATCACATGCGAAAACGCTGCCAGCGTTGATGTTCTAGAATCGGACGGCTTGAGACTGCGTGGTGAACTGATTCAATTGACTAATATATTGGCTCACTCTAGGGTGGTCAGCTTGATGGGCGTTCCAAGTTTTGTGACTGACGAAAATCTATTCTCGCTGATGGCTACATTCGGCACTGTCATCGGCGGAATTGATCGTCGATATCACAAAGGAATCGACACAGGAATACGTTGCTTCCGCATTCACGTGCGACCTGGTACGTGCATACCTTCCCGAATATCGCTTGGTGGTGATAGTTTTTGCTTGCATTTTTGTGACGGTGTTGTTTGTAACTGTGAAGCGGGGAATGATGTGCTCAAAACTCTGCCTTCGTTGGATGTAAATTCGTCGATTGATCACCATAGGGCAAATAATTCAGAATTAGCCCCATTTTCTTTGGCAGATTCAGTAGTTCCAGTGGATTCGTTCAAATTGGATAACATCAACTCCCAACTGCCTTCAATGCATTCTTTTCTTCATGCTGGTAGCTCAGTAGAAGATCGCGATACCTCTGGTCTACCTAGTGCACGCGAGGAGACCCATGCGAAGCGTCGAATTAAGCCCTTCGTTCGCGGTAATTTCAAAAGTAACTCGAAAGATGATGATTCCTTGGCAGCTCATCTTTCGTCTAATTCAGCTCTGAAATCATGTTTACATTTTCACAGTAGTCCACCTCCTTCATATTTGTCTCATATGCCTCCCATAAGCCTGTCCCGACAATGCAGTCCAGAACGTTTGGCAAAAGACACGAAATACAGAAACGGCACAAACGGCAAATACAGCTCCGATTTCTGCAAAGATACGCGGGGAAGCAGTGGCTCGACAAAGAGGCGAAAGGCTCCGGATCCACCGCCACTCACATCGGAAAAATCCACCTTAGTCAATGGTCGCGCAATCATCCACAGACCCACAGTTGGTGTTAGTGCTTCTGCTGGTGCCGGTGATAGCGGTCAGCAGTCGTTGGATCCTCTACGCGCCAAACTGGCGCAGTGTGAACAAATCAGACGGACTAGTCAGTTGTTGGACAGAGTCGGCGCTGGTGCGGACGATTGGGACGAGAGGAGCGTCGGTGATCAAGGAGATGGAGGATCACGCCGCTGGTCGGAGGCCATTGTTTCGGAAGATAGCAGTCGCACATCTCGATCGCAAGCCGCAGGCTCACAAGACACGGCTGATCTTCCGTGGTGTGGATGCTGGGGTACCGGGTGCTTTTGAGGCAACGGGAAATGGAGATTAACTCCGAATGTACTGATCTGCTTTAGATGACTATAACTATAGTTGGTGTTCTAGTTTTCCATATCACAACGTCAGGTCATCATTTCGGAACAGTGGCGCACATCGGAACCATCATAGTATTTTCTGGGACGAACAGTGAACATTCAAGTGCACATTATCATACACACACAGATACACACAAGCATAAACGCATACAAATGTGCTCCAAAACTCATCCGTATTATTTCAGATGCGAAGTATGAGAACAACGCATTTCCTATGTAAAGTCACCAATGTTTAGACCACTGTATCTGCTAGGCCAAAATCTTCACCAATTCGACTCTTCCAAGCTGTGTTCCTGTTTCTGTCAGTCGTGTACTGCCGCACAGCAGCGTGCATTCTCTGTGTTGGCTTAGTGAACGTTTTTGCGTGCGCAGACAATTAATATATTTTTGTATAAATATGCCAACTGCTTGTCGTGTGTGAAACTTCTGGTGTCTGTGTGAGTGTAGCAGTCGTGCTTGGTAACTGTGATATGTCTGCCTGTATGTATGTCTGTATGAACTGTATGCCGCATGCCTCATGTCTGGTCCATTGAATAGTATTCATTGATTATTTGATGTTCCAATTAAACCTTCGGCGATGTATGTCGGATTTTTCATTTTGTATATGATCATAGGTGTGTGTGTGTGTGTGTGTGTGTGTGTGTGTGTGTGTGTGTGTATATATTTTAGACAGAGGGTTTTCTACAGGGGTCCCATTTGGTCCAAGGCCCATACACTTAATCTATATAACAACTATATAACGGTTGATACAAGCTCGTGCTTCGCCTTTTTCCCCCCTATAAAAATCTCTTGACTTGCCACTGCGAGTGTGTGTGTGTGTGTGTGTGTGTGTGTGTGTGTGTGTGTGTGTGTGTGTGTGTGTGTGTGTGTGTGTATGTGTGTGTTTAATTCAGCCATGTCATTTCCTCGCTGGCTGTTGGCGTTTCATATGTGGCGCATGCACGACGTGAAGCGACAGTCGCACGCTTTTTTGTATGCATCACGGCTGGCGTTAGTGTTTGACTGAGAACAACTCGGGCTGCAGCGCGTTGAAACATTCATGAGAACTTGCCCAGGGCGAAATCTGTATTTCCGTCGTCCACTCGCCATAATATGCACTCGCAGAGCCGTTGTGAGGACTTATGGGCCCCCCCGAAGGCATCACTTGGGGCCCCCATTATAATTATAGCACCAAATAATGAATTTATTTATTAGACATAATCACAATACAAGGTCAGGTGAAAAAATTTGAGCAAAAAGGTAAAGGCATACATAATAATAAATACATAATACATATACACATACATATGATATAACATACACATAATGCATAATACATATACATAATAAATATGCTAAATTATAATATCAAACGTGAAGCAACGGGGCCCCTCAACATTCGGGGCCCCCCGGCCGGGGGGTACGGGAGGCGGTTGCTACGGCTCTGTGCACTCGTTTGATGTGTACTGTCAATGGTGTAAACGCTGTTCTTCATAGAAAAAATTACCTCCGTTCTAGAACGTTCGGTAGGATATTTGGCCGTTTCAAATTCCAACCGTTGTTTTTTCATTGGTCACCAAATGATCCATTCATACCACAGGTCAGCTTGTGACCAGCAAAATGATTTTCTCGAAAATTCTCTCCGTTTTGGACAAACATTTTTTGCACCTGTCTTGTGCGGATAAATGTGTGTGCTCATTATAGACTATATTGTTTCTGAAACTTGTTTCTGTAATATGCCAATCCTACGGCGCATACACACACACAAACATACAAACATACAAACACACACACGCACACACAGACAAACATACACGCACACACTGTACACACACGTGCACAGTATCATGGTGACGTGAAATCAATAGACAGTATAAACAGATTGAGTTTGCTACAGTGTATGAATGACCGAATTCTGTCCCCCATTCACGCACACACACACACATACAGACAGGAAGAGAAATATCTACATGCACACACAAACACACATACAAACATTTGGTGTGTGTCTACATAGAATCGACGTGTGATGGCGCAGTATGTGGAAAAATATCAGTTTGGCATCCCTGAGAGATGCACCAGCATGCCAGTTAGCAACACTTGTGTGTGTGCGTGTGTGTTTGTGTGTGTTGCGATCAATGGCGGCGCCAGGCGGGCTGGTAAGGTGGAGCTAAATTCGCCCCAAGAGTTGACCTAGCTAATGTAATGAGGTAATGCTTGGGTCAACCTCACTGATTTTCACTGAGAATTCGTCTTGGTAATCCCTCCTTAGAATTGGGGTTTTTCCCAATTCTTCTCGAAGCGATCTCTTGGCTACGCTATTGGCCTATATTTTGCTTGTGTGTCCCCATTAGTTAGAGAGCCTCGTATTTCCACTTGTGTTGTTCATGCAACACACACACACACACACACACACACACACACACACACACACACACACACACACACACAGTATGTCGTTAGTCAGTTGTGGTGTGTTCGGATATGTATGAGGTTGAGTTTGCGCGTGTGATTATGTCTTGTCAGGTGTTGCACGCAAACACACTGACACACACACACACACACACACACTGACACACACACACACACACATACACACACACACACACACACATACACAGTGGTGTGTGAGAAGGTGAATATTTGAAACACTTGAACAGAGCGATTTTGAGCAGTAAAGTTGACATGGCATGCAGGGGCTGATGCAGGAAATTTGATTGGGAGTAGCGAAATTGCCTTCTTGCTGGGCCGTTTGTGTGACTGATATACACCAGTAAAAATCATCCAGCTAAACTGATATTCGAATACATCATTTGTATAAAATATTTGAAATACTTTAAATTATTTTAGTACTTATTTTAATTATGAGTTATAATTTATAAGAATTGTATTTTTTATAGTATACTTATTGGAATATTTTGTGTGCGAATTTAAGCTTATACCTTATGAAAATTTTAATTATTCTTGTATTTTTTCTGCTGTGTTTGGTCGTGAGAGGGGGTAGGGGATGCTACCCCCATTCTCCTGTATTGCAACCAAGTTCCGTAAAATTTTCCAGGAACATAAAAAAATGAAAAAGACGGTGTTTGTTCCCAACGCATAAATTTCAATCCGAACGTGTGTGTGTTTGTATCTTTCTGTGTGTGTGTGTGTGTGTGTGTGTGTGTGTCTGTGTGTGTGTGTGTGTGTGTGTGTGTGTGTGTGTGTGTGTGTGTGTGTGTGTGTGCTTGTGTGTGTATTTGTGTGTGTGTGTGTGTGTGTGTGTGTGTGTATGTCGTGTGTCAGCTGTGCTAATGTATATTCACAGCTTATCTTGTGAACAGAGTTATCTTTACAAGTATTCATGGCAATCTTAAGTGTGAACCACACCATACACTACACACACACACACACACACACACATACACACACACACACACAAACACACACACACACACACACACAGACATTCATAAATAAACTGACGCATGCTTGCGTACATACGTCAAAAACGTGTGTGTGTGTGTGTGTATGTGTATGTGTATGTGTGTGTGTGTGTGTGTGTGTGTGTGTGTGTGTGTGTGTGTGTGTGTGTGTGTGTCTAATTGTTTATTAATGATAGTGTTCTTGTGTCGCCCGAGCTGCCAACGAGTGCCACTCGGGGACATTTCATCTTTCGCTCACTAAGATAACTTTGTGGGTGCACGGGCGGTTTCAGGGCGCGTAAATAGGCGAGTTATACGGCCTAAGAGAAAAATTCACGTTTATACGGGAAAATATTACTGATTATTACTTTTATTTTTCATTATATACTTGTAATATATTTATAATTGATATTATTTTCGTTAATAGTTTCATTAATTCCTGTATAATTATTATTAGTGATAGTTGTGTATATTTTCCGCTGTTTTTAAGCGATACAATTAAAACAGGTTTTACCAAGCGATTTGGAACGGCTGAAAAATTGAATATCAATGTACATAATGTATTGTATAATGTATTTATAATATCGGAATATAATATTTGTTCAATGTGTATAATATATAAAATGTATGTATAGTAAAATATATGTAAAATGTATGTGTAGTATCCAGAATGTATACAGAATCTAGCGAAATTTTAATAAATTAATTCATCGTTTGTCATCGATTTTATTAGTAAAAATTTTGGTTTTGCAAAATAATCCATTTTCACTTGTCAAATACCTATTTTTATTTAGTTTTGCCAGTATTATGAATTACTTTTTATGTGTAAACATATCAAATCCAATATTAACGCTTTGTATTAAAATTACGACACACACATACACACACAAGCACACACACATACACACACACGCACACACACACACACACACACACACACACACACATGTGCTCTTCGCTTCCAATTACACTGACGACTAAACCATTGTGTCATTCTTGTTGTTGAAATTGCGTGTTTGGGTGTATTGTGTGAGCGAATGTGTGTGTGTGTGTGTGTGTGTGTGTCGTGGCATATCTTTGGTTTTTGCTTTTCGGAAATGTTGAAAATGTTGGGATATTTCATTATAGTAATATTAATAACTATTATAATAATAGTACTTATTATTAATATTATTTAATTATTATAATAAGCATATTTCATGTTTTACGCGTATAACATGTGATATTTATCACTGTCTAATTATTCGTTTTTTGCCAAAGAGCTCAATTTGTATAGTTTTCATGATGTATATGTGTGGGCTTATACAAACATGCACACCACAGTTGTATGGGTTTATGCGCATAATAAATGTTATACCTTTGCATACATGTGCTTTCATATGCGTGTGTGCCTGTGTGTGTATATGTGTATGTATGTGTGTATGTATGTATGTGTGTGTGTGTGTGTGTGTGTGTGTGTGTGTTAAGCTTGATCGTTACACACTTTCAGAGCCAATGCGAGCTCTAATGGGACCACCTCGAAGCCAATATTTGGGACCCCCATTATAAATATAGCACCATTATAATAGATGTCTGACTTTGGGTGGACTCGGTGGTGTAGTGGTAGCACACCCGCCTCACAAGCGAGAGGTCCGTGGTTCGAAACCCGGCGGAGCAGAATTTCTTGGGCGAATTCTACAATCCAACAGCCCCTGTCCACCCAGCAGTCAATGATGGTACCAGATATCAGTCATGTGTTGTGTCATGCATTCTGGGGAGGTGGCCCTCTCTAATACGTCTTTCGTCCTTGTGGTGTCAAAGCGTGGAGAGGGTCGGTTCTGCGGTGGCAGCGAGTTACACGGGTTACACCTGTGTGTTCATAAGCTTCGGCTTCTTCCCGTGTAGCAGCTGTCACTTGAGGCCTTTAAACTTTAACTCTTGGCAAAAGACAGTTACGAGTTTATGCGCTACTTTATGATAAATTTCAATATAATTCAAGAGGCAACGGCGCTCCTCAACACTCCCCCCCTGAGGGGTGGCTCGGAAGGCGCTTGCAACGGCTCTACACACAGTTGCTACACACGCAAGGTGTGTTTGCGTGCAGGCACTATCTTGTTTTGATTGCACCGTTCGCAAATAACAAGCTCACACACACACACACACACAAATACACACGCACGCATACATATATACTTGGCAGTAACGTGGTTTTTGACGTAATTAACACGTTATTTCGGCTTGTTGTTTACTCGTCGGTTATATTATGTTTTTTCCACCAAAAAATCGACACCCGTGATTTTCAGACAAAGTATAAAGTTTTGATTTTTTCGTATTGTATGTGTGTTGTAATTGAATATGCCGAAAATAGGTGAGGGTCCTATGCAATTGACCAACTTTTAACACTTATGCATGATGACTAGGACGCCAAAAGTTAAGTTAGGGTTAGTAAGTGAGTTAAAGTTACTTTTTCATCTAAAGGTCACTTTTTCATAAGCTACCTAAAACTGCATGAAAAATTTGTATACGATAATTATGAAAAAAAGTTAATAGGTTACCAAAAGTTACTTCTTCATCGTTAGGTTACTTTTTTGCTTTTCGGTTACTTTTTTATCGTAAGGTTACCTTTTGTTATTTTGCTGTTATAAGGTCATTTTACCACGACGTTTGGTGACTTTTTGCAGATAAGAGGCACAAGAACGTATATATGAGGATAAAATAGCAAAAGAGATGTAATATCAAGTCTGAAGATCGTATAAATGTAATGTAATGTAAAAGAAATGTAGCGATGGGCTGCACGGTGACGACAGGCCTGGCACCAGGTGGCGCTGGGATAGCGCAATGAGTTTTTATGCCATTTCACTGTTTTTACTCATTCATTTATTGTCTTAGTTGTGTATTGTTGTTGCTTTCTATGTTGCTCATTCATGCCGCATACTCAGCACTCAGCTTCAGTTCATCAGCGCTAATGTCTATATGTAATCGCTTAGATAATGTGTATTGAGGATAAAGTCCTCAATACCTTCTTTGAGGATAAAGTCAATTCGTTGCTTTCCATTATTCCTCCTTCATTATCTCCTCTCAGACATATTTCCTCACCTGATCATTTTTCATCTTTTAATCATCTTAGTGTGACTGACTTAACTGCCCTTATCTCGTCAACTAAATTGTCGTTCTCTCCTTCTGATCCTATAAATTTTAAGGCAATTTCTGAATTGATTCCTTCCCTTTTGCCCTATTTTCTTCATTTGATTAATAGTTCTTTCCTCCATGGCGCTTTTCTTGCTGATAAACATGCTACAATCTACCCTATCCTTAAAAAACCCACGTTAGATCCAACTGTTATTAAAAATTATCGGCCTATTTCTCTTCTCAGCTTCCCTTCCAAACTTCTTGAATCTGCCATCTCTTCTCAACTTTCTCCCTTCATTAACCAATTTCTTGATCCTTACCAATCTGGCTTCCGTCCTTTACATTCCACTCAGTCTGTTCTTATTTCTGTAACCAATGGCGTTTTATCTCACTTCTCTTACCGTCGGTCTGCCTTGCTTGTTCTCCTTGATATGTCTTCTGCCTTTGATTTGGTTAATCACTCTATTCTTCTTTGTGATCTCTCTCATCTTGGTATCTGCTCTAGTGCTCTCTCCCTTCTCAAATCATATCTCAGTGGTCGGACTTATGCTGTGAAATTTAATTCCTGTGTCTCTTCTTCGGTTGCTCTACGTCATGGTGTTCCACAGGGCTCCATTCTTGGGCCTTTGTTATTTAATCTGTACATGTCTTCTCTTTGTCCTATTCTTCGTAAACACTCTATAAGTTTTCATATTTATGCTGACGATATTCAGTTTTACATCCCGCTTCCTTTTCATTCTCCTTCCCTGCTATCTGACGTGCTTTCTGATATTTCTTCTTGGGCTGCAGCTCGCAATCTTCTCATCAACACTTCAAAGTCTGAGTTTCTCCCTCTTCATCCTCCGCGCATTAGTCCTCCGCTGCTCTCAGTTCCCCTAGCCGTTACCGTTCGAAATCTTGGTATTATTTTTGATTCTTCGCTCTCATTTGTAGATAACATTCGCTCCGTCGCACGCACTTGTCGTCTGATCCTACGTTCACTCTATCCCATTCGTCCCTGTCTCGATCAATCTTCATCTATTAAACTTGTTAATTCTCTTATACTCTCTAGATTAGACTATTGCAACTCACTATACTTTAGCTTACCTCGTTCTTCCCTAAAAATACTACATCGTGTTCTTAACCAATCTTGCCGATTTGTTCTTCACCCTACTCCTTGCCGTCATACCTCCAGTTTTCTATTTAAGTTTCGTTGGCTTCCAATTGTCTCTCGTATCCACTTTCGCCTTTGCTGTCTAATCTTCAAACTCCTTCATGATCCTAGTCAACCGCCCTACCTAGTCAGTCTTTTAACTCGTTCTTATAATGTTTCTTCTCGTAGACCTGTTCCCCTCATCTGTCCTCGGGCCACTAATGAATCTTCGTGGTCCTCTAAATCTTTTACTTTCTTCGGTCCGCGTATCTATAATTCTCTTCCTTCTCATATTATTTCATCTTCTTCCTACCGCATGTTTGCTTCCCGACTTCAAAATCACCTTTTTGACATCTCGTTTGATCCTGCTTCTCACACTCTCACTCCTTTCGCCAAACTATGATTCCATTCAGCTATCCATTTTCTATTCCTCCTTATTCTACTCAAAACTCATGTGTATATGTGTATGTATAAGTGCATGTCTGTGTATGTATGTATATGTATAAGTGCATGTTTGTGTATGTGTGTATATGTATAAGTGCATGTTTGTGTATGTGTGTATATGTATAAGTACATGTTTGTGTATGTGTGTATATATATAAGTGCATGTTTGTGTATGTATGTATATGTATATATGTATTTACGCTTTGTTGTTCGTCTTTAAGTTATGCGCGCCCGTGTTTTTTACAGGCGCTATAGTAAATATATGTTTGTTTGTTTGTTTGTTTGTGTATTCTGTATCCTGCGTGAATGATCGTCTGATTCTGATTTCGCGTGATTTGTTTTCCCATTCTTACTTATGGTGCCCCATGTGTATGTGTATGTTTTTTGCTTATGTATGTGTGTGTATGTCTGTGAGTGTGTGTGTGTTCCTATGTGTGCATTATGTGTTCTTACTGTTGTCACATGTTTATCTCCATCGTTGTGTTTGCCTTTTAAATTTTGTCGCGCTTCTGTGCATATTAGCGCTATAACAAATACATTGATTGATTGATTGATGTATTGTCGATTTTAGGCTGTGCACTGAATGTATAAGTAGCGCCCACAATCGCTAGTTTACGTTGGGTGATCGGAGACAGTGATACTTCGATAATACCGTCGTGGTATTCGTGGGTGTTGAGTTGAATTCCAGGACTGTTTCACCTATCCGGTCAGTAGGTACTCCTTTACGCCGGTTTTACCCACCCCAATAGTATTGGAAAGAATGGTTTCTCACGCTTCCATCCTTATCCGCAATCCTTCTTCTATTCTTATTTTATTCTATCCATGTTTTGTGCTCCCGTCCTTGACCTCTCTGCTGAGGAAACCGATTGCTCGGGAGTGCATATAGTAGCGGCGTTTCGCTGCTTCCCGCGCGCCTTTCGTGGTCCTTTTGTCGCGTGCGGGAACAGCAGGAACGTTCTGGTGGAGACCCGAATACTCGCGGCGTACGCTGCTTCTCGCGCGCCCTCTGTGGGGCTCTTGCGATTGCGGTGAGTACGTCCGGGCTAGGCGGTCACTAAACGCTACAATGTCAAAATGTCTGCTGTTATGATTTTGCAATTGATATTCACCTTAGTATCTGTGCTACTCGTTATTTATACGTTTTTGGGTACGCAGGATAGCGTCATTCCATTTTAGGAAATGTCCACGAACCGGAGGGTGTCGTGAGATGTTTGGAGCGTGGTATATAGTACGATGTGTGAGCTCTCTATACCATATACTGCACTGTAGCACTTGACAGTACGTATTTACTTGAACAGGAATTAGCACGTGATTTTCAGGGCGTGAGATAGCGCCATTTCCCACGTTTGAATTTATAAGACTGTGAGCACAGGGTGTT
The DNA here is from genome assembly GCA_916048095.2 of Sacculina carcini. NCBI lineage: Eukaryota > Metazoa > Arthropoda > Thecostraca > Sacculinidae > Sacculina > Sacculina carcini. The sequence continues at coordinate 1,265,201 of OU696590.1, forward strand.
CATATGGGAGGACGGGGGCATTCACATATGCAGTGTTTACGCGCACACTAATATACAAGCTGTAGTACGTGTTATTTGATATAAAGTTTCATTGAAACAATATAAAGAACATTATTGTGACCATTACTAAAAAATATATATATTTGCAATTAGTGTATTTCACTTTTGTATTAGCTGTCCACTTTAAATTGCATTTTGATGGTTATGTTCCTTTTCTCAAAGTCTAACAAAACCAAACATATTGTTAAGAGTTCTAGTAAATCGATAAGAAAACAGGCTAATAATTCTGAAATTTATCATAAACCGTGTCTTCATTATTTTTGTTTCACGCTGTATGATGACTATATAACAATCTATATAACAATATACACCGGTTTAGTCTCTTCTTTGCAACATTTCTCGATCCGCCTCTGTTCTAGCGATTCCTCGAGTTATTCTGATTGCGTGACTGATATTTTAGCTGGCGTGCAACAAGGTGTGTTCAAGTGAAGCAACGACGCTTGCAGAACGTCAGTGTGACTTGAACAACCTCTCGAGTAGGTTGTAACCAGTCTTGCTTTATGCATGACTGGTTACAACCTACTCGAGAGGTTGTTCAAGTCACACATATGTGTTGGTAGAATATGCTGAGAGGAGTTCGGTGCGGCGGCACTGAAGCAGCCGGAAGTCTGGTTGGAGAAGGGCGGCAGTGCGAATGTGAGTGTAGCGCGGGGTTGTTGTGTTGCCGGCGGTGTTTGGTGTGGCTAGCGCAGGAGATGGAGAGTTGAATTGGTGTGGTGTTGTGGCATCTATTTCCCTTGTGTTTTTAACCTAGAATTATACGTTCCCAATGTGTGTTTTTTCTTCTTACAACCACATTAATATAAAAATTAATTGTAGTGATCGCCAAATATTGCTCCTGGTTATGCTCCTTTTTTGCGATGTTCGCCACATATTGAGTCACTTTTGGTGGTTTGTTGTAAAAATGGTACCAGATCGGAGAGAGGGTGGAAAATAGTACCTTGGCCACCGCAGGCTTGTCACCAGATGGCGCTGGGATAGCGCAATGAGTGTTTATGCCATTTCACTGTTTTTACTCATTCATTTATTGTCTTAGTTGTGTATTGTTGTTGCTTTCTATGTTGCTCATTCATGTCGTCATACTCAGCACTCAGCATTAGTTCATCAGCGCTAATGTCTTTATGGAATCGCTTAGATAATGCGTAGTAATGTGTCATACCAAAATAAGAGTAGCGCAGGGCTTAGTTGGGCATCCCTGCCAACGTTTGTTTTCGCAGTTTTCGAAAGCAATCATACACCGATTACACGGTTGTGTCGTTTCTTAAAGTTTGGTCGTATGGACATTTCTATCTATGCGGTCAGTGGGTGATGGTTGGTCCTTGTCCGATATTTAGTGCTCCCAGTATTGGGTCCACTCTCTCTGGTCCACAGGGCTCTCTGCGGAGCAAACGGGTTGCTCGGGAGTGCAACTAGGCGCTTACCGCGTGCCTTTCGTGGTCCTTTTTGTCGCGCGGGGCGACAGACTGTCGCGCAACGCCGCGTTACAGTAACAACCCGGAAAGAGGATAGAAAAGGACTGGTGTATCTTCTTCCTACAGAACTGCAAACAGCAATTGAACTTTTTTGGCGGTTACTTTAGGTAGGTGTAGTTCAACAAACAAACCGTGTCTTTCAATCAGCAAAGGCGTCATAAACATTTGATAAAGAGATACAAAAGTGATAATAATATTGAATACAGTTACTTTTTCTGATTTTTAGGTTACTTTTTTGACAGCCCTAATGATGACTGTCATCCCCACCCCCCCGAGCCTCGACACAAATCTACGCTCTTGCAAAAACGGATTGCGAACACGGTGCAATACACTGCCAAAGGCGCTGTTATGTCAACACAACTGGGGCAGCCTAGCACAGCATCAGGTTTCACTTGGGAGCACAAGGAAGGAATCCCCAGATTATGCACCGGCTGGGTGCGCCCCTACCGTAAGATGTTTGTTGACAGGTGTGATGTGATCCGTGTCTCTCTGATTTGGCACCTGCCATAACACCGCGACCACCGTCCGTGTGTGTCTGTATGTGTGTGTGTGTGTGTGTGTGTGCGTGCTTGTGTGTGTCTGTGTGTGTGTGTGTGTGTGTGTGTGTGTATGTGTGTGTGTGTGTGTGTGTGTGTGTGTTTGTGTGTGTGTGTGTGTGTGTGTGTTTGTGTGTGTGTGTGTGTATGTCCGTGTCTGTGTGTGTGTGTGTGTATGTGTGTGTGTTTGTGTCTGTGTGCTTGTCTGTGTGTGTGTGTGTGTATGTGTGTGTGTTTGTGTCTGTGTGCTTGTCTGTGTGTGTGTATGTCTGTCTACGTCTGTGTGTGCTTGTGTGTGTGTACGTGAGAGTGTGTCCGGCTGTATGTACAACAGCGTGTTAGCTTGTGTGTTACCTGTGGGTATTTGGGGTAGGGATGTGTGTGGGGGGGGGGGGGGTAAAGTGGGTGCATGAGTGTCTTGTCAAGTGGGTTGTTTTCGACAGTTGAACCATCAATCGGTTCACACCTCAAAAATAGCACCTCCACACACACACACGCGCACACACTCATACTCACACACACACACACACATACACACACACGCATACATACACATTCGATCTCAACGTGGGTGCAATAAGTTTGCAGTTAACGTTTGTAGCCATAAAGTCGAGGCAATGATAAGCTTCCATTGCAGCTCTTGAGTGTCGTCAAGCGTCAGCAAGTGGTCTTCAAACAAGCATATATCCAGCGCAGGGGCGGGTCGAGAATTTTACTATTTTTTCGGCAGGGCTAGGGTAGGTTTTATATGGATATTATATAGACCTTATTTGAATATACCAAAAACGAAAAAGTGTATTTGTCCTATAGTTTTGTTTTCTGATTAATGCCCAAGTGTTGATGGGTTTTTTTCTGTTCATCATAAATCTGCTTTTGTGTCGAGTTTATCGCGGAGTTGTCCGATTCTGCGGTACTGTATACCAGTGGTTCTCAAAGTTTTTCTTACCGTGGCCCTTTGAATTGGTACTCTATACCAAAATCCTGGGAAATGTTTAAATGTGAGGAGCAAAATTACAATTCGCGTCTCCTACGGAAAATATATAATCGGCTTGCATAAATTGCAGTAAATTTGCAAAAATTGGCAAAACCAGAATAATTATGGCTCATTATAGATTTAACATGGTTAATATGCAGGAAATTTTTTGTCGTCGTATTCCCAGCTATACCACCAGATTTATTATTTACTATTACTAATTTTTGCCGAGCAAAAATATGAAACAAATTAATATTAAATTTGCCGATATAATTAAAGTTATCAGTTGTTCTGCTAGTTGGCTGCCAAAACTGCAGGCATTTTTATAGACAGCTTTTAACGCCACCTGGGCAGATGGCGCTGTAGTCGGTACATCATTGTGGCAGCCATCTTTATCCTCGAACTTGTTCCTCAATGGCGGCGCAAGGCTTGCTTCGTTGGGCTGGCTGACGGAGGCTAAGGAAAATGTGCGAGTCTTGTCGAAACATGAGAAGCTACAGCCAAAATGTCTATGGTCAGTATTTTTTGGGACTCAAGGGAGTTCAGCACTTGTTGGGGGTGTCTCGTTAGACCAGACACAGACACTATAGAACTTCCCTACACATAACCCAGTCCAGTGATCTGGGACTATTATTTCTCCCATTCTCCACTGCTTGATGAGCCAAATGTTCATCTTCCACAACAGCGCTGAAAAATCCAATACATGCAGTTGTTGCTCTAAATCAGTGGTTCTTAACCGGGGTATTCATACCCCTTGGGGAATGGTAACAAAAGACCGGAAGCATGGGAATATATTTCTGGGTACTGGTATTATTATTATTATTATCAATTACAGGCAAATCCAGTAGCATGCGAAGAGTGCACGCACTATTACCACCCTAAGGTGGCCCCATGTACCGGATGCACCCAAAAGATTAAGAGAGAAAGATAGTTCGAAAAAAAGTCTAGAAAGAGTTCCGATATCCATATTCCGAGTTCCATTGGAAAGAAAATAATAAATAAATAACAATAAATAATAAACTATCGTCCGATAACACTCCATAACTCATGTCAATCCGCCCACGTTCCTAAATAAATAATAACATTTGGTATAAATTATCAACGGTTTATGAATAATACAATTTGGCAACACAATTTTTTTCCAATTTGCCGAAAATGTTTTGACGGAATGTATATATTTCTGACGCGCTGATTTCAAATATCACATTGGTTTTTCTAGATTGGCTCTAGTTTTTTTGGTATTCAAGTTTTTTGTTGGCATTATATCACAATCACAATACTATGATATCAGGTTTATTGTTTGTTCATTTACTGTTCAATATCATTTTATGGGTAATACCGCTTTTATTTAAAAAAAAATTGAATAATTAAACCTTAACTTGACCTTTTTTGATAGAATATGCACTCCTTTGTAACATTCCTTTCTTGCTGAAATCCTCCAGGTTTACCAACTTAGCTAGTAGATGTCGTTGAATTATTTCGCGTCAAGTTAAATCCAATTATGAGCAATTATCAGAACTTTTAACATTCAATTGCCCATAAAAATGCATTATCTGATTAAAATGCACATGAATTTGTTCCGAACATTATTCTCGATTATTTATTAATAAGGGCATACGTAGTGCCATCCTCATCACTTTTTTTATTGGTCTTGACTTCCACCATTTATGCTGCGTGTATTCTGCCTATTGTCTTAGATGTGTATTACTTCACAATCGAAATATGTTCGGCTCTCTACCACTTACTCACTCAACAAAATTGAAATGGGCTGATGAAAATATCAACATGGTTCTGGATGTTGTTCAACATGTATCAATGGTCCATTTGTGTTAACTTTAAAATGGTAAGCGTTTTGCTTGGACAGCAAATTGGGTACACCAAGTTTCCATGTTTTCTCTGTCTGTGGGACAGCAGAGCAAAAGAGGAACACTGGTAAAGGAAAGTATGGCTCTTGAGAAGAGTCATGACTGTTGTTCAAGTCAAAATCGTCAATATGCCACTTGTAAATCAAGAGTAAATAATTCTTCCTCCACTGCACATCAAGCTACAACAACAACAACAACGTGTATTTGCTATAGCGCCGGTAAAACAGAAGCGCGAAAAAGGGAAAACATCAATTGAGATAAAAAGACAATTGTAAAGAATATGGGAGAAATGAGCAAGTAAAAGAAAGATATGTCACAAAACAACCAAAATTGTGAAATAGCAAGCACAAGCACAAAGGGCACAGTTCCAAAAAATCAAGTGGTATGTTCGAACAATAAAATCGACAGATAATTATTACAGAGAACATTCACAATAGAATAAATAAAGCAGCAAGGAAGGAAAGGAAGCAGTAACTGTGCTCAAGACAGGGAAAAATAAGACATTGAACAACGAGGAGAATTGAAACAATCATGAAACGGAGAAATGAATGAATGCTAGGCTTAATGAAGCAGTTTGTAAAAGCTCTAGACAAGGAAGGAAGCTGCTTTGAGTATCTGTGCAAAACTCATCCAAATAAATAATCGTTGATAATTATCAATGATCATGCCATTTCCTGGTAAAGCGTATCTGGTACAGTGAATTCAAGCGATTGAAATACTCGTGGATCTGGAAGACATAATGGAAAATAATAGGATTGGAGGTAATTATTTGAACAGTCAAGTAAGTCGGGGATATGGGACCATATTTGACAATCCATTTAGGATATGGAAGCATTAAAATGTTGAGAACCTCGGCTCTAAATCAAATAATTACAAGTCAATAGAGATGAAAATTGCCGAATTCGGATTCATATAAAACACACGTATTTGTCGTTCTGAACGACCTTTAATTTCCCACTGGTTACGGAGGATTTAGCTAGTCGACTTGGACCATATGTCTCCCAAACTTAAGCCAAAAAATGGATTAATAAATAACATCCCTAGTAATTTCCTCGATTATTTGAATTTCAACCAATTAAAATGTTGCAGTTACATCATTTGCGGATGCAACTGTTTTTCACTTCTCAATGATTATTCCTGGTGTGTCCTGGTGTCAAAACGATGTGTGATCCTCATCCACTACTCCACTGAACACGAAATATCTCACAAAATGTCACCCTGTAATGTATTAAACACTCAAAATAAACCAAATTATGTCAAATTGTCAGTCTTGTGTGAACTTTCTCCGCGAACGGTCGTGCTTTCCTCGTTCCCTCTAAACCACTGTTTGTACCTTTACCCTTGTTTACGTGTTCGTGTGCTATTGAGTGAGTGAGCGAATGTGTCAGTCGCGTGCCCGTAAGTGAGTGCGCCAATCCGCGTGGTTTGTACGTGGGTACATTCGTGTGTGTGTCTGTGTGCACGTGTCCGGTGTGCGACCCGTCGCCATCGTTGTCCTGTGCTGTGCTCTTTCTCACCAGTTTTTCGTCTGCTTTATTCGTCCACCCCACCATGCCTGTAATGACGAACGCTGATTGTTCGGTGTGCAACACACCGTCCAGCGATATTTCGTGTGGACTCTGTGGGCAGCACCTGCACAAAAAGTGCATCAATGTCTCAGCAGGTTTGCTGCGACAAATAGCAAAATCTTCACTCCGTTGGCACTGCATGGATTGCCATGAAAAGTTATCCTTGATTGCTGACAATCATCGCCCATTCACAAGATCTTCTGACGGTGGCCTCATCACCGGGTTGAGTCCATCTCTCGAAAAACAAATTGATACCAAGATATCCACAGCTGTTGCTGCACTGAGGGCTGAGTTTATGGATTCACTTGATAACGCCACCAATATACCTCCTGTCGCCGCCACTGATGATCCTGTCGCCGCCACTGCTCCTGTCACCGCCACCGCTGATCCTGTCGCCGCCACTGCTGATCCTGTCGCCGCCACTGCTGCTGTCACCGCCACTGCTGCTGTCACCGCCACTGCTGCTGTCACCGCCACCGCTGATCCTGTCGCCGCCACTGCTGATCCTGTCGCCGCCACTGCTCCTGTCGCCGCCACTGCAGCTCCTGTCACCGCCACTGCAGCTCCTGTCGCCGCCACTGCTGATCCTGTCGCCGCCACTGCTGATCCTGTCGCTGCTGTCACCGCCACTGCTGCTATCACCGCCACTGCTGCTGTCACCGCCACCGCTGATCCTGTCGCCGCCACTGCTGATCCTGTCGCCGCCACTGCTCCTGTCGCCGCCACTGCAGCTCCTGTCACCGCCACCGCTGATCCTGTCGCTGCTGTCACCGCCACTGCTGCTGTCACCGCCACCGCTGATCCTGTCGCCGCCACTGCTGATCCTGTCGCCGCCACTGCTCCTGTCGCCGCCACTGCAGCTTCTGTCACCGCCACCGCTGATCCTGTCGCCGCCACTGCTGCTGTCACCGCCACTGCTGCTGTCACCGCCACTGATCCTGTCACCGCCACTGCTGCTGTCACCGCCACTGCTGCTGTCGCCGCCACTGCTGCTGCTGTCGACGCCACTGCTGCACCTGCGCCTGCACCTGCGCCTGCAAGTACTGTAACCTCTGCCGTCACTACCCGCAAAACATTTTGTGATGGTCATAACGGTAATTTGTCTGCGGTGGGTGGTTTGGCTCCGAAGATAAATGCATCGTACTCATGCATTCTGAAATCTGATTCTGTGTCAAGCGAGCAAATTGCGTCTGCCCTATCCAATATCCCTATTAGGGGTGTCTCAAAAACTGAGACAGCATTTGTGATCAAATGCGACTCCGCCTCCGGTGTGGCATTGACCATGAATTCCCTGTCGAAATCTTTCCCAAATTCCGACATATCACAGCCTTCTCGAGCCCCTATTACGCCTAAGATCACTATTCCCAACATTCCTCCTAGTTTGTCTTCCAATGCTCTTGTTGAATCAATATCCGCCAAAAATCCGTCGCTCTCCCCGTTCATAGAGGATGGAAGCATGAAGTTCTTGTTCTTCACTTTCGCTAAGTCTAATTCGCGCTGTGCTGTTTTTGCCGTGACCCCCATTTGTCGAGATGCCATACGCGTCCTTGGGGACAGAGTATACGCCCACCTTTCATGTCTCCCTGTACACTCTAGATACTGGATTTCTTGTTGTAAATCGTGCCTAGGCCTGGGTCACAGTGCTTCCAAGTGTCGCTCCAGACCATCCTCCCCTAGGTGCGGTCACTGCGCCGGCACACATCCTTCTTCCCAATGTCATGATCGTGGCAACCCAAAATGCTACAGATGTAGTTTAGCAGGGTTGATGTCTCACCACTCCGCCTTCTCGCTATCTTGCCCTTCATTTGTTGACGCCATTGTTGACTTGAAACAACGTACTGAGGATTCAAAAAACTGATTCTGAATGCTTTGATCCCAGTGAGCCCTCGCACCACCTTTCCTTCCGTCACTTCAATTATTCCTGGTGTCTCTGAATGGGAAATTAAGCCACAAATTGGCCTTCTCAACATTCGATCGGCCAGGAATAAGGTTTCTTACCTCACTGATCTCCTTTCAAGATATGACCTAGACTTCCTTTGCCTCACGGAAACTTGGCTACAAGATCTGGAATGTAACTCTTTCCTGGCGGCTTTACCTTCCTCATACTCTTTTTTGCACGCGTCGAGGTCTTCCTCGTCTCATCACTCCAAAGGCGGTGGTGTTGGTATAGTTTTTCGCAAACCTTATTCTGCCCGCAAACATCAAACACTCACATTTGTTCCCATATCCTTTGAATACTTATCCCTAGTCACACATTACTCCTATGGCAAAATATTTTGTATTTCTATTGTCTACAGGCATAATCACGCAGGGACATTGCCTGCTTTCTTCGATGAGTTCTCTGCACTCATTGAGAATTTGACTGCGACATTCTCTGATTCTTTCGCTATCTTAGGGGACTTTAATTTCTGGACAAATGTGTCCCCTCCAACTCCATCGACCCACAGATTCCTATCTCTTATAGATTCTTATGCACTTTCTCTACTCCCAAATTGTCCCACGCATATATCTGGCCACACACTAGACGTTGTTCTCGTTCCCTCTCCTCTCTTCATGCCCAACACTAGTAACCCCCTAGTGCAGGTTCTGCCACCTGATCAAAACATTTCCGACCACTCCCTGTTGTTGATTACCCTACCTACTCTCCATTCAACTCCTACAATCCAGGCGGATTCCAAAACTATTTCCTTCCATGATTATCGGGTGTATGATCATGGCACGTTCTCATTTTACTTCGCTCAGTTCCTTCCGCCTCTTAGCTTCTTAAATGTACCTGCTGAACTCCTGGAATCATTTTTAGACTCGCGGCTTTCTGGTATCCGAGATTTGCTTTTTCCTATCAAACACATTAAAACCTTGACTTCCCCTAAAAAACTAGATCTTCCGAAAAATATAATACAATCTAGGAGGGAGTTGCGCAAACTTGAGCGGGTTTGGTCTCGAACTCGTTGCGATGCCGACTGGGAAGCATTTACCTCATATCGTCGAGCCTATATATCATCTCTCGAGAAATTCAAAGTTGATAGGGTTTCAAATCTGCTCGCCAATAGTCATTCTTGTTCTCGGTGGTGCTTGCTAAACAAACTCATTGGTAAACAGACTCGTATATCTCCCTCATTCACTGCGAAAGAGTTTGCAAATTTCCTCATATCTAAGGCTTCTTCTCTTTTGGGAATTAACTCGTCCCCAGCACCAGTACCTCACACAGTAGTTAAAAGTGCAGTGAATCCTTTACAGTCATTTGACCAATTAACTTTATTCGACACCTTACAAATTCTAAGGAAAACAAGACCTTCGTCATGCCCTCGAAATCCCATTTGCTATGGAAAGATTTCAAAAAGTATCTACTTATTAGCCCCTTTTTATACCCACCTCATCAACAGTTCCTTCCTCCAAGGCTCATTCCTCGCTTCAAAACACGCGGTTGTCAAACCTATACTAAAAAAACCTAATTTAGACACGTTTTCTACAGCAAATTATCGCCCCATTTCCCTTCTAACATTCTCAGCCAAAATTATTGAAGCTGCAATTTACAAACAATTATCGCATTATATCATGGATAACAATTTTGTCGATCAATTTCAATCTGGTTTTATCAAACATAGATCCACCGAAACCGCTCTTCTCAAAATTCAAAATGACGTTCTCCAACAGTTTTCATCTAAAACTCCAATTATCCTTATTTTAATCGACCTTTCCTCAGCTTTTGATTTAGTTGATCATTCTGTCCTCATCCAGGATCTTCGTTCATTTGGTATATCTGATTCTGCTCTTTCACTGTTCATTTCTTACCTATCCGACCGTAGCTTTTCTGTCCAAATTGATTCCGATGAGTCCCCTTCACATCCAATCACTTCTGGTGTCCCTCAAGGATCTATCCTCGGTCCCATTTTGTTCAACATTTTCATGTACTCCATTTGTCCTCTCCTCCGATCCATGTCTCTATCTTATCACCTCTTTGCCGACGATATACAAATATATTTACCTGCTTTTCGCGAGAACGATATTCCTAACATATTCAACGCTATCAATTCCTGGGCTTCCTCTAGATCACTTGTTATTAACCACTCTAAAACCCAATTCCTACTATTGCAAACCCCTTGTATGGATTTCCAAGTGAACCAACTGAAAATACTGCCACAAGTTAAAAGTCTTGGTGTATATATTGATGCCTCACTCAGCTTCTCTCACCACATTAAAATCACTTTACGAAAGTGTCGCTATATACTACGTAACCTCTATATGTCGCGTAAATACCTAGATCAACGTTCCTCCATTGCTCTAATTAATGCCTTTATTTTCCCCCATCTAAATTATTGTTCCTCTTTGTTTTATTCTCTACCAAAAAAAGACATTTCTTCCTTCCAATCTATTCTCAACCAATCGTGCCGTTTTGTTTTCAGACTTCCTTCCCGTCATCCTACCTCTCGACACCTAAAAACATTGAGATGGCTTCCTTTTAAATATATGACCCAACACAAAATATGCTGTCTCACTTTCAAATTGATCAACTCCCCCTATCCTCCACCCTATCTGAAGGAGCTGGTAGTGCCAGTCTCACACAACACTAACACTCGATCATCTAGCGCCCTTCTAGAACCCCGAGCAGTTTCCGAATCATCATGGTCTTCCAAATCCTTCCAATACATTGCCCCCCGTCTGTACAATAAACTTCCCCGTTCAATTAAATCTTCCAGCTCCTATAAATCTTTCAGCAGCAAATTTATAAACATCTTTTGGATGTGTACATAGATTCATGAGCCCACACCGATATCATTCGTTTTTCTGTTGTATACGTGTTTTTGTGTGACTCTTGTGTGTCTTATCCCGCTGTGAGCCAAAGTTTTTATTTTTTATTTTTTTTTTTTTTTTTATGATGCATTTTAATTTGTGTGTACATTGTGTGATTTGTATGTATATTTTCATCCATGCCAATACTTTGTTGTATAAAGTGGCAATACATTTCTGATTTCTGATTTCTGAAATTTGCTTACATGTGTATTCTGTGAAATACGGATGAAACCATGGAAAATTTTATTTGATACGCTTTTGAGTGGAAATATATTCTGACATAAGTGAATATTATAAAATTTCAATCACAAAAATATATAATAAATAAGTATCTTACATTTTTATTTATTTTAAATCGAATTCATTTGGAAAGAGTCAGATATATTCAGCATGTATCGTATTTTATTATATTGTATTATACGGTCATTTTCAACAAAGTAGAGGCGACCACCAGTTTTGACTGTTTCCAAGTGAAGTTGTATAGAACAAACATATAGAGAAAACATTTAGAAACATTAAAGTAAACATATAGAGAAAACATTTAGAAACATTAAAAGTTTAGGGGAAATATTATATTTATTTATTTATATAATTTTGTGATTGAAATATTATCAAATTATTTCTTATTAAACTTTATAGCAATACTCAATTATGTTTTGTTTATATTTTTGGGGGTAACTTTGCGACGCTATGTTTGTAAGAACTCTTCAATATTTTCTCATTAGCTACGCCGAGCTATTAAATAACATAGCACTGATACAGGGAACCAGGTTCCATCGGACACCTGGCGACTGGTCGGTGTCTGGATTCCTGGTTCTCTGCTCCGAATACGCCGAATCGAGCCATCTAGTGAGTCTAGTCAGTAGGGCTGGGCAAGAATCGGATTTCTGAGAATCATCAGAATCGATTTTAACCGTTAGCAGAATCGTCAGAATCGAGTCTAGAATCGAGTCTGATGTGTAACCAGGGGAATCTCCCAACATCTCGCACAATGGTTATACGCATACAAATCGAAATACAGTTGCTCCAATTAGGTGTGTTTGGGCTAGAGCAAATGATAGTATATACTAAATAGCTATCGAAAACCTAATTAAATTTCTTGACGCGTGCTAAAATCGCATTGAAACAAACGATGGTTGAACGATTTTATTGAGCGTGCGTGCTGTGGATGTCGGTGTGTTTTGTGTGTGTTCGTGCAGAATGGACAGTCACTGGCGGATCCAGGGGTTCAGGGGGATGAAGAGCTCATTAAGAGGTCAAAATATTGTTTGTGTAGAATTTGTTGATATAATCATTATTGCAAATACGTTGCATAGTGATACATGTACATGAATGACAGCCCCCAAGGTTTAGCTCCCCCCTAAAATTATTCAGCTTCTCACAACATTGCGCCTTGTATCCGCTACTGTTAACAATGTGGTGCGTAGAATCAACGCCACCTAGTAGTCTAGGTGGCGTTGGTTGCACGTGTGTTGTAAATCGTGAAGTGCGAGATGTGTCGGTAGATGGAGTGTCTGGTGTATCAGCTCGCCTCTGATTGGCTGAGGTATGTCGTAATGTATGTATGCGTGTGCGCATGTGTCCTTGCTTTGTCCTCGAGCATCGCACGGAGTTAGTTTGCTCAACAAACTTTGTTGTTTCATTGTCGTTTGTTTCTGTAGGCGCACGTGGAACAGCAATGAATCTTTCTATTAGCAATTGAATCAATCTTTCAATTGTTTTCAATCGTTTCGCTGCATAAGCCGTTCTCATGAATCTCCGCTGAGTCACAAATATGACAAATTGCGCTCGCAGTGAAGAAAACTGCGACCGAATTGGCTAATTTGTTATATCCATGATTGCCTCCATTTTCATATTGCAATTTCTCAACTGGATTCGATAATTTTTGGTGCGACACAAATTTCGTCTTGCGCCACCTCATGGCCCTACCAGCGGTGTGTACGTCGATTTCTTTGTTTGTCTGTGTGTCATGTTTGTCCGCGTCATTGTTTGTTGTTGGACCATGTGTGCGTGAACTTTTTTGTACGCGTGTCTGGTTCGTCCTGTCCTGTTGTGTCTGTGAGTGTGAATACAGTCGGTCCATGGCATTCACGTTCACTTACACGCTGTTCAGTAGTATAGCTTCGTAACGAGCCAAATCAACGAGTGCAGATGCGGTACAACAAACAATAACTGAAAGCTCGGTCTTAGTCAAGTGCGCAAACTGAATACACAAAATTAAGCATGACTCAATAGAAACAGCAACCAACAATACATATAAATATTAATAACTGAATCACTACACTACACTGAAACATGTATTTATTTGTATATTTAATTCATTTTGAACATTCGCTGTTGAATTATGTTTCACATGCTTCAACTTTCACTTTCTTGGCGTAAGAGGAAATTACGGTTGTTATGGAATTTGTTATGATTTTGATTGAAATCAAACATAGTTGTAAAAGTATATGTCAAATAATGTGTATAATTATGTGTATAGTGACAAAACTGGAAAATTACCCTCATACACCGATAGTAACATTCTAATACCAGATAGTAACATTTTAAACCTGCAATATAACAAATTGAATAATGAGCGAAGTCGAGTCTGACCAGAATCGATTTTGAGCGAATCGAACCTGGGCGGAGTCGAGTCTGGCCAGAGTCGATTCTGTGAATCGAACCTGGGCGGATTCGAATCTGGCCAGAGTCGATTCTGAGATTCGAATCTGGGCGGAGTCGAGTCTGGCCAGAGTCGATTCTGTGAATCGAACCTGGGCGGATTCGAATCTGGCCAGAGTCGATTCTGTGATTCGAATCTGGGCGGAGTCGAGTCTGGCCAGAGTCGATTCTGTGAATCGAACCTTGGCGGATTCGAATATGGCCAGAGTCGATTCTGTGATTCGAATCTGAGCGGGTGGACGATATATCTTATTGAATATTTTATTTACTGTTCATTGTTTCAAATTGAATTTTTTATATTGAATTTTCTATTGTTCGGTTGTTGTTTTTATTCTTGGTTGCTGTTATGGATCAAATCATGTTTTTATTTATCTGTTGGTAGCTGTTGCTTGTTATATATTGACTTATATATTAATATTTATTCCCACCTATTCATATTTATTGTTTGATATTTATTGAATAATACATCTACTTGCTGTGGATAGTTTGTGGATAGAGGAGGAGTTTAGGTGAAATGAAACAATGGAGTGATCTTATCCAGATCTTTCCAGATCTTTTGGGCGCTTCCGGTACATGGGAGTCACCGCAGGGTGGTAATAGTGCTTGCACTCATCCCATGCTACTGGATTTGCCTGTAATTAATAATAATACTAATTTTAGCATACCGAAATGGAGTACCCCAATAACACCGAGAGCAGTACCCCCAATAACTATGTGTTGACTATAAAACCTCTGGTGTAGGTACAGCCGCTATATATATCAAATTTCCATCCGTGTATTCATATGCTGGAATATACCAACACGGTTGTTATTACCGATTATCAGCCTAAAATCATGGCGCATCCATAATACAAAGTTCAATACATACAGCGTGGGCGGATCTACTGACACTGTTCAATCGAGTCATCCCACACACGCACACACATACACACAGACACTCGCACACAATCACACATATATCCATGTATATGCATTGATGACTGCTATTGCCATCTAGTGGTGCAGCGGTCAAACTCTGGCCAGTCGCAGTGTTAATACAGTATATCCCGGTAAAATTAAATTAATTTAATACTAAACGAAGTTTTATCCATATGCATTCTCCGATTTTAGTGTTTTGTTAGAGTGAATCTTCAAATAAAGTCAACCAAGAAAATGTCAGAATCGATCTTGACGAATCAGACTCGATTCTGCAGCCCGGTCACTAGAATCGCTAGAATCGATTTTGGAGTCGATTCTCGCCCACCCCTACTAGTCAGTTGTGCTCCGACAGTGTGTGCGGTCGGACGTACCCGCTCCGTCCAGACGGCTCCCTGGTGCGAGTTGTAATGATGTAGTGATGCACATCTCGACCAGCGGGAGATTGGTGTTGTGCTGATTCTGTTCCGATTGCGGCCAAATAATCTTGATTTGGACTTCAATTTTCCCGCAAATGATGACGTCCTAGAGATGACTCTCGATGAGTTTCAATGTGATTTTGCCGGGCACATACTGAAGATTTTCTCTGGAAGCCGCTCCACTTGTCCGTTATGACTGCATCACGACTTGCCCTCAGCTGCGTGTGGTGTTTTGCTCTTTTAAGCGTGGCACCAGATTGTGCTTTGTCAGGGCGCGCCTTCCACAAGACATTCTCTTACGGTGAGTCAACCGCTCGCGTCTCACGTGATACGTCTTGCGTCTTGTACACGTGCTATTTCGATCGCCGTGTCGGTAATGTCTTCAAAGCGCGTGTTTAATTATGCAAACAGGCCCAAGGGAGCGAGCTGCATTCAATTACGTCGACGTGCAGTATTCGCACTGGCCATTAGACCAATTTGCCTGAGACCAATTGCATATTCGGCGACGCAATCGTTCAGTTAGCAAACTTTGTCGCTGAGTGCGTTGTGTCAACTGGTTTTAATTTGCTAGTTCATCATGTGGGAATCGCTCAGAACTAATTCAATGACAGCTGACTGCGGTCTGAACTAATACAGTGATAGTTTGTGGAAAAAACTTTGCCACTAAGATATGTTATAATTAGATAATGTATTAGTGGCGATGCCAGGCTTATTACGATGTGGGGTTTTATGAAAAAGATTCGGGGACTTGTCGAAACATTAAGACCTACACTGGAAATGTTCTTGGTCAGGATTTTGGGGGACTCAGGGTGCTTGGAACATTTTTGGAGAGGTTGAAGCCCCTCTAAGCCCTTTTGGGCGCCGCTACCAGAGCCGTTGCGAGGACTTATGAGGCCCCCTCCGAAGGCAACACTTGGGGCCCCCCGAAGGCAACACTTGGGGCCCCCATTATAAATAAACCATTAAATAATGAATATATTTATTATACATAATCACATAATACAAGCTCAGGTGAAAACATCTGAGCAAAAAGGTAAAGGCTATACATAATATGATAAATTTTAATGTCATACGTGAAGCAACGGGGCCCCTCAACACTCGGGGGCCCCCCGGCCGGGGGGTACGGGGGGTGGTTGCTACGGCTCTGGCCGCTACTGTACTGTATCGATAAAAATGCATGATTTCTGGTCTTCGTATTCCAAACAGATTCATGATTTAATAAAATTATCGTTAAAAGCATATTATTTACATACTTAACCAATTCGTATATCTATATAGGCTCAAGTTTC
This sequence comes from Sacculina carcini, assembly GCA_916048095.2. Lineage (NCBI taxonomy): Eukaryota > Metazoa > Arthropoda > Thecostraca > Sacculinidae > Sacculina > Sacculina carcini. The sequence continues at coordinate 1,281,753 of OU696590.1, forward strand.
GGGGTTGGATTTGTGCAATAATTTTGGGTCGCTACCAGCAATATGGTTGAGAACCACTGATGTACTGAATAGATCGCTCATTATGGTGGACATATAACATCAGCGTCTCTTAGTAGTGCTAATTGAGGGTTTTGCGTGTGGCATTATGACAACAGCGTCCAGGCAAAATTCGTATGTTCATACGTTTGTACCAGCGGTATGACAGCGTAATAACACGCACATATACACGCTGACGTGAATACATACATACACACACACATACACGCACATACACAGGCGCGCAAATATACAGAAGCACACGTACATACGATCAATATAGCTCGTATGATTTCGTATCATGCCGCACAGTCACTATTGGAATCGTGTTTATATATGTTTTTGTGTTTGTGTGTGTGTGTGTGTTTGTGTGTGTGTGTGTTTGTGTGTGTGTGTGTGTGTGTGTGTGTGTGTGTGTGTGTGTGTGTGTATTGGCTGGACACATGTGGAGGGTGGTCTATTTTGCCAACCATAGAAACCTGATAGAAGTTCATTAACTTTTTTTCGCTTTTTCCCGTTCTTTTTTGCCGTATTTTCTCGATGTTCTTTTGGCTCGGCTATCTGTTTGATAAATAATGTCCATGTGTGTGTGTGTTTGTGTTTGTGTGTGTAAATATTGACTGATTGTGTGTGTGGGTGTGTGTTTGCGGCCGAGACGGGCGAATGCAATAATCAAACCCTCGTCGCTCCAATCAATCACTCCAAATCCATCTCTCTCTCTCTGTCTCGCAATTTTTCTATCAATCACTCTGTCTTTTTTGCCCTATGGAAATGGTTGGCCTCAGCCAATTTAGCTACTTTTTCCATTTCCGTGTTGTTTGTTTCAGAAAAGTCCGTGTAGCAGTGTGTATATACTTGTGTCTGTGCTTGTTTGTGTGTGTGTGTGTGCTTGTATGTTTTCTTTTATTTGCGTACTGTTCTGTTATTGGTCTAGTCATTGATGGATGCGCGTTACTGCGGAGACCACTCGAACACACACATATATACACACATACACACACACACACACACACACACACACACACACACACACACACACACATACACAATACGTCATTCTCCCCATCCATTCCACCACATTCTCTCGTCATCTCTCCATTTTTCTCTTATTTCTGCCGAGTCTGAGGACGATTGTTGACGTTTATTGGTGTGCAACTGGTGCCACATTGCAGCCCGCGGGCAAATGTGTCAGTGTGTATGTGTGTGTGTGTGTGTGTGTGTGTACGCCTCAACTGCGCCAAGTTGGCTGCCTAGAGCGCAATAAACGGCGCATATATTCAACCATGTGTGTACACGCGTGGTAAATACACACACATACATACACACACAGTGGGAGAAAATATGAACTACATGATGATAGAATGATGGATTTGTGAAGTAATTGCTTGATAATGGGGAAAAATTACTTTGTAATAGGTGTGTGTGTGTGTGTGTGTGTGTGTGTGTGTGTGTGTGTGTGTGTGTGTGTGTGTGTGTGTGTGTGTGTGTGTGTGTGTGTGTGTGTGTGTGTGTGTGTGTGTGTGTGTGTGTGTGTGTGTGTGTGTGTGTATGTGTGTGTTTGTGTGTGTCTTTCTCTTCATTGAAACTTGCAATGCATATTTGGGACAAAAAGGGCGGGAGATTCTAAGCAAAAAGATGTGAATTGAAGAGGATAATGAGGTAAGGTTAAGGATAAAGGATAAAAAGGCGAACAAATGAATTATTCGACACACATCACTCAAGTATACATACATATTGTACATACATATGTATACCTATTAGAGGGCCGAATCCCCCCAAATATCTTCCAAAGCTACCTCTGAATCACCTCAATATCTGTGACCATGAGCATTTCGTGTGTAGTTCTTCGTGTTTCTTCTCTTTCATCAGCCCCCCGATCGGAAAATTCCTGTCAACGCCACTGAACAGAAATTCATAGTGGTATTTTAGCTTTAATGACTTAAGTCGAATATGGTCCCATACCCCGTTTACTTGATCGTTTAAATAATTATCACCAATTCTATCATTTGTTAGTATGTCGTCCAGATCCACGAGTATTTTAATCGCTTGAATTTACTGTACTAGACACGCATTACTAGGAAATAACATGGTCATTGATACTATAATTATTCATAAACCGTTGATAATTAATACCAGTACCCAGAAATATATTCCCATGGCTCTTGGGGGTTTGGATACCCCCGGTTAAGAACCACTGACTTAAGGTATACTTACTGTTGTTACTTAAGGTACTTACTGTTGTTACTTAAGGCAGAGGTTCCCAAACTGGGGTCCCCGGACCCCTGGGGGTCCCTGAGAAGGTCCTAGGGGGTCCGCTACTTCTCCCGCCAACCTTAGGAGAGAGGGTAGAAGGTACCCGTTTTCTTTCACTTTGGTGACATCAAACCCCGCATTGATCAACTGTGTAGGAGCCATCCAGCTCATCCATCCCACTTAACAAGATATGTTCGATAGCTTTTGTGTATAATTCTGGACTTTTTTGATGAAGGTATTTCGTTTTTTGTTTATCTGTAGTGACAGTTCATGCTGTAATTATCTACCTATTGTGGCTGTTTTTACCAATTTTACTTTTTATTGAATTTAAAACGATTAAAAAATATTGAAAGTATTTCAAATGTATATTTTAAGACTTTCTTCGTGTAGGAATATGCAAATAGTAAATTTACTGTATTGTAATCATATAATGGGTACCTTGGTATGGTAATAGTCACTTCTGATTGGCTGGGGGTCCTCGGATGAGACTTGAATACCTGGGGGGTCCTTAGCATGGTAAAGTTTGGGAACCTCTGACTTAAGGTATATTTAGTGTTGTTACTTAAGGTATACTTACTGTTGTTATTTGAGTTATATTTACGATTGTATACAAACGCAAATTCTGCCACAATTACAAAGCTGACGCTTCATGGGGGAGGTTTGTGTGGGGGGGGGGTAGATAGTGGGGATGATGGGGGTTGGGGTGCTCATCAGAGGCAGCTAATTTTCCAGCGTCTGATTCGGTCGCCGTTGAAATTCATTTTCACTGGTGTCTGTCGGGGCAACTCGGCAGAAAATTGCCTGCCGACCGCAATCAACTGAATCAAGAACTCGCGCTGTCGACTGCTGTCGCCGGTTCAAATCTCAATCGGGAGATATTTTTATGGAAGCAGTATGCAAATTGAACGCAACATCATTTCTCCGTCTTCTCTAAGAGTATAGTGTGTATATTTTCACAGCTTGATGATTCAGGAAAACAATATGCAAATTGCAAGATAATTTCACAAGTTTGCCAAGCGAGAATAATTTTATTTTACTGTACCGAGTTTTTATTGAAGTTCTAGATTAGTGGTTCGTAACCTGCGGGAAATTCCCCACTAGTGGGAAATGGAAGAGTTGTCAAGTGTGAAGCTAAAGTTGGGACAAAAGGTCAAATTTGTGTTTTTATCAATCCAAATTCGTTTATTTTCGTTTCTAATGACCTCTTGACATTTACTTTTTTGTAACAACTGAATTTATTGAATTTATCAGCGCTGTTGTGTGGAAAATGAAGCGTTGGCTCATTAAGAAGTGGGGAATCAGAGAAAAGGTGTTAAAAACCATTGATCTAGATGAACCAATTTTTTTCTTCTCTGTTTGCTTATCCAAGCGAGACATGGTTCTTTTCATAAAAAAAACAAACACACGAAACTCAATCACCGTGGTTCCAAAGAATACTCTTAGCCAATTCTTAATTTTATTTTTTGTTTTTGTTCTCATTTTATTGGTCTCTGAAATAGCTGGTAATTTGTTCTAGTATTTGTTATTTTACTCAGAATATTTTACTGTGTATTTTGTTCCCATCTTTTCAACATCCACTCTCGTATGGGATGATTCTCTCAACAAAGGCGTTCAGGTGGTGTGTAGACGTGCCACTTCAAATTACACTCACACACGACTGATAGTACACACACACACACACACACACACACACACACACACACACACACACACACACACACACACACACACACACACACACACACACACACACTTGCGGTCGATCTCAGTAGTCTGTGTTGTGTCATGTATTTCTCCCTTCTTACTTGCTTCGTGTTCTGACAGTTGCGCACTCGAAGTCTTTCTTGAATTATCCTTTCCTCTATCTTCATATAGATGTATATGTGTGTGTGTGTGTGTGTGTGTGTGTGTGTGTGTGTGTGTGTCTGTGGGACGGCCGGGGTGTGTGTGTGTGTGTGTGTGTCTGTGGGACGGCCGGTGTGACGGTAAAAACGGGGACATGGATAAAACGGGGACATCGACGCATTTGATACAAACTCTGACGCATTTGAAGGGATTTGAAGGAATTTCACTGTATTGTGTATGGATTTTGAAGGAATTTTAAGGTTTTTCACCCAACCTGGTGCATGTCTACTGTATGGCGCGGTTGCAGTAAAGTAACAAGTTGCTTGGTGAAAATGGGGACATCGACAAGTCTCTATTGTTATTTATTGAAGTTATAGGGTTTGATTTCGATGCATGCTGTTTTTTATTATTGGAGCATGTTTGCTATTGGGAATATTTATCCGTTCATGTTCCATGCTGTCATGAACTTTTATCGTTTATGTAAACGTAAACAGTTGATTGGACTTGAGTAGTGAAGTTATGTTTTTCTTGTTTGCTCTTATTTGTCTTTTTCCTCATTTTTGCTTCGTATGTCATTGAAGAAGTATATACGTTATGAGCATATACGTATGTACGTATATACGTTAGTATATATGTATGAATATAGTATGTAGTAGTATATAGTATGTTGTTGTTGTTTGTTGTTGTTATATGAGCATATACGTTTTTTGTCGTCAGACATCTCAATTTCTGTTTAAGTTTCGTTGGCTCCCCATTATTCATCGTATTCATTTTCTCCTTTGCTGTATTAGTTTTAAACCTATTCACGACCCTAGTCAACCCTCTTATTTTTCCGGTCTCCTCACTGTATCTACTGCTCCTCGTCCTCTCATCTGCCCTAGAGCCTTGAACGAGTCATCTTGGTCTTTTAAGTATTTTTCGGTCCTTACGTATTATCTCTTATATTATCTCTTATCTCTTATATCTCGTATATTCTTTCTTTGCTCACCGACTGAACAACTCGCTTCTCGTACTGTTCTATCAGCCACTTCCTAATCCTCATTACGTTCGGCACTCTTTAGATTCGTTTTGGCGGCGTCAGCAACCACTAAGCACGTTATATCATTTGAATGTGTACATGCAGTGTGCTTGTTGTGTGCGTGTGTGGTTGTGCGTGCTTGTTAAAGTGTTATAGCCAGTATCGTGTTGGACTAGTGTGTGAATACATCCTGTAACTTGTGTTGTAACTGTGGAAGCGTTTCCCACAACGTCATGTTTCCTTTTGTCAGTTACACTTGTGCTCGTTCATGTTTTGTGTTTCTCTTTGAATATTTTGGGCTCATCTTGCTGTTTTATGCGCGGGTGTTTTTAATATGTGCTATACCAAATAAATGTGAATGTTTGTGTTTTGGTCATTGTATGACGGTTTTTGTGGTTTACTTGTGTTCAAAAACAATTTAGTTTATATGGGAAGTTTCGTTAGCAGTTTACCACAGGTATTTGTAGCGTTGTTATTCTCGACGTCGCTTCGGTCGATGTCGGCCATTCCAGTTTTAAATTGATATGTATCAGTAAAGATGACCGTGAAAATAGTTGCAAACGTTGATCTGATTGTCACAACACCAATATGTTGAG
>OU696590.1:1292500-1342500 GCA_916048095.2 Sacculina carcini
GTGTATGTGTGTGTGTGTGTGTGTGTGTGTGTGTGTGTGTGTGTGATGCAATCACACGTGGCGCGTGCCAGCACTGATTAACTGTCATTTCAGGGTAGATCGACATACACACACACACACACACACACACACACACACACACACACACACACGTTTTGTGTCGAAGTATTAATCAAAGTGACACATACTGCATTGGACTTTCGCCCCGGGCTAATTTAATCAAACGCAATTGAAAAATACGTAATGAGAAAGGTAGCGCAGATTAAGAGTTGTGTTAATTTTTCTTGTCGCTAGCCAACGTGTAGGAAGCAATATCTTACCTTCTTGATTTCTGCTTGTTTTTATCGCGTATCGCGTAAGTGGCATGATAATCTGCTTAATAATATTTTAATAGTTTTTATCAACAAAATGATATTTTACTTAATAGTGATATTAAATATTAGCCAATGAGTGTAAGACATCGAATTATCAAATGACAATTTATAAAAGTGACGAAAAAGAGATAATTTTAACATAAAATAATAAAATAAATAATGAAAAGGCGGAGTTTAACAGACGCTGATATGTTAGCAAGTCAAAGTGTATTGATTCAATGCCAATATGGCAGCGATTGTGGACAATATTGTTGACATATGTCTGTTTTCCCACCATTTTCCTCCATTTACCGTTGTCTATGATGAAGCCTTCAACACACTACCTGTCCTTCCACACACTTATCATACACACACACACACACACACACACACACACACACACACACACATACACACACACACACCAACATACAAACACACTCAAATTGGCCAGATGTGCGGTTTTCACGTTTATATGCCCAGTGCGTGCGCGGGACTAATATTGTGTGTGTCAATCTATTCTGCACACGCGCATACATACATACATATTCACATACACACACAATCACATACAGACAGACATACGGACATATGCAAAATGCAAGTATATGCTTATAGATTTGCATTTCTTGTTAGTGGAAATCTGTTAAAAATATTATTGTATTATCAGAGATTAATTGCCATGCTATTTTTATATTTTGTTAAGCTTTTTTTCTCTAAAATTTGTGATTTTCTCTGTATTTTTGTATGCTATATTTTTCAATATTTTATTATCTGATTTTATAGCATTATTTATTGATTTACTTATTGAGTAATAATATTTCATAACGTTTTTCATTTTGTTAATGTTTTTTATATTTCATTATGCATTTTTCCCGTCTGCTCTTAAACACTGTGATGTGTCGTCTTAAATCACACAGTCATATAATAACTCAGTACCTTATGCATGTATTCATCGATGAAGTTCTCACCAAGGATAAATTATTTAATTTATCTTTGATAGCCAGAAGCGGGTCATCTCGACTCTGTTGTTTTTTCACTGGTGCGATTTTGATGCCTCATTTAACGAGGCACACACACACACACACCTACACACACACACACACACACACACACACACACACACACAAGCATATCATAATGTACACTTTTGCGCTGTGTGTGTGTGTGTGTGTGTGTGTGTTGGCGTTTGTGAATCGTAAAGTCGGTCGGGGTTGATTAAATCGTAGTTGGCTGGTCGTCAAGTTTTTATCAGCTCGGTTCAACAGGCACCACATATACAGCATACACCACAGATACAGCAGACAAACAACAGACACACAACATACATACAACAGATACACAACAGATACACAACAGACACACAGCAGATACACAACAGACACACAGCAGACACACAACAGACACACAACAGACACACAACAGACACGCAACATACACAACAGACACACAACAGACACACAACAGACATGAAACAGACACCACAGACATAACAGATATACAACAGACACACAACAGACACACAACATACACACAACATACACACAACATACACACAACATATACAAAACAGACACAAAACATACACAAAAGACACACAGCAGACATACAGCAGACATACATCAGACACAACAGAAACAACAGACACAACAGACACAACAGACACACAACATACACGACAGACAAAACAGACACAAGAGTCACAACAGACACACAGCAGACACCACAAGCACAAATGACACAGACACAAAAGACACACAACAGACACAACACAACAGACATTACAGAAACAACAGATATATCACGATATAACACATGACACTTCTTACTATACGTGATATGTGATGTGATATTTGATGTAATATTTGATGTGGTTGTTGTGTTGCTTCATGATTATGCATCTATCTCAAATTCATCTTAACTATCTCTACATTACTCACTTACTCAACCGGCATAACTGTGGTGACTAAGTTCACCTCCCTGCTGGAGAATGGAGGGATTTGCCAAGTGGAGGAATTTAAGGTCTGACAGAAGGACAATTGTGTGTGTGTATGTGTGTGTGTGTGTTTTTTATCGATCCGAATTCGGTTATTTTCGGTTCTAGTGATCTCCCAGTGACATTTTTTATGGAATAATCCTTACTTGTAGTGTGTATGTGTGTTTGTGTGTTTGTGAATTCGTTTGTGAATGATTTAACATGTGTGCTTGCGTTTGTTTCTCTTCCGTTTTTTATGTTGCTTGGGTTGTACATGGGTCACATACTAACTAAACTCGTTTTTGTCAAACTATCTATATTTTGTGGGCGTTTTTGGTACATGGGGCCACTGCAGGGTGGTAATAGTGTTTGCATTCTTCCCCCATGCTACTGGATTTGCCTGTAATTAATCATAGTAATAATTAGGATAAGCCAATGTATTGGTTTTCCCATTGCTGTTGGGGAAAACGAAGAGTTGACTCATTAGAAACTGGGGAATCAGAGGGAAAATGATTACCGACCACTGGTTTATATAGAACTAAATCTAACTCATGCTAGCAATCTGACTTGTACAACTTCTGTCAGCGATATCACAACACACACACACACACACACACACACACACACACACACACAAACACATCTTAATTCACTGTTTCATTATTGTTCTCGTCACATCCACCTGTCATCACGCTGATATTGGTGTCAGTTTGTGTGTGCTTGTGTGTGTGTGTGTGTGTGTGTGTGTGTGTGTGTGTGTGTGTGTGTGTGTGTGTGTGTGTTCGTTTTTGTCGCCGGAATAGATTGGAGTGCTGGGAGATGCCTGTCGCTTATATGAAGCTGTGGATTTGTGAAGATATTGTAGTTTTTTCCTCGGACTCAGTTCGCTTCCAGTGCAGACGGCCAGGGACAGTGTGTGTGTGTGTGTCTCACAATTGTTGACGACTGCTGACATACAGTGGCGGCGCCAGGATTTTCCCCGCGGGGAGCTAATCAAAAAGTTGTGGGGGCTTGGCGAAATATGATGTCACGATATTGCGAATCTCTCAAATTGAGGACATTATGGTGCGCTCACTTAAAATTGAGGTTTTCTATTGAAAAAATGACATTTAAAAAATTGACTTTATATAGGCCAATGACAAATATTTTGTATTGACTTTTCATTAGCAACGGACCAAACCACACTTTCAGAGGAAACATATTGAATATAATTACTTAAACATTATAAACTCCTTATTTAATAGATTTAAAAAATGAACCCGGATAGGCATAAAAAACAGGACATGTCCGGGAATAATAGGACTTTGTCAGGGAATGGTCAGGATTTTTGGGGGATTTGGCAGATTTTCGTGCGCTCAAGCCCTCCCTAAACCCACCCTTGGCACTGCCACTGCTGACACAGTCGGTGTTTGCTTATTACGACAATTCTGACCAGTGTTGTTGTTGATGTAACACGCCGAGAAAAACACGACCAATTAACTGGCGTGTTTCAATCAACATCTCTCCGCCGCCCGACGCGAATTGCCGTCAAATTTCGCCAAAACTGCTGCACATCGGGCGTCTGGCATCATTGCTGTCACTCCAAGCAGAAATAGAAACACAATTTGACATGCCCTGTGACTTAATATAAAAAAATTAAGCTCATTCTATCGATCTTAGTAATTTTAATTAAGAAATACCAACAAAATTTGACATGATCTTTGATTTAGAAACACTTAAGCTTATTTTAAGACTTTAGTACTTTTCATGTGTCCTTTTTATCATTTATATACAATGTATTTAATATAAAACAAGTTTTTACGTGTTGTCAATAGCCTTCGCATTCGGTCTGTCTTTCTGATACGGTTGGAATGTCATCCAATTCCCTCGCTCACGTCCTTCATGTTGATTTACTTGACTTTCTTGATTTCCGTTCACATTCGTGCGTGTGTGTGTGTCTGTGTGCGCGTGTGTGCTACTGCCAACATGTCTGAACTTACGCAAACACACACACACACGCACGCACACGCATACAAACATGACAAGATAAGGCACTTGCCAATTTCATTTATACATTTTCAATCATCGAAATGACAGTGGCGCAATTTTCCTGCATGCTGCTTCTGAGTATGTCATCATGTATGTGTGTGTGTGTGTGTGTGTGTGTGTGTGTGTGTGTGTATGTGTCTGTGTGTGTGTGTGTGTTTATGCTGGAACATCCTGATCTTCTCGCTTTCGCTAGTGTTTTTGCACTCCCTGTCAAGTGATTGCTTCCTCCCGAACTCTATCTGTCATGTTCACATCCTCTCTCTAGTAGTATCGCAAAATATACGTGTATACACACTGGATATGTCTGTGTATATGTTTGGTTTGGTGTTTTCCCGATATATTCGAGCGTTACTAGGGTGTGTAAGCAAGAGATAGGGAGAGAAAGAGAGATATAGAGAGAGAAAGGAGTTCATCATTAGAAGATTGCTACGGATGCTGCAGCTAATCTCCCGGGAGCTCTCAGGTAGCACGCGTGTCAATCTTTCTGTTTTTCCACTGCTCGATTGCTTCTGTTTTTTCACATATTCACTAGTTTTTTTCATCCTTCTCAAGGTGACAGCGAGTTGTTTTTGCCACTTCAAGCTTGTCCGTTTTCTTATTTATTTGTATCCGTTTTTTATTACACATAAACGAATAGATTATCTTTATAATTGTGATGATTTGCACTAAAACAACTCTTGTTTGGAGTTTGAGCATTGAAACAACAACAGCTGGAGCACACATGTAATTATGAGCAAGTACTATCTTGCATAATCCTTCCGCTTTTATTGCTCAATAATTTCTTTATAACTGAACTGAAGTTGAATTAGTTGCAGTCAATTTACTGCTAAAATCCTTCAGTTTTGGTGTCAATCTATGCAATCATCAACGTGTCTCAGTTTCATAAAAAATGCAAATATGAACATTTTAATTTCTGATTATTTGCTCTTAATTTCATCTATAGAAAGGGGAATATGATTGCTCTTTTTGGCTAGCTTACTTTTTCTAAATCCATTTAATGTTTTCAACGGCTATACGCTGTTTATTACCGAATAATACCAGGAGGAAAATATGGAATGTTTTCTTCGCCTTGATGCGAGTGGACGTTATATCGATAACGTCTCATTGTTAAACTTTTGCGTCGATATATTTACGACGAAGTTTGGCGCAGTCGGTAAAGTGTGGCGTCACAACTTATCCAGGCAGATTGGACCGCGTACGGCCGGTAAATTTTCATTTGGCTTTGTCGGCCAACTTTTTCGGGCACATCTTTGGCGGGTGTGCGGCGATTACGTCACTGCTCTTTGTTTGCTTTGTGCGTCAACTTTTTCCTGCCCGGTACGATCAGAACTGATGTCTTTGTGGAAGACAGACTTCCTCGTCACAAGAAATACAACGCCATCACCTCATAGATTTGATTCCAGCAACAAGTGATTCTTTTTTGCTGCACGTTTTGTACACTGACATCATTACTGACACCAGCACTGACACCAGCACTGTCACTATCACTGACATCATCACTGACATCATCACTGACACTATCACTGACACCATCACTGACACACCAGCACTGACATCACATTTTACTCATCAAATCATTCTGCAGTGCGTCACAAATATTGCACTGTATCACAGACATGCATGGATGTTTGTATCAGTTTCTGAGGGCTTCCTAGTAGCTCGGTGGCTTGGATTAGACGCTCTGGTCAGTGATACTGTGGAGTTCAACTATTCGAGAATAATTCAGCTTGGTTTGTGGTGTTTTGTGTTTGAGGGAGCCCATTTTTCTCTAGTTCCACGTATAGTAAAAACAGCAAAAATACATTACAGTACACCAGTGCTTCTCAAACTTTTTTTGTGTTAGGTCCCTTTTCCAATACGAAAATGATAAAAATACAAAATACTTAATATCAAAACTCCTTTATTCAATAAACATTCATACCGCTGGATATACCTTCAAGAGTACTATGAAAAAATCAAGGAATGATATAATGTTTAAGTCAAGACATATCTTATTTATTATTTACAGGAATTCTCGCGTCCCATAGGAACTAGGCTGGCACTCCTAGGGGTGCTAACACCCCTCGTTAAGAACTCCTGCATTACATACCTTCGCTCACTCCACGGCGGCATCTCATCTCAGATATATCTCTCTTTCCGTCTGTGCTCACCTATTTGTGCTCACCTATTTGTGCATTACGGGATATGAGCTTGCGCTCGAGCTGTCCCGTCTCCAAATCATGATTTATCTAGTTTCTCCTTGAACGATTGAATTGTTCTCGCTTTTACTGTTTCACTGTCTAAGCTATTACACTTTTATACGCTCCTATAAGGAAAACTGTCCTGTTTGATCTTCTGTCGGCATCTTGTTTTTTTCAATTTCATACCATGTCCCCTTTGATATCTCTCATTCCAAACAATCCAGCCTTTCCGATCCGTTTTTTTGAAATCCTCTCATGTATTTGAAAATGTGTATTAAGTCCCCTCTCTGTCTTCTCTTTTCGAGCGTGGTCAGTCCTAGTTTGTTCAACCTATCTGCGTATTCTAAACCTCTCAAACTTGGTGCGATTTTCGTTGCTGCTCTCTGTATTCTCTCGAGTTTGTCGATATGCTTCCTCAAAGCCGGAGAGTGTGTGTGTGTGTGTGTGTGTGTGTGTGTGTACTTCATTCTGGCGTTACTGACTGTCACCGACTGTTCAGTCGCATCCCTGCACTTCACTGAATTATGACCACATGTTGCACTGTGTATTGCACTATGAATTGCACTGTGTATTGCCTTCGAGACCTACCGGTCACAGTGTATGTGTGTGTTTGCGTGTGTGTGTATTTGTGTGTGTTTGCACCAGATTGGTACCTTTTCATAGTCCACACACACACACACACACGCACAATAGATGTTTTGCCTTTTGTACATGTATGTGTTTGTATGTGTACGTGTGTATGTGTTTGTACGTGTGTATGTGTTTGTATGTGTGTATGTGTTTGTGTGTGTGTATGTGTTTGTATGTGTGTGTGTCAGCATCCGTCCCAGCAGGATAGCCATCAGTCAATCAATGTGATCTGTGTGTGTATGTGTGTGTGTCTGTGTGTGTGTATGTGCTGGATGTGTGTCGTTGGCAGTGTGACACGACCATTCACTCAGATTCGTGCATACATTACCACAAGCCAAGCTATTGCCTACACTTTTGTGTATGTGTTTGTGTGTGTGTGTGTGTTTGTGTCAATGTGTCATGTTCTCGTCTGCGACATGTCAACTACTCTGATTGGAACGCACAAAGCACACACACACACACACACAATCTCAACAATGCATGTGTGTGTGTCTTTCCGTATGTGCCTCTTTCATTGGTTTTCGTGGTGTTTTGTGCGCATGCAGTGTGTGTGTGTGTATGTGTGTGTGTGCCACTGATCCCGCGGGAAATCTGCCTGACGCCGCCACGGCCGCCGTCGCGCCGCAGATTCTCTCTGTGTGTCTCTGTGTGTTGTGGCATATTCGTCAGCGTGACGATTGATTGCCACCCGTGCGCACCAGTGGCGGCGCCAGGAGTTTATCCAAGGGGGGAGGTCTGAGGAAAAATATACAGGGGCTTGAAACTGCATCCGAAATGCCCATGGTGAGGATTTTTGTTAGGGGGGCTTAGGAGGGTTGATAATTTTTTTTAAGGGGGATTCTCCTTCCTCCTTGGCACCGCCACTGTCCCGCCTCCCGGAATCACGGACACACACACACACACACACACACTCACACACACACACACACACACACACACACACACACACACACACATACATACTCAATGCACGAACGCTGGCGCGCGGGGTGTGAAAATCATAGAGGACTGAAGGTTCCCTGCGTGGGCCCGTTTCATATCCTGACCTTTATCAAATCTCCCTTGCCGAGCACCCACGCATGCATGTGTGTGTGTGCGTGTGTGTGTGTGTGTGACGGTATCGATTTATCATCAGTGTTATATTGATCTTGTGTCTGGGGAATGGACAAACTGCTCATACATGATGAGTGCGCTCATACGCCAGAAATATTCATGAACAGGCTTGTGCAGCTTGTGCTGGCTGCTATATTGAAATATCATCTCGGTGAAATCTCTCTTCACTGGTGAGGGACGCTTGGGAAATTTCCTCCAAATTGAGCAAAATATGTTGGTGTGCCAGTGAGATGTTCTCTGAGTAAGTACACTATATTGAGGTCGATTTTTGGCCAATGCTTCGTAACGCTTCGGACTTACCAGACTCCATCTATGGAGTAATCTATACGCTGTGAATCTATCTCGTGTGCTCAATTTTAGTAGAAGTATACAGAAGCGAGGATATTTTGTCAGTCTTATATCAGTGGCGGCGTCAGGATTTTTCCTACCAGGGCTCAGAAATATGCAGGGTCTTGTCGAAACATGAGGAACTATACTCGAAATGTTCATAGTCAGGATTTCGGGGGGCTTGGTATTTTTAGGGGGAGCCTTAGCCCCCCTACTTGACACCGCCACTGTTTGAGAGTCAACATGTTTGATGAACATTTCAAAAAGTCGATTGGACAGTGTTTTTTTCGTTGAGGTTTCCGCAGTGGAATCGTCGGCAGCAGCGAATTGACTTCGAGTGCGCCACATATGCCTCAATCTGCAACTTTCATCTCCTTGAGAAGTGTGTGATTTAACCAATGCTCTCAGCTCTGGTGAAGCAAGCTGTCCGTTCTGATGAATGCACACACTTCAAAAGCGAACTGCTTAATGCGTATGTACCAGCAGGCTTATAACCCACTCAGTGTGTGTGCGTGTGTGTATGTGTGTATACTCTTGAGAATTACCCTCTTCTCATGTATTCATCAGTTAGTGTGTGTGTGTGTGTGTGTGTGTGTGTGTGTGTGTGTGTGTGTGTGTGTGTGTGTCACGATGCTATTAGTGGGAATTTACACTCATGTGCATCAATTTCCTCCGTCACTCTTCCCTTCTCAACTTTTCCTCCCTTTCTCTCTTTCTCATTCTATCCTCCTCACTCCAACCCCCTCTTGCACGCTAATATACAGTGCACATCGTACACCACTTACACACACACACACACACACACACACACACACACACACACACACATACAAACACACTGCCGCTCGATTGTTGTAGGATTTAATTAGTTGCACACTACACAGGCTCAATCAGCGATGCTTATGTTATACACTAGCGCTCGTATACGAAATGCATACAACTTGATACATATACTGCTAGTTTTATGCGCTTTTTGACGTTCAACGCTATCGACTATACGAACTATTGTCGAATATAGCGTAGCAGTGTTGCTAGGCGCTTGCAGAAGGAATTAGGCAGATTTGAGTGTTTTCTGGTTACATTTTGGGGGCTTTCCAGTTTGTCCAAGTTTTGTCCGGTATAATTACACCTATTTATGTTAAATGCACTGGGTGTTTGTGCATATTCGGTCGTTGTTATGCCGTTTGGGATTGTGAACCGGGGTTGGTCGCGCACCGAGGCAGTGTAAGCCTGGTTCCTAAGAGATGCGAAGTTCCTGTGAAAATGTAAATGAAACATGTTTTTACCAAGCTGTATGAATTTTTTTCTAATTTTTTTATAAAGATTTTCGCTGTGTCCTTATAGAGGAATTTTAAAAGTTGAATGAAAGAATATTGAAAGCACAATGTTTACTATTACGTCGTTTGTATCATATTCTTTTCATATAGCTTTAAAACACCCAGTGCGTTCGAGAACTGACCGCTTATTCAAAAAGCGTGCGAACACAACAAGAGTTTGAGAACCCCTGCTCTAAACGCTGCTGTTATTGTTGTTTTGTACAGATAACCCGCTGTCCGACCGGCACAACATCAACGAAGTCGACGATGTCAGTTCGTCGGTGGCGACGATCGACGATATAGCCGAATCGACGCTCGCTGTGCCGGCCAGCAATGCCAGGTAATTGGGCCTAATTAACCTGGTACAACACTCGTATTTCACTGTGTTTCTGTGTGTAGTTTCCATTGCACGAACGTGTGATTTTGTGGGTGTTGTTCGATTGTGATGGTGGTGGTGGTAGTAGGGAGGCTGGAGGGATGGTGGGATATAGACAGTGGCGGACCCAGGATGTTCCCTGTTGGGGGGGGGGTGTCTGAGGAACATGGTGCTGGGGCTAGGCGAAACATGAGGAACTACACTCGAAATGGTCATGGTCAGAAATATTTTGACACATTTGGGGGGGGGGGGGGGCGTGAGCTCTTCCAAGTGCCCTCTCCCTTGGCGCCACTACTCGAAATAGGCGCTCGTTCGTGCAGTGTTTCCAAGCACAAGCCTCTAGCTCCCTTGAGAGTCGTTTCCAGGGGGGATGGGAGCTGGCGGGGCGGGGGCGGGGGTTGTTCCTGTTGCTGTTTAACTTGCGCTGGTCCATCTGGTATTCGCGACCGGCGTCGGCAATGTGCCATTGGCTTGTGCAATCGCTGCACTCGCTGGAACGGTGCCGCTGCAAGTAATTTGACCGTCTTAAGGCGCGCTATTTGTGTGTGTGATATATTGTTATGTAGCGGCCACTAGCTCGTCGTGGACTTTAGCCAGCACACACTTACACACACACACACACACATACACACACACACTTACACACACACACACACACACACACACACACACACACACACACACATACACACAGATACTTACTGTTTTGGCGGTTGTAGGAGTTTGCATTCTTCCTGTGAGGTCATTTTGGACGGAATATGTTACAGAGACCGATGTGGTTTGATTATTCAATCTATATCTACATTAGTTCCCAATCTACATCCACATTGGTTCCCGCTAATTATCCATAGGGGGTAAATTAGCCCTAGGGGTAATTAGCGGTGGTAATGGTGGTAATTAAATCTAGTGTTCTATATAGTTCTAGTAATTATATCTAGTGTTCTCTATATAGTTTAGCCATCTATATATCAATGTTGATAGCATTTTATGAAATCATTTTATGGGGTAACGTATTTGATGTGGGATGTAAGCTGAAAAGGTTGCGAATACTTAATGAGTAAAATCTTGACTCAATGAGCAACAATTGTGCTCAATGATCAAATATTGGTGCCTCCGTATATATATATATGTGTATGTGAGTGTGGGTATGTGTGTGTGTGAGTGTGTGTATGTGTGTATATGTGTGTGTGCGTGTGTGAGAGAGACTGAAACATTGAGACAGACAGATTACGAGGGCAAACATTGCTCGTTGATTGCAGAACGTGCACACACATACACATACATACACACACACATACATACACACACACACATACATACACACACACATACACGCACACATCACTTGTGTTTCTGCACAGAGGCGCACTGACTGATAGCACACACATTTGACACACGGCTGGATGCGGCCTGGCAGCGCTGAAACAGATTATAGTGTTGCCAGACACTCAATCTAGCTGTCAGCGCACGACTAGCTGCTCACTGAAGATTCGCTGGATTGCACATACACACACACACATACATACACACGCACATACACACACACACACACATACACACACACACACACACACATACATACACACACACACACACACACTATCAACTTCGCTATTTTCGTTCGTGATGTCTGTGTGCTATTTTATCTTTTAGCTCAGTGGTTTTTAAACTTTTTTCTCACTGATTCCCCACTTCTTAATGATCCCACTCTTCATTTTCCACAAAATAGCGCTGATAAATCGAGTAAATTCAGTCGTCGCATCAAATTTAATTTCAGTAGACTACTAGAAACAAAAAATATATCAATTGTGATAAATATAAACACACACACACATTTGTTCTGTTCTGTCCGACCTTTAATTTCTCACATAGCAGTCGTTCCATTGGGCTGTGGGGAATTTTTCTTCATAATTCACGAAACATCGATCTATGATCAGTTGTAAGTTTCATACGGTAATTTTTATAAGAGAAAGGTTGAGATTGCCTAGGACAGTGCTTTTCAATTAATCTGTCTCAAAATATACCCAACAATGAATGGAACATGTTAGAATATCCATATTTCAGTTATCCTTGCTGAAAAGTCTACAATAATATGCTGAATCTGTTCACTTTTCTACAGTGTACACTCCAGGTGTGCATGTATGTATATGTGTGTGTATGCTTGTGTGTGTGTGTGTATGTATGTTCGGTGCAATTGATATTGATGTTGATATGCCAGCAAATGTGACACGGTAAATGATTCCATATGACAGCCTATTTGCGTATCTGCGCATCATTCTCTCTCCCTACATCTCTTATGTATGAGTGTATCTGTGTGTGTGTGTGTGTGTGTGTGTGTGTGTGTGTGTGTGTGTGTGTGTGTGTGTGTGTTTTAGCACAGACACACACACACTCTCACACGTGTAATGTGGATGACGATGGTTGCACCCCTTTATGCATTTAATGTGCCATTTGTGTCTCTCTAGTTTGCGAGAAGCGTGTGAGTGAGAGCTGCTGTGTCAGTGTATGTATGTGTGTGTGTGTGTGTGTGTGTGTGTGTGTCGTGATTGAATAAGCCTGTTCTTCCCTGGAGAATTCGCTCTGTGTGCATGTGTGTGTGTGTGTCATCGTTAGGCTGTCGTTACTCAGCGTCACATCAAAATACACAGAACACACACTAACACACACACACACTAACACACACACACACTAACACATACACTAACACACACACACACATACACTAACACACACACATACACACTCACAGACACACATTTCACACGCCGGATGTGAAACGTCATTATTGTGATATTAGCATAGCTTGAATGCTAATGTGTAATGTGTGTTCTGTATTGTATATGGAATACAATGCGTATGCAGCCAAGCAAGTGGAATTCAAATTTTTGACGGTGTATATTTAAAACTCACTCACAAGCATAACACACAAGTTTCTGGTGCGTCTAAGAGTATAAAGAATATAAAGATAGCAATAATAATTTTTAAAACAAATGTAAGTTCATGTGTATATTTTTATTTCTTTCTGGCTTTTTTATGTTTTTTCATTAAAATCTGAATTAAATTCGCGTGTGTTCAAGTGTTCATTGTTTTTGTTCGCAATTGTATTGATATAAATCTATATTTCTCCGTTACTACCGCGTATAATAGATTTATGCCAAAATATGCACGAATGTTTATATTCACTTTTATTTAGGCTTTTGATTTGTTGATTTAATTTGATTAATCGTTTATTTATTTGGATTTTTTCTTCATTAGCTTTCTCCTTCCTGACTAAAACGTTTACTTTTCGAACTCTCTTTCTCTCCACATCTTTTGGGCGCTTTCGATACATGAAGCCAGCGCAGGGTGGTAATAGAGCACTTGCATTCTTCCCATGCTACTGGGTTTGCCTATAATTAATAATAATAATAATAATAATAATAATAATGCTGACAATCGATTTAATTTAATTCCTGTGGAGCCTGGCTGTATTTCGTGCGTGCTTGTTGACAGTCTGGCCACATTTGCCAGTCGTTTGCGTGTGCTCAATCCGTTGACCAACGTGAGCCTTCAGAGCGGCTCGTCACTGCTGCTACGCTGCGACTTCGGCGGCCGGCCAGAGCCGCATACGTTCGCCTGGTTCCGCAACGAGGTTCCGCTGCGGCGCGCCGACCTGCCGCACGGCCAACTGCGACGAGCTCAGCGCACACGTCTCGGCCACTGGCGCATGAGACTCAAAATTGCCGCCGTCGACGTTCATGACGCAGGCTATTATCGTTGTGAGGCGAGCAATGACCGACGCACCGCACATAGCACGGCCATCGTGCAGGTCACGACCGCCCCCCACCATCATGACCCCGGCGGTGGGACGGGGCATGGGGGTGGCGGTCGTCGCGGCTCAAAAACGCAAGGTCAGAGATATCTCACTATTCCTGCGGTAGGAGATAAGAATACTGCCGTCGCACCCGCTGCGTGTTGTGTAAGAGGCGACTAAAAGCCGATCTCCTCTCCTTCTTCCCTGTTTTCCCTTCTTCTCCGTGTTATATCCAAGTGAGATAGGGATAATCCGGCAGGGTTGGCATCTCCCTTGGATTGCGCTTTCTTTTTGTTACCGGAATGTTTTGTAACACGGAAATGAATTCACCTGTACGAGTATCAGCCGATCTTCACAACGTCACATCTCACGCTCCCCCCCGTCGTCACCGTCTCTCGCCCCCGCCGCGCCAACCTCGTCCCCGATCTCATGAACTTCAGTTGATATGACGTCATATAAATAAAAAGAAATTGACACGAAACGCAATGCTAATTAATAATATAAAACCACACGGAATTAATAAAAGATTCCACGCCCTATGTTTGAGCGACCAACGTTAAGGATACATAACTTGTTTAGGTTGAAAATAAGATTACTTCTAACCGAATCATCAGCTGAACTGAGCGGAGAATTTATATAAATGTCTGAAAAGTCAAACACGTGGGTTTATTTCAACTAAATTTTATAAATTCACCCATAGGAATGGTGATTCACCCATGGGAGGATTAAGGTTAAGGAGTGGCGAATAAGAGAAAATAAGTTGTGGACCACTGGTCTGGATGAAAGTGACTTCCGTCCACCCGCTAATGGAGATTTCTGAGTCACTGTTTGGTTGACATCAAGAGTGAATTGAAGGATTTCAGGCGAGATGCGCGACATTGTAAAAGGTTACAACCTGAAAGTAAACGCAAAACAGAATCCAATCTTCTAGCGGACGACCAACAATAAACGCAGATCTGTGTTGGGACAAGTGCAGACCAAATGCTAGCAGACAGGGGTAGAGTGGGCGATAGATACAAATATGTGAGAAAGAGAGTGTAAGAGAACTGGCGAGATGAAGAAAAGAGGTAGTAGCAAGCAGTGGGCAGGAAAGAGAATTGGAGAAAGAGATGGAGAGATTGAGAGAATGTATCATGTGTGTAATGGAGATGAATTACATAAAGCACAGCGACGGAATATACAACTGCCCACCTGGGAAATTCCGTACACTGCACAACATTCAGCGTGCTTGTGTGTGTGTGTGTGTGGGTGTGGGTGTGTGTGTGGGTGTTATTTGTTATTAATCAAAGTGGTTGTGTGCAGGAGCCTGGACGGGTTGTCGTATATATTGCCGGTAAAAACTGGATTTCTTCATTAGTTGTGGTTGATGGCTTTCTTTTGGTACAATAATGATGATTTATAGTGATATATAGTATTTGGTAAGATTTTGTGCTATTAATAACATACTCATGTAGATTTCATTACTGTGTCACCTATCTAGCTTTGCTTATAATCAATAAAAACTAGGATTTAAGTCGCAAAAATCGGAAATAATTTCGTAATTTTGTGTGCCAGTTTTGCCAATGAAATTTATACAAAAGAGCTGAAAATTGACTTGAGAAATTTTTATAAAAGTGGTTTGTTTAAGAATGACGTAAATATCAATGTCTAGATTTTATTAGGCTGGTTTTTACAAATTATCGCACTGATGGACCATCACTGGCACGACACCACTGACAGGAACCACTGACAGGAACCACTGACACGACACCACTGACACGACACCACTGACACGACACCACTGACACGACACCACTGACACGACACCACTGACACGACACCACTGACACGACACCACTGACACGACACCACTGACACGACACCACTGACACGACACCACTGACACGACACCACTGACACGACATCACTGACACGACACCACTGACACGACACCACTGACACGACACCACTGACACGACACCACTGACACGACACCACTGACACGACACCACTGACACGACACCACTAACACGACACCACTGACACGCCACCACTGACACGACACCACTGACACGACACCACTGACATACAACCACTGACATGGCACCACTGACACGACATCACTGACACGACACCACTGACACACGACATCACTGATACGACACCACTAACACGACACCACTGACACGACACCACTGACACGACATCACTGACACGACACCACTGACACGACATCACTGACACGACACCACTGACACACGACATCACTGATACGACACCACTAACACGACACCACTGACACGACATCACTGACACGACATCACTGACACGACACCACTGACACGACCCCATTGACACAACACCACTGGCACAACACCACTGACACGACACCACTGACACACCACCACTGACACGACATCACTGACACGACACCACTGACACGACACCACTGACACGACATCACTGACACAACACGACTGGCACGACACCTGACACAACACCACTGACACGACACCACTGACACGACACCACTGACACGACACCACTGACACGACATCACTGACACGACATCACTGACACAACACGACTGGCACGACACCACTGACACCACACCACTGACACGACACCACTGACACGACACCACTGACACGACACCACTGACACAACACCACTGACACGACACCACTGACACGACACCACTGACACGACACCACTGACACGACACCACTGACACACCGCCAGTGTAATGGCCTGTGTGAACGCAGCTGTTAGCGACAAATTTCAGTTTAATGCGCGGATTTCTGGTGCTAAATGAGGCGTAGGCATGATACAAGTGCCACACTTGGTGGCGTTGCTGGTGGCGTGGTTTTTGGTGGCGGGAACGCATCAACGTGATAAATACACGGCATACGTTAGGTGCTGTGTGTGTGTGCGTGTGTATGTATACGTGTGTTTGTGTGTGTGTGTGTGTGTGTGTGTGTGTGTGTTTGTGTGTGTGTGTGTGTTTGTGTGTGTGTGTGTGTGTGTGTGTGTGTGTGTATGTGTATGTGTGGGCTTACCAAGTACAATCTGCCCTGTCCGGCCAGTGTTGCTATTGCTAACGAGAAAAGTTGTGTTCACAACACACACAATCACATACATACACACACACATACACAAGAGTGATTGGTGTTTGAGAATAATGTTAGTTTGAACTGAGCGTTTTGTTTTGTTTTGCGCCGTATATCGAATTTGGCAGCTTTGTTATTTAGCCGACAATTTGTGCTGAGTGGATGGTTCCAGTGGCAAAGTTTAATTTTTAGCCATATGTTCCGACGCAAGCCTTTGTGTTTTGGTATGTTTTTAATGAAATATTGGTTCCGTTCTGATGGGAGAAATACTTTTGAAACGGAGGAGTCGGATATTTTCTTTTGCTTATGCATGCTTTGGAATTTTTTGGATTACTTAAAATACTCGAAATACTTAAAATACTCAGGGCACTTAATATTCTTAAATTGCTTAAAATACTAAAAAGACTCAAAATATTTAAAATAATTTAAATACTTTAAATACTTGAAAAACTAAATTTCTTAAAATACTCAAATTATTTCAAATGCTTGAATAGTTTAAATACTTGAAGTTAACTTAATTATGTATAAATTAAAATTAATTTGCAAAGTAGCTAGTGTATGGCTTTTATATAATTTTAAACACCAAATTTCTTGTCAATGTGCGCTAAATTGAATATATTCAAAATATTAAGTGAAGGCGTATATTAGTGACTGGGGAGCATTGTTTTGATGCCGCACATTCGTTTTATCACAAGAAATGGAATTAATTGCTCCCGACGGTATGCTTCAGCTTGATTATGTTTCAATTTGCCGCAGAATGACTCCCAAATGCTCGATTCCAGCCTCAAATGCTCCATTTTCTGCTGGTAGCGAATTGTTCTGACAATTCTGAATAGGTTTCTGACAATTCAAGTGTTTTTGTTTCTCTGCTATTACTTTCATCCACAAAATATTAATTGAATTATTATTGTTTTGTGACTGGAATTGGAAGTAGATGACGAAGCGAAGAATTGATGTTAGTTTTTCCCAGTCTAAAAACATTTAGCGAAATTGATAGACTGGCATCACTAGCTCCCTTTATTGGGGATGGGGGGGTGCCGGTTAGATATCGATCTGCTTCAGTATGGTGTTGTGTGTCGGTTTGTTAGCGTCGGGGAACGTCTATTCACTTGTGTCTGAGGTCAGTTTTTAAGCTGTTTTAAGAGACGCTTTTTAAATAAATTGGTTAATTTGTGTGTGTCGAGTAATTAGTCAGCACATGCGCTGTCTAGGTTTTCACCGTTAATTAGCCTTGCAGTTAATCCCTAATTAACTGTTCAAACAAACTCGATTCGTCGTTTGTTGTGATTGTAAATTAATTACAATGTTACAGTGTGCAAGTTCGTATTTTAATGCTAATTTTCATGTTATCAGCTGGTCTCAATAATATATGCAAGTGTGTTTGTATTTTTCTCGCAGATTCGGGCCGCGATTTCGATTTGCCGGAATTTCCATCAGTGCATCCAATATTCGACTTTCCATCGTCGGGTTCGGCTTCCAAGTCAGTCTTTGTGTCTTCACACAATCACGTTTCTCAGCAACGTAACTCTGACAGTGTAACTCTGTAGAACACGTAAAATAATACATATTAAAGTAAAATAAACTAGAATCGTATAATTTTATAAAACACAAAATATAAAATATAATATAATCTAATATACAAATAAATATAATAAAATATAATCGTATATAACACAAAATGAATAAATAAATGCGTTACGCGTGCGTAGAACGCCATCTGGTGGTGGATTATTGAGACGCACAATGACGGGCGGGTTGAGTGGCCCGCCTGACCCCAGCCAACTGAGTGGTACTTGTCAAGTGTATGCCGGCTCGGCCTGTCAGCCCTACCTGGCCAACACGAGCGTGTTTGTGGCCGACACTGACACACAGCGCGCCGCCGAGCAGCGAGTGTTGGCAGCACTGGCTGTTGTTGCCAAATCGGCAGATTTGTCGCAGGTGCGCCATTTTTTGTACTATTATTTTTTTATTATCATTATTATCATCATAATTGTTATTGGAATTATTATTATTGATATTTGTGTATTTATTATTATTATTATTATTAATTACAGGTAAATCCAGTAGCATGGGGGAAGAGTGTGAGTGCACTATTACCACCCTGCGGTGGCCCCATATGCTGGAAGCACCCAAAAGATGTATAGTTTGGAAAAGAGAATAATAAATAAATAGCAATAAACAATTCATCCGATAACACCGCATAATGTCACTCCGCCCACACTGCTCAATAAATATAAAAATATATATAAAAATGTGATTCCATAAATATCGACAACCAACATATAAATAAATAAGAATATAAATATAAATAAATAAGAATATAAATATAAATAAATAAGAATACATATAAATGGATTAGTAAATAAATTGGATTAGTGAATAAACAACAATCAAAAGCAACCAACAATAAATATATGTATGATTGAATATATAACAAACACCAACAATAAATATTAATAGATAGAGAATAAATATAAATCAATTATATAAAAAATTAAATAACAATAAATTTAAATAAATAAAAATAAATTTAAATAAATAGAAAATACATAACAATAAATTTAAATAAATAGAAAATAAATAACAATAAATTTAAAACGAGAATATATACAGATAAATATTATTAAATAGAGAATAAATGTGAATGAATATAAATAGATAACAATACATTTAAAACGAGAATAAATACAAATAAATATTAATGAATATAAGTAAATATAAAATAAATAACAATAAATTTAAAACGAGAATACATATCAATAATTATTAATCAGTGGAGAATAAATATCAATGAATATATATCAATTGAAAATAAATAACAATATATATAAATGAATAAACAGAAAATAAATATACAAATACAATATAACAATATATATACAAATATAAAATGTAAATATATAAGTAAATAAATAACAATAAACAGTCAATTCCGCTCTTTCAATAACATTTATTTTATTTTGTGATATTATTTTCGCTGTTTTAATCATATTATATTTGTCACAGTATGTACGAAATATGCGTGTAATGTACAAATTTTCAATAATAGTTTGGTACACAATAAGGTGACACACACACACACACACACAGAAACACACGCACTACTTATAACGCACGTAAACATAGTACACATATTGCGATATATAAATAGTTTAATAAATGCGACGTTTGCGGCGCAGAGATGCGGCAACTTCGCCGTGCACTCGATTTGTGTGGCTGCGTTGTCGCCGTGCGGCGGTGACGGACGCGCAAGACGGCTGTGTCGTGACGAATGCGAGCTGCTGCGCGACTCTGTGTGTCGATTGGAGTATGTGATCGCCAGCAAACACCCGCTTATCGGGCTCAAGATCCACCTGCCGCGCTGTGAGACGCTGCCAGCGCTCGGCTCCCCGCCGGCCGCCGACTGTCTGCGCCTTGGCCTCGCCTCCATACCGGCTGTACTGCCACATCAACACTGCCGGTGTGTGTATGTGTGTGTCGGTGTTTGTCAACGTGTGTCGGTGTGTGTGTGTGTGTCTGTGTATATGTGCCAATGTCAGCCAGTGTGTCAGTGTGTTTATGTGTGTGTGTGTGTGTGTGTGTGTGTGTGTGTGTGTGTGTGTCAGTGTGCGTGTGCGTGCCATTGAGTGTCTGTGTGTGTGTGTGTGTGTTATAGTTAGTTAGTGTGTGTTTATGTGTGTGTGTATGTATCAGTGTATATGTATCAGTGTGTATACATGTATATCAGTGTGTATGTATCAGTGTGTATATATCAGTGTGTATGTATCAGTGTGTATACATGTATATCAGTATGTATGTATCAGTGTGTATATATCAGTGTGTGTGTATCAGTGTGTATACATGTATATCAGTGTGTATACATGTATATCAGTGTGTATACATGTATATCAGTGTGTATGTATCAGTGTATGTATATCAGTGTGTATACATGTATATCAGTGTGTATGTATCAGTGTATGTATATCAGTGTGTATACATGTATATCAGTGTGTATGTATCAGTGTATGTATATCAGCGTGTATACATGTATATCAGTGTGTATGTATCAGTGTATGTATATCAGCGTGTATACATGTATATCAGTGTGTATGTATCAGTGTTTATACATGTATATCAGTGTGTATGTATCAGTGTGTGTGTGTGTGTGTGTCAGTGTGTATACGCGCCGTTTTATACCTTTGTTTTTTCCACATCTACTTGTACTCGATGCTGATATATTTGAAGTACTCAAATATATCTGCCTGCATAGACACATACAATCAAACACACGCATATACACACACAGACACATATTAATAGTTTGCATTATTTACGCTCTGTGTTGTTTATCAATATGACGGTGAACATGTGTGTTTGTGTTTGGCGCTTGTGTGTGTGTTTGCAGTTCTGGCGCCGGCGAGACGTATCGTGGCGCGGTGGCGCACGCCGCATCCGGCCGCCGCTGTCTGCCGTGGCACGTGCGACCCGACTACGCGACGGCGGCCGTGCGGCAGCCGTCACTGCGCGGCGGCCACAACTTCTGCCGCAACTGGCCGTCCGGCGAGTCAGACTCTGACGGCAGCGGAGGCGGCGATGCGTCAGGTCCGTGGTGCTACACGGGCGGAGGCGGGCGCGAGACGTGCGGCGTGGCCGTGTGTGCCGGCTCGCTGGTCTGGCAGTTTGCGCTGGCTTGGTGAGTATGTGTGTTCCGGGGGAGCTTCAGTCCCATCTCACTCTCTCTCTCTCTCTCTCTCCTAACTTAACTAACCTAACATAAATAGAGAAAGAGAGTCGGGTCTGAGGCGGGAATAAACGAAAATGGGGTGTAACTTCAACGTTCCCGGCAGCAAGACAAACCAGGTTGTATTTACTGAGTTCTAGTGTGGATGTGAGTAGATCTGATACCACTGTATGTCTGTATGCATATATCATGTGCTTTATTTATTACACATATCATTATTATTATTAATTACAGCAAGTAAATACCCCCGCGCGCTCGTCTCTCAGTCCATGTTCATTTTGTTTTCCTTGACAGTTTTCCTTGACAGCAAATTGCCGCATACAATAATTGCACCAGGAAGTATTTCTACTTGACTTTTGGCGAACAGATCAGAACAAAACAAACACGTATGCTAGCTGCTCATACTTGTGTGTGTGTGTGTGTACTCACATAGTTGTACTCACATAGTTGTTCTACAGGATATGAGCTAAGCTCGTGCTGTCCCGTCTCTTTTCCATAATTTATCTAACATATTTTTGAAGGAACTTAAATTTCTAGCTTCAACTATTTTGCTGTCTAATTGGTTCCACTGATCTACGCTCCTAAACGGGAAACTATACTTTTTTACATCTTTTCGACAACGTGTTTTCCTCAGTTTTTTTGAGTGTCCTCTACGCACATTTCCTTGAAAAACTAATCCGATGTCGTCTGTGTTGACCGTGTCATTTATGCATCTATATATGTTTATTAAATCACCTCTTTCTCTCCTCTCATCAAGCCTGGGTAATTCAATTTTCCTCAATCTGTCCTCGTAAGACATGTTTTTCAAGTTTGGTACCAATTTTGTGGCTAGTCTTTGAATCTTTTCTATTTTCTTTATATGTTTCACTTCGTGTGGAGACCAAACTACAGCTGCGTATTCGATCTTTGGCCTAATTAGAGCTATCATGATTTTTTTGAACATATTCTCATCCATGTAGTTGAATACTCCTCTCGTTTTTGAAATAAGTGCATACGACTTAGCGAAAAGGTCATCAATGTGCGCCTGCGGTGACAGATCATTCTGGATAATCACACCAAGATCTCGCTCCTTGTCCACCTCTCGCAGCGTGACGCATCCCAGTGCATAGTCCACAGATGGTCTCTTCCCGCTTTTGCCAAATTTCATGACATGACACTTTGTTTCGTTGAGGCTCATTAACCATTTTTGACACCATTCTTGAATCTTGTCGATGTCACATTGCAATTGTTCACAGTCTCTCTTACTCGTTATGACTCTCATCAATTTGGCATCGTCGGCAAAAAGGTGAACGGTGCTGTCCAGATCGTTCGTTATATCATTGATATATATCAGAAACATTATTGGTCCGAGCACAGAGCCTTGTGGCACCCCACTTTTCACCCTCTTCCACGAAGAAGCCGCTCCCCTCACAGTTGTACTCAGTGTGTGTGTGTGTGTGTGTGTGCATTTTGCGTGTGTATTTTTGTGTTTCTGAGTATGTAAACGTGAGTGTATGTTTGTGTTTGTGCGTATATGTACTTGTTTGTTTTGTGAGTTTGTGTGTGTGTGTGTGTATTTTGCGTGTGTATTTTTGTGTTTCTGAGTATGTAAACGTGAGTGTATGTTTGTGCGTATATGTACTTGTCTGTTTTGTGTGTGTGTGTGTATGTAGGTGAGTGTGTGTGTTCGTGATTGTGTATGTGTATGACTCTTGTGCTTGAGTGTGTGTGTGTGTGTGTGTGTGTGTGTGTGTGTGTGTGTGTGTGTGTGTGTGTGTGTGTGTGTGTGAGCGTTTTTGAGACCCTCGGGTGAAAAGGGCGATATAAATGTCTTAATGAAATGTAATGTAATGTGTGTGCTTGTCAGTGTGGCGTTGCTGGTGCTTGTGGTCGTGTTGGTGGGCGTGTGGTGGGTTAGACGCCGTCGCGTGCAGCTCGGTGACAAATGTGGCGCGGCCGTCGCTGTGGCGCTGTCGGCCGGCGCTGTCACGCCCAGCAAGAAAGTCACGCCGCAAGCCACCGTCGAGATGGCAGCACTTTTGCCCAAGACTCGCGGCGTTCTCGAGGTGGACGCGCGCCAGGTTCGTCTCATTCAAGAGATCGGCGAGGGAGCGTTCGGTGAGTGCTTGGCTATATGTGTGTTTGTGTGTTTGTGTGTGTACTGAGTAGTTGGAAAATTAGCTATGCTCGAGATTTGCTGTCTTCATTTCTCATTATACAATCTTCCCAGACACTTGTGTGTGTGTGTGTGCCGAATCATGTGCGAATATACACGCGTGCCTAACTACAGTCGAGCTGTACAGTATCGCGATGCTGGTGTGAATCGTAAAATCATAACATCAATCAATAATAGTAACACAGTTAATAATAATTAATTTATCGTGTAATTTATCATGTGCAATTAAATTTCATAATGAATAGCATAATATCAATAACAAAAGGTCTAATGAAAGCTAAAGGTTAATGAGTATTTCAGGTTAAATATGTTCGCATCTAATAATCTTGATGATTTCATGCGCTCGCACTACAGGCAAGGTGTATCGCGGCGAGCTGCTTCATCATCCGTGCGTCGGCGCCGTCACACCGGTCGCCGTCAAGACGCTGCGCCAGGAGGCCGGCGCACGGGAGCGACGCGAGTTTGAGCGCGAGGCGGGTCTGCTGGCGGCGCTGCAGCATCCGCACGTTGTCTGTCTGCTAGCCACAGCTTTGCACCCCTCCGGCGGCGGCATCGGAGGAGGAGGTTGTATGCTGCTGTTTGAGTACATGCGCCACGGTGATCTTCATGAGTTTGTGGCACGACGCTCGCCGTTGACGGCCGGCGGTTGTGAAGGCGGTGTCGCAGGCTCACTCGGCACTCAACAACTGCTAGAGTTCGGCGTGCATGTGGCCTCCGGTGAGATGGAAACATACATAAACACAAACATATACTCACACCCACGCACATAAACATACACTCACACCCACACACATAAACATACAGCTACACAAACACCACACCCACACACACACACACGCACATAAACATACACAAACATACACTCACAACCACACATAAATATGCACAAACATACACACACACATAAACACACAGCTACACAAACACCACACCCATACACACAACGCACACACACGCACATAAACATACACAAACATACACTCACACCCACACATAAATATGCACAAACATAAACACACAGCTTCACAAACACCACACCCATACACACCACACACACACACACACATAAACAAACACAAACATAAACACACAGCTACAAAAATACCACAACCATTTACATAACCACACACACACACACACACGAATTAACAAATTAACACACACACACACATAGGTATTCGTGCGCCTGTACGCGCAATATGCCTACATTCGCACGTGTGTGTGTGTGTGTCAGGCATGGAATATTTGTCGAGTTGTAATTACGTGCATCGCGACCTGGCCGCCCGTAACTGTTTGGTCAGCGAGCAAATGCTGGTGAAAATCTCCGACTTTGGTTTGTCACGTGACATGTACGCCGCCGACTACTACAGGTAACTGCAGCTACTACACGTCACCGTGTTACGTCACGATGTGACCAATTCAATTTTCAATTCAAACAATATATTTGCAATCCACATCTGGTTTTTCGTGCAAACATTTACATTTGTGAATAATGGTCGAAATCACGTGTAAAAAATGGCATAAGTTATAAAGAATTTTGCATCATCGTTTTATAGTTATACAGATAAAATCTATTGAAAATTTGTCATAAAAAAATAATAATATAAATAAAATATAATAATCGAAAACTATACAATAAAACAACAGCTTGCATGTAAGACTAGTCTAGCTAACAAACAAGAGACCGGAATAGTTTGGAGTGACTGGATATTGTGACGACCTAGACCAGTGCTTCTTAACCTCTTTCTCACTGATTCCCCATCTCTTAATGAGCCATCTCTTCATTCTTCACACAACAGCGCTGTTGAATTCAATAAATTCAGCTGTTCCATCAAAGTAAATGTCAAGAGGTAATTAGAAACAAAAATATAGGAATTTCAATTGATAAAACACACATAGTTGTCCTGTTCTGTCCAACCAACGATTCCCACTTGACAACTCTTCAATTCCCCACCAATGGGGAATTGCCCACACAGGTTAATAACCACCGCTCTAATACGTCTTACGTCCTTGTGGCGCCATAGTGTGGAGAGGGTCGGTTCTGCGGTGGCAGCGAGCTACACGGGGCACACCTGTGTGTTCATAAGCTTCGACTTCTTGCCGTGTAGCAGCTGTCACTTGAGACCTTCAATGTTTGTGTGTGTTTGCGAGCAGAATGCAGGGCAAGTCTTTGCTGCCAGTCAGATGGATGCCGCCCGAGAGTATTCTCTACGGCAAGTTCTCTGTCGAGTCTGATGTCTGGAGCTTCGGCGTGCTGCTGTGGGAGTTGTTCAGCTACGGCATGCAGGTGCCAGCCTCATCTCCACGCGCACTCTCATACTCTGTCTTTGTCTCATCTTCATTTTGGACCTTGTGGTGTTGACAATGTTGCCCTTGTATCGTATTGTAGTGGGTTATTGTACATGTAGTGGATTATTGTAGTGGATAAAAGAAAGCCCCTTTGAATCGAGAAGACACGGCAGAATGACACTGGAATCATCAGCGATTGATGTCCATGTCTCTCATGTGTGTGTTTATATATAGTTTACTTCTAGACATTCCCTCTGTAATAGCTGTTTTTTCTATCTTAGGACCCCGTATTTGCAATGAGCTCCATCCCTCACTACGTTCTATCAATTCTCTCCCCCTTTTCAAAATAAAACATTCTAAGGCATTTTTCTCGAAGTAGTATTATACTTTAGGTAATATTGTTTATACTGGTAATAAATTTCAGGTGTAATTTTCTCTCTGCTCTCTCTCTCTCTCCATCTTTCACTTCGTTTGTATGTGTGATTGTGAGAGTGTGTATGCAGCGCCCTAGATATCCTCTAGGTGTAGGACGCTATATAAATATCCACCTAATGTAATGTAATGTGTTTATCGTGCAGCCATATTACGGCTACTCGAGCGGCGAGGTTGGCGAGCTGGTGCGCGCTGGACAGCTGCTCTCATGTCCTCAACTGTGTCCGCCGGCCGTGCACGCGCTCATGCTTGACTGCTGGCACGAGACGCCCGCCCGCCGGCCGTTATTCGGCGAGCTGCACGCGCGTCTTCGCTGCTGGCAGGCGGTGGCCGCGTCGACGCCGACGATGACGGCTGGCGGAGGCGGCAGTTCCTCGTCAGCCACCAGTAACAACAACACGGCCAGTACGTCGGTGGGCGGCGGTGGCCGACGCACGCCGCATGTCGGCCGGCGGCGCGACCCCACCGACCCGCTGCCCGACTCTCGACTGGCGTCGGCCGTCTAGACGGCGCCACTGTATCATGACATTCGCTAAACACACACATACACATAGAGGGACATCAGCACAATCCTGAGGAGACGGTGCGTGTGTATTCATTGTTTTGTTGTTCTACTCTTTCGTGCGCAATTGCGTGTGTCCGTGTGTGTGCGTGTGTTGTGACAGTATCATTTACCACCAATTTTCTCAGGATTTTCTCGCATTCCATGGCTGCTAATTTCTCGCCGTATGTATTCTTATTTGTATGCGTGTCCGTGTGTGTGTGTGTGTGTTGTTTCGTAAATCATACATCATAGCCAGTCGAGTACAACTCTTTACCACTAACCACTAAACGTGTGTGTATGTATGTGTGTGTGTAAACTAGTCGTTCCTATGGATGCTAAGTCCTGGACAGCCATGGCAGCCGATCTGGCAACCCTGCCAATTGGCGCTGGCATCACTGCCAACGACCGCATTATCGCACTGTTTGTATCTGTCTGTCTGTCCGTGTTTTGTACGTTCGTACTGTAGAAGTTTGAATGTGTGTGTGTGTGTGTAAAGTGTATGTGTTTGTGCAATGTGTAAATGTGTAATAAATGTGAACAAACACAAACACAAACAAACATTGCCATTCAAACGTTTACCAACTGCCTTATCGAACTGTATTGCACAGCCGCGACACGAACAAGGGCATGCAACATTCGTCTATACAGAATAGACCCGAACTACAAAAACAACACACATTTCTTTTGGCATTCAATCTCTGTGCTTCTGGCACACACAAACACGCCAGCATACATACACACATACACACACACACACAAACACAGGAACTTCGAAATTGACTATCATGAAAAGCGCAAACACAATCACACACAATCACACACACACACACACATGGCAATGGGTGTCACACATAGCCATATTTGTGTCGTTCGAGGAAGGCGCGGTGAATATCACAGCTGCCGCGACGAACACGCCGGCCGACCGGCTCCAGATCGTTGTAGCAGCGCTCAAACACGCGATCAACAGCGTCGGCAGCCTCGCGCTTCGATACGCCGCGCGCCGCCACCACAGAACATATCGCCTTCTCACGTACACAGGCCTGAAACACACACACACACACACTTGGTGTGAATGAGTGTGTGTGTGCGTGTGTGAATGTGTGTGTATGAGTGTGTGCAAGTGTGTGTGAGTGTGTGTACAAGTGTGTGCATGTGTGTGTATGAGTGTGTGCAAGTGTGTATGAGTGTATGTGAGTGTGTGTATGAGTGTGTGCATGTGTGTGTATGAGTGTGTGCAAGTGTGTATGAGTGTATGTGAGTGTGTGCATATGTGTATGAGCGTGTACATGTGTGTGAAAGTGTGTGTGACAGTCAAAACACAACTCGGCTTTGAAACCAACTCGCTATTCAATTTGTTGATGTTTAACTAGGATATTTATCTGGTCAGGCATTGTCAATATATTGTAATCAAGTTAATGTTTGAAATGTGTTTATTATGCGTTCGTTTTGGCAATACATATTTGAACTGGATTGAACTGAACACACACACATGCACAAGAAGTATTTCAAAACACACTATTTCACTTGTCGAATTATTATACTGAATTCACATGAATAGCACGCATTATAAAGCTGACAAAACGAGACAAACAAACAGGAGAATTGCAGCCATTTTCAGCACATTAGTTTCTACCGCACTCTTGTTCACTTCTGAAGCGATAAACTATTTCAGTAAAAATAGGAATTTCATTTGCGATTTATAGTACAAAAAGTACGTTAAATATTCTGTACACACGAATAATATGTTGATATGTTGAAAACCACTTCAAGTTACACAACTAAAACTGTGAAAATATAAAAATAAAAATATTCTACAGTTTGAGCCAGTGGCGTCGCCAAGGGGGGGGGCTTGGAGGGACTGACCCCCCCCCCCCACCCCAAATGTCCCTGCGTCCCCCCAAATCCTGTTTAAATGGCTTGTGTATGCTAGAGTACCGCGTGCGTTGCCTTGACGTTGAACCAGCTGGACTGCGTCATAGTCATGGAGCTGAGAAAACTGCAGTGAGTCAAATTGGCAGCTCTCACTTCCGTGCACGCCAGGTGATCGACGTTGGTGAAGTCCAGCTGTGCGACAGCAGAGTTGCCAAACGACCGTACATACACACACACACACACACACACGCAGACACACACATTTATATCTCTACACACCTTGAAAAATATTCAGAACAAAAAATTATTTCGACATTCATAATCAAACAGGAATTAGAATTTCGGCCTTCAAAAACGAATAATCAAAATAGATGTGCACAAATATAGCTTCCCAAACAGAGCGCAATAGATTATTGCAATAAATTACCGAAGGAAATTGTCAACCAAACTACAACACAAATGTCTAAACAGAAGTATAATATCTGGAAGACAGGAACTACAAATCTTTGACTCATTTCTGCGGAAACAACTCGGTGAGAACAAACACACACACACACACACACACATGCAAACGCAAGTATACAATTCAACCGAATTCAATTCAGTATATCAATTCAACCGATAGGCAGATATAAAATTAATTCAACCTGGTGAAGAAACGCCACAACTGACAGAAATCAAGCAAATACATGCCATTCAATCACGATACACACAGAAATTAACGAGAAGATAAATTATAATGTACACACTCAAATATACACACCCGTAAATTAACCAAATCGTTTTCAAATTTGCTACAGTATATGTGTATGTATGAGCGCTTGTGTGTGTGTGTGTGTGTGAGCGTTTGTGTGTGTATGAATGTGTGTATGTGTGAGCGCGCGTGTGTGTGTGAGCGCTTGTGTGTCAGTGTTTGTGAGAGAGTGAGTGTGTGTGTGTGTGTGTGTGTGTGAGGCACCTCATTGTTGCAATAGTCGAACATGTGGATCATTTCGTGAACGAGAATGGCCTGTGTAGTGCCCACATCAGCCACTCTGTTCTGACACACCACCACCTACACCAAACACACACACACACACACACACACACACACACACACACACACACACACACACACACACACACACACAGAGACGATATAACAATGCAATATTCAAGTAATACGTGTACAGCAAGTGTTTCGCTAAGTTGAAAACCACTGACTCAGTGGATCTGCGAGTATATATATATATATATATATATATATATATATATATATGTATGTGTATGTGTGTGGTGTTTGTGTAGCAAAGATTGGCAGCTCTGCACGCCAAAATCGCCAAAACTGGCAACCACGCGTCGGTATTGTCGCAACAAACCAGAAGAAAAAAAGAACTCCAGTGATTATGTGAGCAGAAACGATGCGAGGTCTCATGCCTCCCCTGAAGGCAATACTGGGCCTCCAATATAAATGAAGCACCATTAAAATAGAGGTCCGAATTAGGAAAAATGTTACGATAGGATAGGAAACGATTGGAAACGATAGGAAAGCGCCGTTCACCTGATTGTTGACAACATCGTAACCTCCCGTCACCATGGGACCACACGTTTCGCAGCAAACATGACGAGTTAGGTCGAACGGACTGCCAACACAAAATGGACGCAAACACACACGCACATATATATAAAACACACAACAAACATACACACATAATACACACATACATATACAGTTAAACAGTTCAAGCGAGCGTATAAATAAACGAATGACTGGGTTTCTAACGTGCTGCAGGAATAATTGCAAACACATACACACACACACACACAAACACACATATTTACCATCCGGAAGAACGCAGTGCGTCAGCCATCAAACGCACACCTAAACCTGCAAAATACAAATATAAATTAGAAAAGAAACACATCAAAATACACACACACACACACACACACACACAATTTAAAAACATGCCCGAAAACACACACATAGATAGACATACATACGTTATCTGCGTAGACAGATCCACAGACGTGTGTGTGTGTGTGTGTGTGTATGTGTTGAGTGTGTATTGTGTGTGTTTTATGTGTGTGTTGCCGACTAACAGTGGCGGCGCCAGGATTTTTCCGATGGGCGACTGAGGGGGGCTAAGTAAAAAAGTTGAGGGGGCTTGGCGAAGCATGAAGAGCTACACTCGAACGCTGACTACATAATATTATAATAAGGCACTGGGGCACACTGATTGAGTCCTCGAACTTGAACCATAATTACAGGACTTTAATTAACAGTGGTAAGAAATTGTAATGACCATGATCATTTTTTGGGGGGGGGGCTTGAAATATTTTTGGGGAGGCTCCAGTACCCCCTTGGCGCCGCCACTGCCGACTACAGAATAACACAAATAACCACTGATTACTAAAAAATATATGCATACACTATTGATAATTATTACATATTTAAAAATATATTAATATTGCTTATCGAGGCATGGAAAAGACGCGAAACACACGAGACAAGGAAGAAGATATTTCTTGACGTGCTGACTTTTCTCAAAGGCCTTCTGCACGTTGAGTTCGCAGCGCAGTCGCTCCTTGAGATCGGTTCCGCTGAGCGGTACCATGCGGCGCAGCCAGCTCGTCTCGAACTTGCTGCCCCGGCGCTCCGGGTACATGTCGTAGCTGGAGTCGACTGCCGCTTCGGACACCGCCGCCGGCGCTGGCTCAGAGCCATTGTCGCTCATGGCAGACTGTGGTGCAGAAACGAACGGTGTATGTATGTAAATGCGTGTGTGTTTGTGTATGTGTGCCGAGAAAACAACGATTTAATCTAACAGTATGTTGGAAAAATAAACGAGCGTAAATATATCAGTTATGTTCATGAGTTAATCGCACGGCTTAAGCGAAATACTGTCGAGTGAAGTGAGGTGAATTATCAGTTTAGACGCCGCTAGAAAAAGCTCACCAATACTGGAAAATACGAGCGACAAACTATGACTGGAACAATAACAAATAAAAAAAAATTTGCATGTTAATATATGAAACGAGTTAGAAATTAATTCCAAATACTCGATCGATTTAGAAATATTATATCAATCACTAGTGTTTTTTTCCAGTTGACGCACCAAAATAAAACACACCAAAATAGAAAAAATACACATATATTCAACGAAACCTTGGACAATTGTACAATTGACCGAAACAACACATCGCTTGAACGCACCTCACATAAACGCCATCATTCCCAGTCAGCGAGCCTCACAGCACAGCGCAGGGGGAGAGTAAAGGAGCCACACAGCCAGATATTGGACAGAGTATCGGATAATCCATAGAATTGAGCGCATAATGGCCGGCGGCTTCAATACACCACATGCTCCAACACACCCAGCTGAATCAAATGCTCACACTGCGCACGCGGCAGCAAATGCACCGAGTTCTTCTTGAGCAACACCAGCGCGCCATCCTCCGTCTCAAACTCGCCGTAATCGTCGACCACACGCACCTCAATGTACAGCTGCTTGGGCGGCCGTCGATCCACAGTCAAATCCATGCCGGCCGTGCCGAGGGAGCGCATGTACGCGCCCAGACAGCGTCCATAGTCGGCCAGCCAGCCGGCCTCGCTGTCTGACAAACACTCGCGCACGTCGGCAGGCACCGCCGAGCCGAAACTCCAGCGCAGCGAGCTGACACGACGCGCCCGCTGCCACACATAAGCCAGCACACAGCGCCGGTTACGCTGCACGACCGCGTGACGCACCCACACGGCCGCCGTGCGCTCGGCCGCGTCACTATCGCCGCCGCCGCTGCTATCCTGAGCGTCCGGCGATGAGGCGACATTCAAGGCGGCCACGTCGAGCCGGTTGCGCTCAAACAGCGCCGTCGTCTGTTCGCACACGAGCCGAACCAGCCGCTCGTTGTAGGGCAGCATTAGCGAGCCGGTCTCCAGCGAGCGCCGCGCCTCTTTCACCAACTCCAGTGCCTTGTCGCACAGCATTGTGTCGCCTGGCAAACTGCCTGCCCACCGCGGTCTCTGCGTGTATGCTTGTGTGTCTTGTATGTGAGAGACTCAGTGGTTGAGCAAGACAGATGGACAGAGATGGGAGCGCAGAGACCACTAAATCAAGTCAGCAACGGATCGACAATAATTGCACAACTGCCGATACGACAAACAAACAAACAAGCGTTCATAATTCGTAGTTACAATTCACTCACACACACTTTACTAACGGCTCAGTCGAACACAGTGTGGCAACGTGGCGTGATTAGCTGCAGCCAATGATGGACAAACAGAGTTTGACGTCACGACTAATACGAGTGGGTGAACCAAACCGCCAAACCCCTGAAACCCCTGCCTCACTGAACCCAAGCTAGGAACCACCGGACTAAGGAGAAAGTAAGACCAAATTCGCATAATAGAAATCTATTGTAGTCTTGTTCTCTACTGACAGCGGTCTGATTTAGCTGTTCTTGTTGTTGTGCCGCAATAACTCGAAAATACCGGTTTCAATTATGAATATATTGTTGACCACATAGGCAATCCGAACAACTAATAGTGAAGAAGTATCAAAATGCTCACAAGCCACTATACTTGTGTCGCAAAGTCCTAGTCAGTTGCAGTTCCTAACGTCCTATGTATACAGCTTGAATGCCCATGTTCTAATCCCCCTTATGCCTAGTCGACACCGTCTTTTATACGGACCCTCGGGCCTTTTGCACGTACGCAGTGTGGGTTGGCTCTACAGACAACACATTAAACAATGTCAGCCACCTGGGTCCAAGGCTACCTCAATCAGTAATATACGATAGACTCTAGTTGTGTTTTCACATCTGAGGATACGCAGGTAAAAGCTTAGAAGCACTTTACGATTCTGTGCAATGTAACACAAGCACATGCACGCCCACA
The DNA here is from genome assembly GCA_916048095.2 of Sacculina carcini. Taxonomy (NCBI): domain Eukaryota; kingdom Metazoa; phylum Arthropoda; class Thecostraca; family Sacculinidae; genus Sacculina; species Sacculina carcini. Next base: position 1,326,569 of record OU696590.1, read on the forward strand.
CCTAACTACGAACTAACTACACACATGGTTAATTTACACACTACTTTTAATGCAACACTCGCGTGGGAATATTTAGTATAGCTGCTAAATTAGCCTAATAGAAACACAACACAGAGCAAATAAAGAAACAGAAAGTCTGGTCCGACTGAAACTTTGTTATATTCAGCAATGGCTGCACAGACAGCAATTCATAGTCTATTGGTTGATTGCACAGGCTGCGCTCCCAAGTAGCTCAGTGGCTAAGGCGCTGAACTCTCGTGTGTCAGGGGTTCGCAGATCGAGTACTGATCCAGCCATGTTTTCCAACGCTTCCCTGCTTGAGTCTATCGAAAAGGCACCGCTGTAGATGGACCACAGCGGGAACACCAATGTCAGCAGGCTGGTGCGCGCTTAAAACGCTTACATGCCAGCGGTAGAATCCATAGTCCGTGTCACCAACTACTAAGCCTTACAGCTTAATGAGGTGTATTACAAGTTCAGCTGCCATTTAAAACGTAATTATTAACAGAGTCACGGGCTTAACTAAGCTACCAAATCAGCTGTAGACATTACTGAATGGCAAATATATTTATACGCTCAAGTTAACTCCAGAATCTTCAATCCTGCACGCAACCAAATACTAATTTTTCAACAATATTAAATTCAGTTTACGCTGAGCCACATGTACAGTACCAATCACTCCAGTCACATGCCAGTCATATGATTCAACCACTGCACAAACAATTTCGAGACGCACAATTACCTGAAAAATAATGACGAAAACTTATTTCAAGCACATGTCATACCGCGAAAAGATGCTAAGTGCACCATATTCCTAGATGCGTCATATATGTCGAGATATCGACAAAAAACGCAGACACAGGTCTGATTTGACACACACAAGTTCTATTTTGACTGAAATGTTTTATTCTCCTTCAAAATAAGTATCGTTGGATTGAATTTTCGAAAATTGAAAATATCACGTCTAGAGTCGCATGCGCAAAATTGGGAAAGCAGGTACCTGGCAACAGTATTGAGTAATAATACAGTTACTAATGTGCATACGTAGCAGCTTTTGGAAGTTATTGTGCCGCTTTGGTGTTGGTCTGTTATTTGTTTGTTTTGCTACGATTTTATGGGATATTTGCTATCAATTTCAAGCTTTTATATTTTTTTGACATTTTTTTGACATTTTTCAACCACTGAATGAAGCTCTTGCACGCTTTATTTTCCAGTTGGTCTCTGCATCGGTCACTTTAACTGATTTGATTTTTCCATGTTTTCAGTGCAGTTCACAAACGTTTATTTGGTTTCTAGTGATATCTTGCTTGCAATTCTCTCGTAAGTCTTTGTTTGCGTGATCTTTAACTCTGCATGTTTTCGATTATTGTATATTTTCATTGAATGTGCATGACATCGTTTTATTTTGCCATTTTGCCTCGCTCCAGGGAAGTTGTAGGGGCACATTATGTCTACGAGTGATTCTGAGGCCCCGCCCGCGGTCCCCGACAACACGACCATTGAATTGGTATCGGGCAACATAGCTGCGGCCCCTGTCGCCGACAAGTCTGGCTTCTGGGATAAATTCAGCCGCGTACGCATGTCCTCGGGCGGCGTACTGCCGTGGCTGGCTGGTCGGCGCCAGAAGCTCAAGCCGTGGCTGCAGTTTTTCAACTTCGGCAACTTCTCCAAGCCGGACAGTGCGTCGCGCTGGTCCAAGCGAATGATGCGCAACGTCGACCACTTTCAGACCAACTACGGCTGCGTATTTTGCGTGCTGTTCGTCTACTGCTTGCTGACGTCGCCTCTGCTGCTGATCGCGCTCGGCGCCGTGGCTGGCGCGTGCCATTTGCTGCACGTGCGCCAGTCGGAGCGGCCGCTGGTGTTGGCCGGTCGTCCGGTGGCCTTGTCGCAGCAGTACGCGGCCGTCGCATTGCTCAGCGTGCCGCTCTTTCTGCTGGTGGGCGCCAGCGGGGCGCTGTTTTGGGTGTTGGGTGCGTCATTGTTTGTCGTGCTAATGCACGCGTCGTTCTACGGCTACGAGGCGCTGGCTGACGGAGACGCCGGCAGCGATGATACGGAGGAATTGTTCGAGGTGGCCATGCAGCCCGTGTAGGCGTCTCGATTTGCGTTCTTCTGTGTGTATGTGTGTGTGTGTGTTACACGATTTGTTACAAGAGCACACTGAGGGGTCAATGTCAGAAGCAGGCTGAGCTGCGAGATAGGGAGAGATGTGGTGGCTAAAACGCAATCACTTGTGCCGTTATGACTTGCATTATCGCATAACCAAGTGAATTCCCACCGACTCTCCCCGGCATGCGGTAATTCATGACGCTTGCTCTGTTAATATCGGCAATTTCTAGCGGTTTTATTTGTTTGCAGAATTTTTTTGTCTTGTTTTCGCTCGATTCAATTTGGTTTGCTCTTGCAAGATTGTAGCCTAGCGATGCTGAGCAATATGGGTGTTTTGTTTAGCATTTCAATGCATAACTATTGCTTTTTTTTAATACTATTGTGTGATTTATGGTTTTTGCAATCATCTTGTTACCTTATTGATTGATTTTTGTTGTATTTCACTAGCGTGTCGATTATAGTAGATACTACACACAATGCTTTGTTTCGAAGAGATATGTATTTTTATCAAATATGTCATTTAACACCATTTGACGGTGCACAAATTGAATACAACTATATTTCTTCTGTTTGTCGTCAGCTAAATGGGTTTTGTTGAATGTTAAATATGGTGTTTGAATATTAAAAGCACGAAAGGGCTGGAGTAAGCTGGTGTTTTCACAGATCAATTGTTTCAACGAGCTAGTTTTTCCTAATTTACGCAGTCCTTGGTGTTCTGCTTCGCGGTGAGCGATGACGTCACCAGACAATTGTGACGCAGCCGTGGTGCGACTGGCCGGCTGCGAGCGCAGTGTCGGCGGCCGCCACAATTGTCTCATTGTCGCCGAGATTGGTCAGAACCACCAGGGCGATATCAATATTGCCAAACAGCTGATTCGCGAGGCTCAGGTTGGATATTCAAACTGTATTTTCACTCATCCACCCTCCATCTGACTTCTAAGCGGACAATTCGCATCAATAATACATCGACTGTTAGTTTTTTAATTGCCCTGTGCTGTTCTACAGGCAACGAAGCCGAACATATATTCAGAAGATATGCGTAGCAGTTAACTACATATTGTTGGCATCTCCTTAATTCTCGCACAAACCTTGTGTTTTAAAGTCTGTCAAAGCTATTTCGGTTGTTATAGTATTCCTGTGTATTCGTGCGTTCTGGCTTGTTTATTTGCGTTAATATTTTAGTCTGTCTGTAAGCAGCAGTGCGGTGTCGACGTGGTCAAATTTCAAAAGACAAATCTGACGCACAAGTTCACCAGCAACGCGCTGGAACGGCCGTACATTGGTCCTCATGCGTGGGCCGACACATACGGCGCACACAAGGCCAAACTGGAATTCAGTGAGCAGCAACATCGCCAACTGCAATGCTACGCCAACGAGGTGACCTGACCAATGTGAATGTTCGTGGCTCCATCTTTTTCGGCGACAAATTGCAAAATGATCTGCAATTTCTTTCTTGTCAGAAATTTCTCATGTTTGTCATTGTGTATGTGCGTGTGCATGTGTGTGTGTGTGTGTGTGTGTAAATTTGCTGGTTATGTGCGTAATATGAGAGTGTATTTTTGTATGTGATGAATCATTAGCCCCGATGATTAATTCAAACAATTTTAGACTAACAGTTCTGCTAAGGATATCTAATATTTATTTTTCTAGGCACGCTAGTGCTTTCTAACGGCACTTGCACCCAGAGCCGTAGCAACCGCCCCCCGCACCCCCCGGCCGGGGGGGGGGGGCTCCCGAGTGTAGCATGTATAGCATTTACCTTTTTGCTCAGATGTTTTCACCTGAGCTTGTATTATGTGATTATGTATAATACATAAATTCATTATTTGATGGTTTATTTATAATGGGGGCCCCAAGTGTTGCCTTCGGGGGGCCCCAGATGTTGCCTTCGGGGGGGGGGGCCTCATAAGTCCTCGCAACGGCTCTGCTTGCATCTACCAGACGTTGAAATTTTCGACGACAACTTCTTTCTTTCCTCTATATAACGCATTACTCTTACTTGAACTCGCTTTTGTATCGCACTGTGTAGTTGGGCGTGATGTACACCGCTTCAGCCATGGACCCGGCATCGGCTGACTTTCTGTGCGGCCTCAACGTGCCATTCATCAAGATCGGCTCGGGAGATTCAGACAACATGCTCATGATTGAGTCTTTGGCCCGCCAGAACATCCCACTGTTTATTTCAACTGGTGGGTATCTCTCAATCTACGTGCGTTTCTTCTTCACTCTATTGGCGGATATTAAGAATTTGGCGTATTTGGTTTGAAACTTTGCATTTGAAATTTTATATCAAGGATTTCTACCAGCGCCTCAGGCTTAGTCTGGAATGCAAATCTTTTGAATTTGATAAAATGACCGTCAGATTACCTGGTCTAATGCTTAAACACACTCAACAATTATACACAAAATTGAACCTGAAATATACATTCCTCGATCAATCGCTGACCGATTAATTTCCATAGTTAACCGCTATTTCTGTTCAATCATTGTATTTCTTTCTATTGTATGGCATTTCCATCACTGTGTGTATGTATGTGTGTGTGTGTGTGTGTGTGTGGGAGTGAGTGGCGGCGCCAGGAGTTTACGGTGGGTGGGGCTGAGGGGAAGGGCCTAAGGAAAAAAGACACGGGGAACATGAGGAATTACACTGAAAATGTTCATGGTCAGGTTTTTTGGTGAGGCTCAGGGGGGGGGGTCAGCCCCCTCATTGACGCCGCCACTTGTGTGTGTATTTGTACACGTGTATGTATGTGTGTGTGTGTGTGTTGTAGGCATGCGCAGTGAGCAAGAAGTGAGTGTCGTGTATGAGACGGTGGTTGTGCGACACTCGCGCCCTCTGGTGTTGATGCAGTGCACCTCGGCCTATCCCACGCCTGTTCATCACGTGAACCTGTCCGTGCTGTCAGAATTTCAACGGCGTTTTCCCCGCGCCGTCATCGGCTACTCGGGTCATGAGATTGGAACGTGCGTGTCAGTGGCAGCCGTCGCGCTGGGCGCCAAGGTGACTGCGCGTGTGGTCCTGTCTGTATACGTGTTGGTATAAGTCAGGGGTTATTAACCGGGGGTGCTAGTGTGGTTCGTCTGTGGTGCGAGCATGGTTCCTCAGTGGTGCGAGACCGTTTCCGCAGTGGTGCGAGTCTGGTTCCACAGTGGTGCGAGTCTGGTTCCACAGTGGTGCGAGACCGTTTCCACTGTGGTGCGAGTCTGGTTCCACAGTGGTGCGAGACCGTTCCCACAGTGGTGCGAGCATGGTTCCTCAGTGGTGCGAGACCGTTCCCACAGTGGTGCGAGTCTGGTTCCACAGTGGTGCGAGTCTGGTTCCTCAGTGGTGCTAGTCTGGTTCCTCAGTGGTGCGAGTCTGGTTCCTCAGTGGTGCGAGACCGTTCCCAAAGTGGTGCGATCATGGTTCCTCAGTGGTGCGAGACCGTTCCCACAGTGGTGCGAGTCTGGTTCCGCAGTGGTGTGAGACCGTTCCCACAGTGGTGCGAGTCTGGTTCCGCAGTGGTGCGAGACCGTTCCCACAGTGTTGCGAGTCTGGTTCCACAGTGGTGCGAGTCTGGTTCCTCAATGGTGTGGGACCGTTTCCACAGTGGTGTGAGTCTGGTTCCACAGTGGTGAGAATCTGGTTCCTCAGTGGTGCGAGTCTGGTTCCTCAGTGGCGCGAGTGTGGTTCCTCAGTGGTGCTAGTGTGGTTCCTCAGTGGTGCTAGTGTGGTTCCTCAGTGGTGCTAGTGTGGTTCCTCAGTGGTGCTAGTGTGGTTCCTCAGTGGTGCTAGTGTGGTTCCACAGTGGTGCGAGTCTGGTTCCACAGTGGTGTGAGTCTGGTTCCTCAGTGGTGCTAGTGTGGTTCCTCAGTGGTGCTAGTGTGGTTCCTCAGTGGTGCTAGTGTGGTTCCTCAGTGGTGCTAGTGTGGTTCCTCAGTGGTGCTAGTGTGGTTCCTCAGTGGTGCTAGTGTGGTTCCTCAGTGGTGCTAGTGTGGTTCCTCAGTGGTGCTAGTGTGGTTCCTCAGTGGTGCTAGTGTGGTTCCTCAGTGGTGCTAGTGTGGTTCCTCAGTGGTGCTAGTGTGGTTCCTCAGTGGTGCTAGTGTGGTTCCTCAGTGGTGCTAGTGTGGTTCCTCAGTGGTGCTAGTGTGGTTCCTCAGTGTTGCGAGTCTGGTTCCACAGTGGTGCGAGTCTGGTTCCCCAGTGGTGCGAGTCTGGTTCCACAGTGTGTGAGTCTGGTTCCCCAGTGGTGCGAGTCTGGTTCCTCAGTGGTGCTAGTGTGGTTCCTCAGTGGTGCGAACCTCGTTCGTTCCTCCGTCGTGCGAGGATTCCTGCTGAATATTTAGAAAATGGTTTTTCTTTGCATCATATTTTTGCTGGAATTTTTCTCAAATCCTCTCAAACGTTGTTTTTATTTTAATATTTTTCATTATAGCTATCAAGAAATCAAGCGGGTGCGAGAACTGACTGCTGATTTGAAAACAAAGGTGCAAACATTGAAAAAGGGTTAATAATCACCGGTATACATGTATATGTGAATTCGTGTGTGTATATTAGTGTGTGTGTGTGTGTGTGTGTCGTATAAGGTTATTGAGCGGCACCTGACCCTCGACCACTCGTGGAAGGGCTCCGACCACGCTAGTTCACTGCTGCCCGCACAGATGGCGCTGCTGGTGCGCGAGGTACGTCACGTCGAGTCGGCACTCGGCTGGCCCATCAAACAGCCGCAGCCCAGCGAACAGCCCTGCCGCAACAAACTGGCCAAGAGCGTGGTGGCTGCACGTGCTCTGACCACCGGCCACGTGTTGCACGTGCCACGTGATGTGGCAGTCAAGGTGGCGACCGGCGGCGACCACGTGCACGACACGTGGCGTCCCGTACACGTGTGGGGGCTGCACGGGGCCAGATTGAGGTTGGATGTTGGTAGCGACGAGGTTATCACATGTGCAATGGTGGATGAGTCGCCGCCGAATTCCGTTTGAGGTCGCACACAGACATACAGACATCAATGTTACAGCAGTTCTCCTCAGCGCAGACCAATGCGTGTCGACATCATGAGGGGCGCATTTAGGAGTGTTTACGCACCAACACAATTGCTCGACATAATGCCGTGTGTGTCCATGTTCCAATATGAACACACAACGCGCAGGAGTTAGCATAGATCAAAACGACACATCATGTTCATTTGAATGTAAATAAAAAAATACCACCGTCCACCTTGTGACATATGATAAATCCACTGAATTAGCACAAACATACATGTCAAACACGAATCGCTTGCTCTAACTCACAACATTCACAACACGCCTGTCTAGCAACGGATGAACCAATACACTTTCACAACGCCAATGTGGCCAGATCAGCGTGCAGCTCATCTGGCGGACACAAACGCCACAGATCCACGTCAATATCGACCGACGCCTTCTTGTGGAAGCGGTACGTGCTAGGCAGGTCGTAGCGCAACTCGGCCACGACCTCGGCGCGTCGGCAACGCCACTCGGCCGCGCGTCGCACAATATACGGCCGCGTCGCCCGCTTGTGCAGCGAGTACACCACGCGCGAGGCCAACTGCAGGGCCGCGCGCACAAACGCCACATCGGCACCGCTGTTGTGTTTGGTTCCGAACGGCGGGTTGGTGAGCACCGTGTCGACACGACCGCGCCACAAGGCTGGCAACTGCGTGGCGTCGGCACACACCAGCTGTACCGCCCCGGGCGCAGCTAGTCGCTCCACATTGTCGGCGGCCACTGCTAGCGCGTCGGCGTCAATATCAACAGCGAACACGTGCGTCGCGCCCACGGCCGCCGCACCCAGCGCCAGCACGCCGGGGCCGCAGCCCAGGTCGCAGACGACGCGGTCGGCCAGGTCGTCACGCGCCCACTGCACCAGCTGCGCGGCAATGTGCGGCGGCGTCACGTACTGCTCCAGGGGTAGCTTGGGCCGGCGGAAACCATCTGCCTGCTGCAACACACACTCGAGCTGCTTCAAGCGCAGCGGCCGCCGTTGAGACATGCCTGATACACAGATAGGCTATTTATGAGACGAGGAGGTTGTCGACTGTTGCTGCTGTGATGGGGGATCGAGCCGCGGAATCACCGGCATCACAAGGTTGCCAAACAGCGAGTCCTGCGCCACAAAATGGCCGAACGATGAGTTGTTGACCTGCAGCAGTGCTTGACGTTGAGCCGGAGTGAGCAGGTGGTGTGCAGTGTCGCCAGTCACAGCGCCGGCCGTAACAGTAGTGCTGCCAGATGAGGCCTGTCATAACGCATCATTGACATTGCTGGTGACATTGAGTGGACAGATTATGCGGCCAACAAAGCCCCACCCTAAACGACAGACCAGGTCAAAAGTCATACTCATGCGACTAGCCATCTTTCAACAGCATTCCCAAAATTGTTCAGGACAAATAATCCTCAAGTATAAACAGTCCTCCAACCTTCTCAATTTCGAGATTTTTTGCTAAAAAACAGGCCAATAAGACGTTGAAATTAGCACGAAGTAAAATTAATAATAAAAGACGTTACCAACATCTGCCACATAATGTGTGTATATAGTGGTGTTCATATCAGATACTAAACGGGCTCCAAAACCTGTGTGCATCTTCGGTGAGCAAGCCATTGAACTCACACTTGACGCTGTGCTCGAGGCGATATACGGAGCTGTGCCTGGCTTCAATAGCAATTTTTTCTGGGCTTGCAGCTCCTCGAGAATTTTCCTGTTGTCAATACCTGCACCGCACAAAACATCGCTCACAAAATAGCAAAAAATCGATCGTGTCGCTCAAAACATTTTACTTCAATCAAAATAAATTTAAAACATTGGCATAACACCCTATCTTCGGATAAATACAGTAAAAGTAACACAAAACATATTTAGTATATTCGGACGTACCTGATCTTCCAATCGACATCCTTAATGAGAGAAATATTTTAACAAACCCGTTGCGATCCAGTTTGTGATAAACCGTATTCGTAATGATAGCGCATCAAATGGAATATTTAAAACTATTTTTCTACTCGACGTCATTATTTCTACAAAACTATTTTTCTACTATAGTATTTTTCTACTTAACGTCAAAAGTACAGTTATTAATTGTTATTCCATTAATGTTTCATCATTTTGTTATTTCCACGTATCAAATAGACTATTGAACAGTATATAAAACAAACAAAACAAACAAACATGTATTTGATATAGCGCCAAGTAGAGCAGAGGCGCGTAAAAGAGATAAACTGGTGCGAACAATATAAAGGATACAATATAAATATAAATACTACAATAGAATACAAAAAATGCGACAAATCAAGGTTCAACATGCATGCGCACTTATATTTTTCTTGCAATCTGGAACAACCCAGCCTATTACAGACAATAGGCGTATCGTTACAACAGCATTTCGATGTTAGAATGACGGAAACTTGCTCACTAACAATGTTATCTGAACATTGAAAAAATACAAACTTCCGTCTCACATATACACACTCAAACCCATGTTCTATATCACTCACAAACTCTCTCTCACACATACATGCATATATAAAATAGTACATAATCTCACAAGAGTACAAGAGCGCCTAGGACAGAGTATAGGAGCGCAGAGCGTCCAGAAGCCAGGAGAGGGACAGGCTCTTCACGTGAGCCATATCATAGCGCATGGTGGGCGCGTGCTGATATACAACCACGTGCGAAACATGACGCAAATGTGAGTCTGTAGCGGCGTGATAGGGCACCGTGTGCTCGCCGCTGGGAATTGACTCAGGATTGGGCGGTCGACTAAGCAGCACGGCCCCGCCTAACTGAAGCAGCTGAGACAAACACTGGCGCGTCAAACCGCCACCGTCAGAAACACCGCCGCCGCCGCTGCCGAAGTCGCCCTGCAAGTACACATGCAAGCCGGAAAACAGCGGCGGTCGCAGCCGACGCACGCGACTCACACTGCGCCGACCGGCGGCGCCCAACAGATGGCGCTGTGGTAGCGGCGGCAGTGCGGCCGTGGAGCGACGACATTCATGCAGCCAGGCAATATCGGCCACGAAACAGCCCAGCTGCAGTGCGCGCAGACAACTGAGTCGCTCGCGGCACGCCGTCGCGTTCGTCTCGTCTGCGCCAACCTCGCCACCAACCACCAAATGAGTCACGCCCAAACTGACACACACACACACACACACACACATACATACATAGTGGGTATAACAACAACATATATTTGAGATCACTTGAAAATATCCATATTTTGCATTTTTTGTGTCTATATCAGTGTTTCTTAACCTTTTTTCCCACTGATTCCCCACTTCTTAATGAGCCATCTCTTCATTTTCCACACAACAGCGCTGATAAATTTAATAAATTCAGTTGTTAAATCAAAGTAAGTGTCAAGAGGTCTATAAAAACAAAAATAAACGAGTTTGAATTGATGAAAACACACATAGTTGTCCTGTTCTGTCCGACCTTTAGCTTCTCACATGGCAACTCTTCCATTCCCCACCAGTGGGGAATTACCGACAGGTAAATAACCTTTGGTCTATGTAAACATATATTGAAACATATGTTCATTAGGAACATTTCTTTGATATCAACGCCATATTTTCAATAGAACTTGATTGAAATATACTTGATATGCAAGCTATAAAATGTCAAATTTGTCATTGTGCTTATAAATATATTTATGGGAGTATAGTTTATAATATATATAAATATATTTATTTTATCTATATTTGTGCTTATAAATATATTTATTTATAATACTCGGTTCTATGTCCAAACTGTCAACTTCCAAAACTTTCAAACAATTCCAATGATAATTTCTGCTTGCATGCGTTCGTGGGTTAATGGGATACTAGTCAAGCGTACTCACCACACTTCTGTCTTCACTTTCCAGCTGTACTTGCGCGCCACCGCCTTCAACAAGGCCGTATCGGTCGCGCTCAATGCATCACCCACCACTGTCACCGGCAGATACGCCCAATCCTCCATGGCAGCCTCATCCTGACGCTGGGCGTCGTGCGTGTGAGTCGCGTCGCGCGGCGTATTCAGCGCCGCCAACATCTGCTCATCGTCCTCGTGCGCCAACTGCCGCGGAGTCTGGTCGTAGAGCGAGCGCGCGTGCGTGTCGGCGCCTGCCGCCACCAACAGTGCTGCCACCTGGTGTCGGCCGGCGGAAACAGCGTCGTGCAGCGGCGTGCGATGCTCGCCGCCCGGCACGTCGACCATTGCGCCGGCCGCCAACAAGCGCTGCACCACATCCACACGTCCGGCATCGCACGCCTCATGCAGCGGAGTCCATCCGGCATGATCGGCCACGTTGGGCCTGGCGCCGGCCGCTAGCAGCTCGTCGACTCGCTCGCACGCGCCACGTGCCGCCGCCACGTGAAGCCGCGTCTCGCCCTTGGCGTTCTTCTTGTTGAGTTTGGCGGCGGCAGAGGCTGAGGCGGCGGCAGAGGCGGTCCCAGCAGAGGTGTCGATGGGCGTAACGTCACATACGTCATCCGACACTTTCTGCCGCTTGTTGGTGCGTGCTTTATGCGGCTCAGACGGCGCCGGTGAATTGGCGACTGACAGAATTGGCGGCTTTGCGCTCGATGACTGCACACACGGACACACACATTACATTACATCAAGACAGTTATATCGCGCTTTTCACCCGAGGGTCTCAAAAGCGCTCACACACACACACACACTCAAGCACAAGAGTCATACACATACACAATCACGAACAGACACCTCACCTACATACACACACACACACACACAAAACAGACAAGTACATATACGCACAAACACAAACATACACTCACGTTTACATACTCAAAAACACAAAAATACACACGCACATACATATTGAATAAGATAGCACAGCAGACATACAGCACAGAAGACAACACAACATACAACACATTAAGACAACACAGCAGGCATACAACGACATAAGTCACACACACACACGCATATCGTGAGTCAGTCATACAAGGAGACAACACAGAAAACGCACGTACATATGTATTCCACATAAGTATAAGCTCACATAACAAAAGCACAACAAACACACACACACACATCAATAATGAATGTTTTAGAGTGCACATAGTGCATATATGATATATTGCGTAAGGTGTATTGCATATGAATAACAAAAATAAACGTGTGCTCTGGAAAAAACACACACTGACACACACACACACACTGACACAGACAAACAGATACGTCCGGACAGCCCACCTTTTGTTCATTGGCGCCGACGGTGCGTGGTGGTTGTGAAAGTCGACGCACGTGATTAACAAGCTGGGCGGGCGGCGGTACATTGGGAATACGTTCATCACAAGCATCACTAGCATTATTATTATTACTGCTGTTCTTTCCAGACTCGTTGTCGCTACACAGTCGCAACATGACACGAAGCTGCCGACAGCCGTTGACTAGAGTTGCCAGCGATGCGTCCGTCTGGCAGCCTGGTGAAGGTGGTGGCTCGCCGGCCGCGCCACAAATGCCGCAACCTCGCCGCACGCCGCCGCCTTCGTCGCAATTGTCGCCGTGCGTCGCGCATCGGTCACATACCAGGTGCTCACACGCGCCCGCCCGGCCCACGTGCGCGTTCAGTGTCGAGCAAACACTGCAGCGCAGCAGGTTCTCGAGGGCGGTGAGCGCCGCGCCAGTGCGTCTCCACTCGAACGCCTCAGACAGCGCCATCATACACACACGCACACACACACACAGCCTCGTTTGTGTACAGCCCAGCCAGAAATATCGTCAGTAGACACACACACAATCAGAGCTCCGCCGCCAGTTTTATAAGTGCAAGAGCTGTGAAATATATCGGGGAACAACACCGACAGCAAATTTCGTGAAAATGGTCAAAACCGGCATGACAAAAGCAAAAGTAAAAAAAAGCTCAGACGCGGCAAGCAACATATACACCACACAATAACGTGCATACAGTTGTCAACATTGTATTGGAACTGATTCAACAAATTGACCTTTCTTCACGATTTTATCCTTTCAAATAGTTCCACACAAAAAAGCAGAATGCACAGCACCCATGCAGTCAAGTTCAGTGCTCAATTTGGAAATATTCAAAACTAGGTACCGCCCACTTTGTAAATCCCAAAGGCCCGAAGGCAAGCCACACCGTCAACGCACTGTCAACACAAGTGATTGTCCCAGAGCATCAATACAAATAAGCGCCAGAAAACCCCCGATCAACAAAATTGCATACAAGATATAAATATGTAGAACAGTCATATATTTGGAGTCGTGTCTCAATCTTGACCATATTCATTTGCTTGACTTAAAATGCATTCAATGAAGTCCTTTTTAAGGTTTTCTTTTTTTCTTGAATTTCTTGATATCTTCAACAATATTATACTGAGACGTGGTCACCTTGTGCGACTGCGCTTGTTGGCTTTGCTTGAAATTCGATTGAATTATTCTTTTACTTAGGTAGTTTGATTATTCAGCGATTCTATATGTATTTGGGTTTCAATTTTTAGTTTTTCCAAGAAACTATTTTTTGTGGGGGATGAATGCAGTGCCAATCTGGTTTTTGAAAATCTACATGAAGAATTATACGTTTGTGTGTGGAAATATGTCAGTGTTGATTGCATAGTGATCACTGTTAACTGATGCTGATGTGTTAGGTTTTATCCTAGACTAGGTCATGTCTTGGAGACAACTGGCTGCCAGGCTCGCTCACGATGGCGCGAGGAGTCGTATCGGCACAGTTCTTGACCGCACAAAACCACTGCCACGAAGCTCTAATCGGTGGCAGACATCTGCAGCTGCTTCTGCTGCCGTGCCGTGCGAGCACGACAATTTGCACGGCTTCCGCGTGTTGCGCGTGCAGGAAATAGCCGAGTTGTCGGCGACTGCTGTGCACTTGTCTCACGAAACAGGTGTGCAGTATTTGCACGTAGCACGCGACGACACCAACAACACGTTCGGCGTTGGCTTCCGCACTCCGCCGGCCGACAGCACCGGCGTGGCGCACATTCTTGAGCACACGGCTCTGTGCGGCAGCGAGCGTTATCCGACGCGCGATCCGTTCTTCAAGATGCTCAACCGTTCACTGGCCACGTTTATGAACGCCTTCACGGCCGCCGACTGGACCATGTACCCGTTCAGCACGTGCAACGCCACCGACTACGCCAACTTGTTGCAGGTGATGCGCGGTGTTGTGTGTGAGTTTGTGTGTGTGTGTGTTTCTCCGTTTCAGAAAAACATTGTATTTATCTCTTTATCGTATTAATCTCTATCGTATCTAATAATATCGTAGTCATCTCTCTCTATCGTATTAATCGTAATTCATCGTATTTAGCTCTTTTGTCTGTGCTGATTAATGTTTTCTTTTTTATTGGTTTTGGTGTATGTGCTTGTCTGTGTATTTTGGCAGGTGTATTTGGACGCCGTGTTTCGGCCGCGTCTGCAGCGGCTCGATTTCATGCAGGAGGGCTGGCGACTGGAGCACGGCGAGCCGCACGATGCCGCCTCGCCTCTGCTGTTCAAGGGCGTCGTGTTCAACGAGATGAAGGGCGCGCTGGCCGACCGGCAGCGACTGCTCAGCGAGCGCGTACAGCGCGGCCTGCTGCCGTCGCACGCCTACGGCCACAGCTCGGGCGGCGAGCCGGCGGCCATCGTGCAGCTGAGCTGGCAACAGCTGCGTGATTTTCACGCGCGCCACTACCACCCGGCCAACTGCTACATGTATTCGTACGGCGATATGCCGGTGCACGAGCATCTGGCGCTCATCAACGACCGGTATTTGTCTCATTTACCAGCGGCAGCAGCGACGCCGACGGACGGCGTGCCGGCGTCGTTGGTGCCGTCTGAGCCGCGTTGGTCGCAGTCGCGCTATCAGTCGGTGTCGTGTCGGCCCGAGCCGCTGGCAGCACACGCCGACCGGCCGCTAGCCGTGGTCGTCTCCTATCTGCTGCCCGATGTGACCGACGTGCACGACCGATTCGCCGCGCAGTTGCTAGGACAGTTGCTGTTGGACGGGCCGTGTGCGCCGTTCTACGGCTCGCTGATCGAGTCGGGCCTGGCGCTGGACTTCGCGGCGCACGCGGCCGGCGTTGACGACACGGCGCGGCAAATGTGGCTGTCGGTGGGCGTGCAGGGCGTGCGCGACGCCGACCGACAGGCGGTGATAGATGCGATCGATGCAACGCTGGCGAAGGCGGCCGACGGCGGCGACGGCGGTGTTGGATTGGATGCCGAGCGTGTCGAGGCCGTGCTGCATCAGACCGAGCTGGCGCTCAAACACCAGACGCAAGGCTTCGGCCTGACGCTGTTGATGCACTCGCTCACGCCGTGGATTCACGGTCAGGAGCCTGTCGACGCGCTGTGCGTCAACGCAACGCTGGCCGAATTTCGCCGCCGGCTGGCTGCCGAGCCACAGTTGCTGCAGCGACTGGTGCGTCGATGGCTGCTGGACAACCAGCACCGGCTCGTCACGACCATGACGCCCGACGAACAGCACGAAGCGACGGCCGCCGACAGCGAGGCCTCCGTCGTGCGCGAGCGAGCCGCCCAGCTGACTGAAGAACAGCGGCGGCAGGTTATTTCGTATTTCTTTGCCAACTACAACAATCCTACTCGAACAACTGGTATTTTATTAAATATATCTCGTATTTTATTTTCTTGCAATATTCTAGCTTTGTTTTCTGAAATACTCTGAGATTATTTCGTCGAGTCGCTATCTTTTTAACTTTCATGAATGTTTACATTGTGCTAATGACTATGTTTTCAATTGTAAATGTTTTCGCGTGGAAAAACAAGTATTCTTACAATATTCTAGCATTTATTCCTGAAATACTCTGAGATTATTTCGTCGAGTCGTTATCTTTTT
>OU696590.1:1352500-1390000 GCA_916048095.2 Sacculina carcini
CACGCGGGAGGCATTTATTACGACCCCATTATCAATAAAGCGCCATTGTAGAGTTATTGGTAAATAAACACGAGCTATAAACATAAGTTCGCCACAGATGGCAAAACACTGCCACACACCTGAACGCACTCCGCTCCCTACAAGACACAAAGAGGTTCATATATAATAGACAACACATGATGTGTGTGTGTGTGTGTGTGTGTTGATGACGCATCAACTCGTGGAAAGATAAAGTGTAAATTGGTTGCAGCCGACACAGGATGATGCAAGATTGCGTGCAGTTCCCGTAATTGTATGAGTCGTCCTCTGCATTTCGCAGTACACACGCCAAACCATTATAATAGAGGCCTGACTTTGGCAAAATGCAGTTACGAGCAGCTACTCGGTCCTCTGAGGACTCAACACTCGGGCCGCCGGTCGAGGGGCGGTTGATACGGCTCTGGTTGACTTCAGGTCGGACTGCACTCAATTTTCCATCGCTTCTTCAAGTGGTAACACTAAATTTGTGCTGATTTTAATTCTAGTACTGTGTGCTGATATTTTTACGAGCATTCGCCTAACCAAACAATCAAATTATAGATTAACAGCATTAAATAATACACCATCTGGCAGCATCTGGTAACATCTGGTAACATTTGGTAACATCTGGTAACATCTGGCAACATCTGGTAACATTTGGTAACATTTGCTGGTATGTCCAGTTCTAACTGTATTTAGAATGTCCTGTTTTTACGGGAAATCGTACAGTCACATGGACCAAGACATCACAGTTCGGCACAGACAACAAAAGCCGCGAGTTGTTCATTGAGCCTGTATATTGGCTTATACTCATAATGCTTTATTCAGCTAAATTATTAAATTATTTATTTTGCTGATAAATTTATTCATTTGTATTTATTTCTTTGTTTTTATTTATCTTTATTTATTTTTATATTTGTTTTTATTTTTAGTTAGTATTTAATGTATTTA
Organism: Sacculina carcini; assembly: GCA_916048095.2. Classification (NCBI taxonomy): domain Eukaryota; kingdom Metazoa; phylum Arthropoda; class Thecostraca; family Sacculinidae; genus Sacculina; species Sacculina carcini. The sequence goes on from OU696590.1 coordinate 1,353,470, forward strand.
GTCAATCGGGCCTGCGCCATTAAAGTGCGCCATTATATGTCGCCAGTTTCTCACACACACGCAAAAGATCGATGCAGCTGCGAAATTTCACATTACGCCGCCAAATCACCATCTCCTCATGCATTATTCAACACGATTCATGCCGTGCAATATGCAAATGTAGAGTCAGTATTGCAGACGCATCAGAACTCTGATACAATTATTGTGAAATATATTAATTTGTTTAAGAATATAAATTTGTTGAAATGTATAAATTTGTTTAAATATATAAATTTGAGGAAATATATAAGTTTGTAGATATATATAAATTGGTAGAAATATATAAATTTGTAGAAATATATAGACTAGTAGCAATATATAAATTTGTAGAAATATATCAACTTGTAGAAAAATACAAATCTGTTTAATTATATAAATATGTTTAAGTATATTTTTTATGGTTCGACGAATGCATGTATGAAGCTTGTGGGACTGAGTACCTCCAATAAGGTAACCGCTGCCCTAACAAAAACCGTGGGAAATATTCTCAACCAATCAGCTACCTGTTGCCGGTTTCCTGGCAGGAGGTCGAGCGCCACCACGTCCACGACCTCCGCGACCTCCTCGACCTCGACCCCGTCCGCGTCCACGCTGGGGGCTTCCTGGCAATATGATAATGAACCGGGTAATACTCGTGACAATCTCAACATAGCTCCACAATTTAGTATCACAAATCTTATATATCAGACCTATAAAAATATAATTATCATATCATATCATGTATTTGTCACCAACATATAATTTACACAATCGTTGTGACAGGGACCCACATAAGCATGCGCTTTTTTCATGTGGGTCATTTACATTGAATAAAGACAACGTACAAAAAACAGTGACATCGCAACAAGATATAAATAATTACAACCAATATAGGCACACTGCTGAATCAGTCGATCGTCTCTCGACACGTCGAAGCATCACTGATTATTTACATTTATCTTGATTCATCTCTTCAATGAATTTCTTCTTAAATGTACTCAATGTCCTACTTTGTTTGATGCATTTTTTTCATTCCACATAGCTCTTGAACCTAAGACGCTAGAATAGTTTTTGAATATTTTAATTTGGTTTAATAAATCAGTTAATAAACTAATATTAATAGTGGTAAGCTCACTTGTCCCCTTGTAAAAAACAACAGGATAAATTAGAAAAATATCCCAAATGCTCCATTACTCATAAAGTACATAAGTACCGCTTTTACCAATCATTCATAAAATATTATTTAGGGGGAATTTATTCACCTATTTTACTATTTATTTATTTGTATATTCACTATTTATTTATTTGTATATTCACTATTTATTTATTTGTATATTCACTATTTATTTATTTGTATATTCACTATTTATTCATGCTATTTAATTCACTATATTCACTCCGTCAATTGTGCTATTATAAATAAATTTTGAAATAAAATATATTATAAAATGAATTATAATAAATAACCCAAATGCTGCCGTTGTAATGACAAATACAGTACATTTTCAGTGACGCAATCAGCGCACTTGCACTCACGTTTGCCGCGACTTTTAGCACCGAGGGCTGCCAGACGAGAGTCGGCAATTTTAACAGCTTCAGTGGAGTCGCATTTGATTGCCGTCAAAATTGTCTGAAAGCAATTATTAATACTTAAAGTGAAAATATAAAATAAATAAACGAAGTGATATAATAATCAAGTATAATAATTGAAGCTCATTAAATGCACAATGATAAAAAGAGTGAAAATATTGATAAAACGTTCATGGATTATAACTTATTTAATTAAACTTTTGAAATTAGTTGCGTAATAATAATAATAATAATAATAATAATTAATCTAGGCACTTTCGGCTTTACTTTCGCTAAAGAGTAAAATTTAACACAACATTGAATCAATAAACATAAACAATACGACAATAAAAATTTAAACATTCAAACAAATTGATATTCGATTTTTTTTTTAATATTCAAGAATGAAACTCATTAAGCTTAAACCTTTGCTTGCAATGAATATGCGCATTAAATAGTTCACATGCATTGGATTTACAGTATAAATTTAACTTGAATACTAGGATAAGTGCACGAACTAAAATGTAAACTTACATTATAAACATTAGATAAACAATAATTAATATAATCAAACATTATCAATAAATGTAATACTAAATATATATATATATAATTAAGTCATATAATCCTAATATAACAATAAATAATAACTTTACTAAACATTATTTAAATAGGATCATCAATTACATTTAAACTAAGAGCAAGGAAATAAATGTAAAACTTGTGATAAGACAAATTTTACATTTCCCTTTCGTAACAGCATATTAGTTTTTATTTATACGCTCATATCATCCCGCCAGACAAACAGCACCCAATCAACGTTCTCTAAAATTTACCCCGCCGTTGAATTCGTGGCATTAATCGGCTCATAACGCAATCAGCCTGAATATCTGCTCGCACTCTTGTGTGTATGTGTGTGTGTGTGTGTGTGTGTGTGTGTGTGTGCACTGTTGTGTGAGTGTGTTTGACGCATTAATTGGCATATAGCCAGCAACTGTGAAATAATCTGGCTCGCTGATTGGTCCGCATCAGCTGGACGATCGATAACAGATTAACAGAGCGCGTCTATCGCAAAAATGACACACCAAAATGTGATGTGGACTATTTTCTACAGTGGTTTCCAGCCTGTGGTACCGGTACCACTAGTGGTACCCGAGGGTCTAGGCTAAATGTGTAAGGATTCAACAACATTAAAACGCTAATTTATAAAAAACGCTCAAAAACGCACAAAAACGCTTCGATATTATCAAAGATTTTAGGTTAGGTTAGGTTTAGCGTTCTAATGTAATGTGCTGCCTTTGCAGGAGGCGAGGGACTGGAACAAATTCGTTAAATCAAATTTTATCAATCTAATCTTCTTGAATCCTTACACATTCAGCGTCAACCGTACCCGAGGACCTTCCAGTTGGTATGCGAACACTTTCGGTGTCATGAACAATGACACCAGGGCATTATTTCAGATGTGATGGAGACGAGGTAGATACAGTCCTCTCATTGAGTTGTTTTTTTCAGTTAATTTGTGTGTTCTACTTGTACAATTATGTAAATACAGTGATATCTGATCGAACTGAGTTTCTCTGGAACCAGCTGGTACGCGGTGACTGTACGGTACCTCCAAGTGGTACTCGAGTACAAAAATGTTGCGAACCACTTCTCTAAAAGAATGAAAGAATCAACGAATCCTTTGTATAAAGCTAATTACATGATTTAGCACTTGGATGAAGAGAAACATAATACTTTTATTTATCTGTTGATTATTTTTATTTACTCATATATTAATATATTTTTTCATTTATTCATATGTATTGTTGGTTGTCATTTATTGAGTCACATATTTATTTATTGTTGATTGTTGTTATTTATTGAGGAGTGTGAACGGAGTGACCTTATCAAGTGTTATCGGATGAATTGTTTATTGTTATTTATATATTATTTACTTTTTTGAACTCTCTTTCTCTCTACATCTCATTTGGGCGCTTCCAGTACATGGGGCCACCGCACAGGGTGGTAATAATACACTTGCACTCTTCCCCCATGCTACTGTATTTGCCTGTAATTAATAATAATAGTAATATCGTACCGTGTTATATTATCAATCGATGCACGCCAATCTTACAATCACACGTCAGAACATAGTACAAGAGGAAAAGCTGTGTTTACGCGAAGTTTTGCGTCACAAAGCCTCATTTCCACACAGAAGAAATAATTGATATTTAGGGAAAACATTGGCGGATCCAGAGTGCGATTCTGGCAGGGCTGAATTAATTTGGCGTAGGCTGAATCTTGGATGCTATTAGTCATGTACATGCATCACTATGCAACGTCTTAGCGATAATGCTTATAACAACAAATTCTACAGAAAATTGTTTTTCTTGCCCTATATTAGTGAATCTCTTGGTTATAAGGAGTGGATGGGAACATTTGTGGGGGGGTTCAGACCCCTGATCCTCCTGGATCCAGTGTATACGCTGCTTAAAGCTACATGTATCAGAAGAGTTTGCAAACTCCTAAAAAACACAATTTATAATTTTTTTATCACACTCGACCACGATTGGAATCTAGACATCTGGCAACGCTGGTGTTGTGCTCACATTGACTGGCATCCCTGCTCGCGCCAGGCAGCGTTGAGACAGACGGCGGCTGGCAATTGAGCCCAGCGCAGCATTTGCCTCACGCAAGTCGTGTACGACACAACCGACCTTGTGCAGCTGACGCATACACACCGCCATCCGACCAACCTGGCCACACACACACACACACACACACACACACACACACACACAAACACACACACGCGCGGCTTCAAATAGTGCCCGATATTCACCTACATGTATACAGAATGAAAAGTAGAAGGTACATGGAGAATAATTATACATTACAAATATGTGGAGAATAGAGAGTAAATAATTAATTAATATTGATATAAAGAATTGATAATTAGTAATATAAATAATAAATATATGGAGATATAAATCTGGAGGATAATTAAAACAATACGCAGCATTCATATTATATTGTATTACATTATATTATATTATATCCATACTTCTATTTCATTTAAAGCTGTTATACAATGTCATTTGCCTTTCCTGTCATTTACCATCCTTCTTTTCAGAAAGAATACCAGAAAATGATACTATCTAGGTCTACTGTGTTATTACTGTGTTACTACTGTATTACTACTGTGTTACTACTGTGTTACTACTGTGTTACTACTATGTTACTACTGTGTTACTACTGTGTTACTACTGTATTACTACTGTGTTACTACTGTGTTACTACTGTGTTACTACTGTGTTACTACTGTGTTACTACTGTGTTACTACTGTGTTACTACTGTATTACTACTGTGTTACTACTGTGTTACTACTGTGTTACTACTGTGTTACTACTGTGTTACTACTGTGTTACTACTGTGTTACTACTGTGTTACTACTGTGTTACTACTGTATTACTACTGTGTTACTACTGTGTTACTACTGTGTTACTACTGTGTTACTACTGTGTTACTACTGTGTTACTACTGTGTTACTACTGTGTTACTACTGTGTTACTACTGTGTTATTACTGTGTTACTACTGTGTTACTACTGTGTTACTACTGTGTTACTACTGTGTTACTACTGTGTTACTACTGTGTTACTACTGTGTTACTACTGTGTTACTACTGTGTTACTACTGTGTTACTACTGTGTTACTACTGTGTTACTACTGTGTTACTACTGTGTTACTACTGTGTTACTACTGTGTTACTACTGTGTTACTACTGTGTTACTACTGTGTTACTACTGTGTTACTACTGTGTTACTACTGTGTTACTACTGTGTTACTACTGTGTTACTACTGTGTTACTACTGTGTTACTACTGTGTTACTACTGTGTTACTACTGTGTTACTACTGTGTTACTACTGTGTTACTACTGTGTTACTACTGTGTTACTACTGTGTTACTACTGTGTTACTACTGTGTTACTACTGTGTTACTACTGTGTTACTACTGTGTTACTACTGTGTTACTACTGTGTTACTACTGTGTTACTACTGTGTTACTACTGTGTTACTACTGTGTTACTACTGTGTTACTACTGTGTTACTACTGTGTTACTACTGTGTTACTACTGTGTTACTACTGTGTTACTACTGTGTTACTACTGTGTTACTACTGTGTTACTACTGTGTTACTACTGTGTTACTACTGTGTTACTACTGTGTTACTACTGTGTTACTACTGTGTTACTACTGTGTTACTACTGTGTTACTACTGTGTTACTACTGTGTTACTACTGTGTTACTACTGTGTTACTACTGTGTTACTACTGTGTTACTACTGTGTTACTACTGTGTTACTACTGTGTTACTACTGTGTTACTACTGTGTTACTACTGTGTTACTACTGTGTTACTACTGTGTTACTACTGTGTTACTACTGTGTTACTACTGTGTTACTACTGTGTTACTACTGTGTTACTACTGTGTTACTACTGTGTTACTACTGTGTTACTACTGTGTTACTACTGTGTTACTACTGTGTTACTACTGTGTTACTACTATGTTACTACTATGTTACTACTGTGTTACTACTGTGTTACTACTGTGTTACTACTGTGTTATTACTATGTTACTACTCTGTTACTATTGTGTTATTACTGAGTTACTATTATGTTACTAGTGTGTTACTACAGTGTTACTACTTTGTTACTACTGTGTTAATACTGTGTTACTACTGTGTTACTACTCTGTTAGTACTGTGTTAGTACTGTGTTACTACTGTGTTACTACTGTGTTACTACTGTGTTACTACTGTGTTACTACTGTGTTACTACTGTGTTACTACTGTGTTACTACTGTGTTACTACTGTGTTACTACTGTGTTACTACTGTGTTACTACTGTGTTACTACTGTGTTACTACTGTGTTACTACTGTGTTACTACTGTGTTACTACTGTGTTACTACTGTGTTACTACTGTGTTACTACTGTGTTACTACTGTGTTACTACTGTGTTACTACTGTGTTACTACTGTGTTACTACTGTGTTACTACTGTGTTACTACTGTGTTACTACTGTGTTACTACTGTGTTACTACTGTGTTACTACTGTGTTACTACTGTGTTACTACTGTGTTACTACTGTGTTACTACTGTGTTACTACTGTGTTACTGCTGTGTTACTACTGTGTTACTACTGTGTTACTACTGTGTTACTACTGTGTTACTACTGTGTTACTACTGTGCTACTACTGTGTTACTACTGTGTTACTACTGTGTTACTACTGTGTTACTACTGTGTTACTACTGTGTTACTACTGTGTTACTACTGTGTTACTACTGTGTTACTACTGTGTTACTACTGTGTTACTACTGTGTTACTACTGTGTTACTACTGTGTTACTACTGTGTTACTACTGTGTTACTACTGTGTTACTACTGTGTTACTACTGTGTTACTGCTGTGTTACTACTGTGTTACTACTGTGTTACTACTGTGTTACTGCTGTGTTACTACTGTGTTACTACTGTGTTACTACTGTGTTACTACTGTGTTACTACTGTGTTACTACTGTGTTACTACTGTGTTACTACTGTGTTACTGCTGTGTTACTACTGTGTTACTACTGTGTTACTACTGTGTTACTGCTGTGTTACTACTGTGTTACTACTGTGTTACTACTGTGTTACTGCTGTGTTACTACTGTGTTACTACTGTGTTACTACTGTGTTACTGCTGTGTTACTACTGTTTTACTACTGTGTTACTACTGTGTTACTACTGTGTTACTACTGTGTTACTACTTTGTTACTACTTTGTTACTATTGTGTTATTACTGAGTTACTACTGTGTTACTACCTGGTCTGCCGGCGGTACGTTGGTCAAATTGTTGAAGCATTTGTCAACGACATTCAGTAGAACTTGTTTGCCCTGATGCGACACACAAAATGGTGTATATCAAGCATAAATATTGCATAGAATGAGCATAAAGCATTGCAAAACATACAACAAGAGTAGAAAATGCATTGAAGATTTAATCAATTAGTTTTTAACTAAAACCATAAAAGAGCGTACTTGATTATAATTAAATAAATTTCTACAAAGTAATTCTCCATAATTTCTGCTCATTGCTTACTCAACCACAGCTGATTAAGTTATATACTATACAAATCATAGTATTGCTAATCACAAATTACATTCAAAATGAACCCCCAACAATAAATGTATTGTAAATATACCATAATAAATTATATTTAGTAAATTACTCCTGATAATATTTCCATATTTAAACGTCTTGATATTGGACAGCAGATGTGTATTGATGAGCCGTTTAGTCTGTCAGTCGTTGAGTCGAGAAGAGCGGTTCTTACACTATCCGGTCCGGTGAATGAGCCAATGGCGCTTTTAATGGCCGCCAGATTGATGGAGCCGTCGCTGTTGCTGAAGCCCAATCGTTGGAACACACATTTCTCGATCTTGGCTCGTCTCAAGTCTCTGCCCCTATGAGGCCGTCTTCGACCCCCGCCTCGAGGGGCACGCTTGCCTCTACGTTCATCTTCACCCCCACCCTGAGGCGATCCTGCAACGAGTGCGCAAGTTTCGTCGACGCAATATATTGCAGCCCACAAGATTGAACAAATGCAACATGTCATGCCAGCCGATATTCCTGATACCTATCCATTGACCTCGTCTGCATTGTAAGATCGAAAGATCTGTACCATGAGAATTAACTAATTCTTAATGAGTTTGTATATCTATCCTGTAATAAACCCAAATGTGTTATTATGTTTTACTTCTATAATATTCTATTTAGCTGTGTTCGAACTTTACATTTAATCTATATTTTTCCCCTTCCACCTAATTCCCTTTCTCGTTTCCTTCTCAAGATAAATAGATTCAATCTACCCGCATTTGATTAAGCATATTGTGACCACAACAACTAACATACAAACACTACAATAACATAATAAAACATTTATATAACATTACTCACGTTTAGATCGTCCAGCTTCATCCGGGTCATCGTCACCAAATTCCTCCTCAAACACACCATCATCTTCAACATCATCTTCAACATCATCTGATTCTTCTGAACGGGTCCTCGCACCTCCTACCAGACAGCAAAACGTCAATCACGCCGCACAGCACCAATGAACACGCATTCCTGTCAGTCTCTCACATGAGATTGTCCGTGCTGGTCTCATAAGTTAGATTCCATGATTAAAAGCAAGCGTAATAGCTAGAACGAGTGGTTCATAGCATTTATATCTGATTCTCCACTTCTTAATGAGTCAACTCTTCATTTTCCACAACGGCGCTGACATATGCAACAAATTAAGTTGTTACATCAAAGTAAAAGACAGACAGTCACTATCAACGAAAATAAACAAATTTGGATTGACAAAAACACAAATTTGTTATTCTGTCCGACATTTAATTTCCCACTTGTCACGGACCACTGAACTGTAGATTTCGACTTGATTAACTCACTCTTTGCATCTTGCAAATGAGGCCTTTCAACTTCGAACCAAGATTGATCAAAGCCAAAAATGAGACCTTAACTGATGGTTAATGAAATTGATAGCGTGCACGTTGTCAAAATACACTTCGAGTATTAATAACCAAATAGAAAGTTTCAGTGTACACTACTTTAATGTGATATTAAATCAGTATTATATGGGAGTTGAAACATTCTCATTGGTAACAGTGTGAGCGGTACTGACCATTTCTCGAATTTTCAGCAATGCATGCCTTCTCAGCCTCGGCGAACTGAAACAAATACATAATTAAAATCCGATGTATCATTCTGTGGCATTTATCAATATTTATTGGCTATTTTTCTATATAATCAGTAAAATGCTATATTATTTCGGTCAAATAATATGTTCATTTGGGAGCTGGCGGTGCATGGAACCGCCGCAGGGTGGTAATATTGCTTGCACTGTTCACATGTCACTGAATTCGCCTGTAATTAAAATTGAGATTACAAAGCAAAGCTTATACACAACACGTACGAGCAACTACTGGAAATTTTATATTAAAAAAAAGAAATTGTGTTAAGAACAGTAGGTATATTATTTGATATAAGTTTTGATACAAGGCAGGATCAAATTGAATCAGAAATAAAAACAAGGTCATTTTCAAGCGGAAAGTCAATTGTTTTCAGCATGCAACGACAAAACAATACCGTAATAAAACGCATGCATCCGATATATGAGAAAATACCCATTATTCCTAGCTGAAATTCTAGACTAGAACTAAGGCTAGAACAATACTCACACACACACACACACACACACACACAAACCACTTTTATAGTGATGTTTGTCAAATTTCAAGAGCGTATCGAATTGAAATTCGGTAGTGCGTGAAATGAATAATCTGAATTCCACTCACGGCGGTAGATTTGGTCACGTTGCATGGTTGAGAGCCATCTGTGAATGCAATAACCGTTGAGATTAGGCAACTTTTATTTGACAATATAAATTGAATTGCAATAACATCCAAATCTCAGCAATTTTCCTTGTGAAAAAACGTGAAACAAAATGTCACTTGTATCAGCAGTTTTTCAATTGTTCAAAGTCGCGTCAACGGCGGGTTTGCAAGTGAAGGTGGCATTGCAACGCATCCACGTGACAGCTGAACTAAGGGCTCTTCCAACAATATGTATTTGATATTTTGCGCACATATTTGGGCATAAACACAAAACAATTAGCTCAACAGACAGAAACAAAGTGAAAAATAGTGGATGGAAATCACAGATAGAAACGATGAGACATGTTTGTGGGATGGTAGAAGCTAAATGTCTAACAAGTAGCTCATCCAGTCTTCTAACAAAAACTGCCAAAAATACGCGAACAATAAATACTGCTGAATAATAATAATAATACATATTATTATTAATTTATAATTCACACATAAATGTCCACTTTAATATCAAGGAAATTGTACGGTGCCTCAAATACAACACCCATTTATCCTATTCAAAACTCCGATACTGTCAAACATTCGCATCTAGAAATCATTTTCATATTGCACTATTTGTATGTATGTGTGTGTGTGTATGTGTATGTACGCAGCTGCGTTATCAAAATGGCACCGAGTCAATCTGAAAGGCATTGGCAAAGTTTCATTTCGCCTCGTCGCTTTCACAAACTACACACTCGCTCACACACACACACACACATATACACACACATACACACACACACAAATAAATTGAAGATATTATCGGCCAACGAATACTGAGTAATAGTATGAAATGTGTCAGTTGTCAGTGTCAGTGTCAGTGTCAGTGTCAGTGTCAGTGTGTGTGTAATTAGAATTATTACTGGGTCCATTTTGGTCTCCCGGGAAATGTCACTACCACAAGGTCCAGGGTGCATGTGTGTCTGTATGTATGTCTGTGTGTGCGCCTGCATGTGTGTGTTTGTGTGTATGCGTGCGTGGGTGTGTGTGTGTGTGTGTTTGTGTTGTGGCAACGTTCTACTATTCAAATTGAAAACGCAACCAACTACACATGCTATTCTACACACACCCACCCACACACACACACAAACACACACACACACACACACACACATACCGACTCATGCAAGCGCATGCAATAACACGCGTGCATACACTCGGTCGCGTTCTCAAGGAAACCTTTGTTTGTTTAGTCACCCTTGACTGATGTGTCCAATTCAAAGTCAAAAGCCACGCAAAGACAACACTATTGAACAATAATGTTTACGAAGCCGCAAAAGGCGCACCCAGTATAATTTAGTTGAAAGAATGAAATGCAAGCATGGGCGTAAGTCTTGGGGGGTATGGGGTATATGTACCCCCCCCAAAAAAAAATTTGACTAGGGGAATGAATATGACATTATACCTCCCGAGAATTCTGCTGAGTTCAGTTCATTGGGCCAATTGTCAGCAAAATCAGCATAGCAGAAAAAGTAACAATACACGACAAATGTGTGTATGCAATTATATGCAATATAATGTTTGTATTGTATGTGTGTTGCAATTGAATTGGCCGAAAATGGTTGAGGGTACCACGCAATTGGCCAACTGAGTCAACTTTGAACACTAATACATGATGGCTGTCAACCCTCGAGCCTCGACACAAATCTACGCTTCTGAAGCTTACACAGGGAATAAATAGTAAATATGAATAGTACATATAGACTTGGTGTTTGGAAGCCACTGTATGTGTTGTCACCGCTGTTGTGAGGAACGCCAGGCACAGAGACGCCGGCGAACTTCATCAGCAAATACGGTCTCATCTCGTATAACATTTTGCCATGACTGGTCATCAGCACCACTGAAAAAACACACACACACATACATACGAAGGATGTAATATCGTTATTAATTTTATATGTAATTAATTTTTATTAATTCAAAACATTAATAAGCGATAGAAATGACGCAGACATTTAAGAAACTAAAACTATTTCAAATTGTGAATATTATGTTAAAATTAATGATAGTTATGCTCACTTGAATTAGTCCGAATAAGTTGTAATAATTTAAAATTAATTAATATAATTTTTAAAGTGGATAATTTCAAATTATTCCTAGGTTGAAACACATGTCTGTTGTGAACAACAAGCAAAACAGCGGAGACCACTGAGAAATAGAGTTGTCAGCTGAGAATTTGTAATAATTTTGAATTTCTTAACACTAGAAGGACCGGAGCAGTCAATTGACGGCTATTCAGACTTCACTCTCAAAGAAATTTTCACAGGTTATAATTAGATTATTATTATTATTAATTACAGGCAAATCCTGTAGCATGGGAAGAGTGCAAGCACTATTACCACCCTAAGGTGGCCCCATGTACCGGAAGCGCTCAAAAGATTCAGAGAGAAAGAGAGTTCGAAGAGAAAAAAGTCTAGAGAGAGAGCTGGAAAGAAAATAATAAATAAATAACAATAAATAATAAACCATCATCCGATAACAATCCATAATGTCACTCCGCCCACGTTCCTCAATAAATAATAACAATCAACAATAAATATGTGATTCAGTAAATAACAGCCATCAATAAATAAGAATAAATATTAATAAATAAGTAATAAATAACAATCAAGAACAATACATATGATTTAATAAGAAGCATCCAACAATAAATATAAATATGATTCAATAAGTAACAACAACACAAATAAATATGATTTAATAAACAATAACACCAATAAATATGATTCAATAAACATTGAATGAAACATATGATTCAATAAACATTGAATGAAACATATGATTCAATAAACATTGAATTTACGACTCTTAGATTTCCTTAGATTTTTATTGTATTATCACCATTGGATTCAGCGTCGTATAATTCACTAGAAAACGTAAATCACGAATCATTTAAAAAAATCGCCAAGAAAAAAGTACTTGTATATTTCTGACTTCATCAATTACAACATAATTGATATCATTTGATAGAACGCAAAAAGATCCTTCCAATGGTTGTTGTTAGATTGCCATGAATAGTATTTAACGCGACCTAATAATTAAAATGTACAAACTTTGTCATTCTTTGTTCAGTGTGGAATATTGAAATTCACCTCACGGCGCCCAAAATAATTTTTATCTCAATTTAATTAACACCATTGGATTCAACGTTGTCTAAACCATAAGGAACAATGTATTTACAACCAATTTTTGGAAAAAAATTGTCTATAAAGCAGCCCTTAATTGACAGTCGTCAATTGACGTCACCGATCCTTCTACGTAGTTCAATTTTTCTGTCCTTCTAGTGTTAAACATTACTTAGCATGTTTACTTTAATTATATTTTTAGATAGAGCTTGAAAAGACCTTTCAAATGGTGGTTGTTAAATTGACATAACCGTTATAATAAGCAAATTAACAGTACAAACGTGCAAAATTCGTTATTAAAAAAAGTTTGGATTTTCAAATTGAATTTACGACTCTTAAATTTCATTAGATTTTTATTGTATTATCACCATTGGATTCAGCGTCGTATAATTCACTAGAAAACGTAAATCACGAATCATTTTCGAAAAAAGTCGCTAAGAAAAAAGAAGTCTTAATTGACAGCCGTTAATTGACGGCTCCGGTGTTTATAGATAGTTCAATTTTCCGGTGCTTCTAGTGTTAAGCACATGTAAAAATCTGCTTCATCACTATCCCAACATCAACTTACTATACCTTATAATATATTCCGTGCATTATTAAAAACCAGTTCATTACTGAGCTGCATTCTTTTCATTCTATGTTTTTGCTTCTAATCGTGTTTAAATTTGTTACATTTTAACAACATTTCATCTTTTTTACAATAGTTCTTGAGTACGTTCGATTATACTGCTTCAACAGACATAATTCCAACGATATAGCGTACTTATTCACCTATAACGCCCATCCATAATTTTCGATTCTAAATCGGCATTTGAATTTATTTTCGTTCATTTTGAGCTCAGACCAAGCATTGTAACAAATATTATTGAACACGTGCGGCTATGCCTAAAACATTTATTGACAACGTAAAATGAAATATGAACACAATACCGGAATAAAAATGTGAAGGGCTTGTTTAATTTTTTATCAGAACGGTGAATAATCGATTTATTTTTATTGGACATGTCATAACTCGTTTATAACACTCACCCAAACTTTTAGTTCATTTTTAGCTAAAAAATGATGCGCGTTATACTAGAACAAATACGGTAATATTTCTACCCTTTTCAATGGGCATCGTACCGTATTTGCACATAAACTGAAACCTTTTCAAACGTCCTCAATCAAGCCAAATGTATATATACACAAACAAATGATAATAAAATAAAAATAAATGTATATAATAAATAAATTGGACATTAAGCGCACGACAAACCTGGTACGGTGGACATCAGTAGAGCCAGCACAGATATCGTGCGCTGGAGATTCATTTTTGCACTAATTGTGTGTGTGTGTTAGAGTTCGCAGGCGGGAGTCTGTTCGTATGTGTGTGTGTGTGTGTGTGTGCACCATTCGGCTACCGAAAGGCAAGTGCGGTGATGCACTGATGTCGTGAATGGTAGTGTGTGTGTGTGTGTGTTTGTGTGTGTGTGTGTGCGGCATGTCTGTGTGGCGTGTCTGTGTGGTGGCGTGTGTCTGTGGCGTGTCTGTGTGGCGTGTCTGTGTGGCGTGTCTGTGTGTGTGTGTTTGTTTGTGTGTGCGTGTGTGCGGCGTGTCTGTGGCGTGTCTGTGTGGCGTGTGTTTGTGGTGGCGTGTGTTTGTGTGTGTGTGTGGCGTGTCTGTGTGGTGGCGTGTGCTTGTGGAGGAGTGTTTGTGTGGTGGTGTGTTTGTGGTGGCGTGTGTATTTGTGGTGGCGTGTCTGTGGTGGCGTGTGTGTGTGTGTGGCGTGTCTGTGTGGTGGCGTGTTTGTGGTGGCGTCTTCGTTACCGACTATTGACCTGCGTGGCGACCACAAATGCATAAACACACACACAAGCTGACACAAACATACACACACACACACACACACACATGCATGCGTTGCAGGCCGTGCAATTCAATTACAGCGTAATCCTAGAATCAAGCGCCGGTGTTAGACGCTCATTATCTGATTGCACCCATCCAAGTTGACAGTGCAAAATATATTGTAATTAACACACACATATATATACACACAGAAGTATGGATTAACAATTAAAGTTCGCCTGAGGGTCGTGACCTTTACACGGGGCACATGAATTAATCAACAGTACGTTAAACATTTTGCGATGTGAGTGCAAGCTATATGACGTCATAAGGGACATAGTGCAGCGCCCCAGGGGATCATTAGGGCAGGCAAGATATAGTGGTAGAAATGATATGGAGTTTTGTGTGTGTGTGTGTGTGTGTGTGTAAGTGTTTAGTACCAATTTGCAAGACGTCTATTTTTATAAGTTGAACGCCCTATAATTATAGATCGTATATGCTTATATATTGCACAAATGTTCATAATACTGAATATAAGTATTCAATATCCCTTGTCCCCACGATTGAAAGTGATCACGAGGTCACGCTCAATCTTGGCGCTGCTTGAATGCGCCAAACTTTCGCCATAAGATGCCCAGATTACGCACGCAAAATAGACAAATTTGTCAGCAAAACAGTAGCCACAGACCAGCTAGCAAAGCCAGTTTCGAGAAAGGGGAACGGACAATTTGACTGGGAAAAGAGGCACGGGCGATTATTGTTAGAATGGGCCCGGGCCACAATATTGGGACCATTGGGACGCTTTGAAAACTCCATTCAGCAGAGTACGAATATTACGTCAAATATTCAGTTTATTGACGTAATCACTGGCTCAAAAACAGCGCGCGAAATACAGGCCGCAAACAGCATCGCGTTCATATTATAACAATTCACATTATAACATCGACACAGCAGTCACACATCCAAGCCACACGCACACACACATACACACACATACACACACAACCAGGGTCATGATACACCAATTGACTATAAAGTTAAATCTCGCAGCCCTCTAGAAACCAACTCACCGAGCATGCCTAAGAATTTAACCTTTACCGAGTGCATATAATAATGAAGAAACCCAAAGAACTTAACGAATGACCAAATTGGATTTCCTTGATCACTTCAGGTCGCATCCTTTTGCAAGCCCGTCTGAAACCATAAGATCCGTGGATCTCAGGTGAAAATGCCTTGCAGAGGCACACACACATATTCAATTGGATAATACTACACTTGTTTATAGATGACGCTGTAAACGTGATTTCTAGCGAGGATCATGCGGCAGCTTTAAGCCGACCAGTCCAGCAGTTTCACGCACTGATCGATCGCCGCGCCCTCTATACTGCTCGAGAATCTCGGCGTGCTGCCGTCGGCTGCGCAGATAGCTGGCGCAGACATCGCACGTGTGTGATACTTCATCTGCGGCCCGACAATGCTGCCGTTCAGTTACCTGTTGCAGTACGCACGAGGAAATTACCAGCGGCAGCTTCTAATAAATCCACCAGTAATATAGTAGAATATCGCCATTTTTCACACCTCAAAATGGCATTAGATCTAACATATAGTCATTTGGGGCAAATGGCGATTTGGTTATTTTGGGGGTAAAAAATGATTTTGACCTTAGGAGAGTTGAAATCGCTATGTACGAGAAATGAGTGGATAAACTATTAGATCATTCGTTTGCGGTCATTTCAGTGTATGAATCGTCTTTCTACGTTAAAAAATGAATGTGTGACACAATTTCTCCCAAAACCTTTCAAAACATGTAGCACAAAACATTTGCAATGTTTCAGAAAATTTGTCATAATTCACCACATGGACAAAATTTGGGGGCAATTCGCGATCGCTTCAAGAAACTGGGGCAATTGGCTATAGCTATCTCTTCCATAGCATTTATATGCAAGTATTAAAGACACCACATCATTCTGAAAGTGGGGCATATTACGATCGGTGTGGGGGTAATTGACGATCAGTGTAGCGATCGTCAATTGCCTCACACCGATCGTAATATGCCCCACCCCCGATTTCTATTTACCCCTATAGCGATCGTCAATTGCCCCGTGGTGCACCACGTGCGACGACGTCTTGTATTACTTCGAGGAAATGTACTTCGCGGAGCCCGCCAGGAGCCATAGTCAACTAGAATACCGCGGCGGTCATGCAAACAACTTCACTTGGCTTGCATAGAGACTGTCCTACACTCCAGAGGACGTGGTGCGACCCCCTCACAAAAAAGAGGAGAGTCATTCCCATGAGCTGTAATAACTGATGAGAATTGCCACCAAAAGATTGCAGAGATGAACAAGTCTAAGACAAGACTTCGCAAGTAGGGAGCTCCTACTCAAACTGAGAAGTTTAGCAAGGAATAACTAAAGAAAAAGGCAAAACTGAAGAAGAGAAAGTCGAAATGGGATGATGAGGACTCGGAATCAACAGTGTCGCAATAACTGAAGCAAATACATACAGTGATATATCTCTGGAAGACCTGCTGAGAGATGGCATTGAAACCATGCTATAACGTAAGAAAACACTTCTTTTCGTAGAGTGTATTATGTATCAGCCTTAAGGCCAGGCTAAGTAAGCTAGCATTGTAATGTGAGCTAGTTCATCTTTGTTTTTCGTTTGAATATATTTAGTTGATAATTTCTGTCTTTATCTATCATCTAGAATGCCAAATTACCTTCAAATTAACGAATTACGGATCGATCGTTAATTACCCTACGAAAATCGTCATTTACCCCACTGGGGTAAATGACGATCGCACCACTAAATTCGATCTGTATTTGAAAAAACAAAATTTTCAAAAGCTTTCAATACGGGGATAGAAGCACAGTGTACCAACACACTATGTGGTATTTGGTATGTTTTGCTATCGTCATTAGTATAAGCGCTGGTTAGATGTTAATGAAAACGATCGTCATTTGCCCCGAATGACTATATCTTACATATGAAAAATTAAGTCAAGCTTGAACTAGCACAGACCGTCACTTTGACTGATATTACAAAACAAATTACTTCTAAGGCCTTCCCGGTTGTATTTGCCGTTGGAAAATGTTGAATATGTTAAAGCATGTGCCATTATGATATACACATACACAAACAACAAAACAGTATTGAAAGCAAAACTAGCAGGAACGGTGAAATATGTGAACATCATAGATGAAGCAAATAACTTGTAGGAAACTGTATTTTTCTGCTTAGTTCAAGCGGCTCACTGAAAATATATAGTGATTTCTGTTTAGTGTTGCACATGTATTGACATTCAATTAAGCAAAATATACAGGAAAAAACAAAACTGGTGCAAAGCAATGTATCAATACAGTTGCAAACAAAGAACTGAAACAATGTGTATTTTATTGAAGAACACATCAGAAAACTGAGAATTTACCTGAAATTGTCGAGCCGTCTTCATAACGTACTCTTGGAAAATGTTGTGGCGAGTTTTGCCTCGCATCGATAGCTGAAGTTCACGCAATAATTCGCGTATAACTGCCAATGAATTCGACATAACCGCTGCTATAAGCAGTTATAAATTAACACAAAAACTCAATAATACAACGCCAAAAACAGACACGGTTATATCGCGCCTGAATTGTCTAACCTCAACTTGATTTGTGCTTCACCAGATTTCCATGAACATCTAAATTAAATTCAATATCATTTCAATGTACCCATGGAAAAATAATTAATACTATTCATCGATATTATTTTTATTTTTTTATTGAATAATATTGCAATTGTTTAATTTAATAATAAAACTTTCATTATTATATTTTTCCAATTTAATTTCATTTTTCCTATTTACCCACAGAAAATAATTAACAATAGTGATTGGATTTAACGCATAATAGTACCATTTGAAGCAGTGGGAGAGACATCGAATGTGAGCCATACAATTCTGTATTTTCTGAATATATTTTTTTAAATGATAAAAGAATTCAAAATCAAATACTTCATTATATTTTGTGGTATTACATTTCAAGCTATAGAAAGTACACGCAAATAAATTTGCTTGCTGTGTCATTTGAAATGCAGTCATTGTTTTTGGCAATATGTATGACGAACGTTGTTGGTGAATATACCCTATATGTATTCAGTTCTCAGCATAGTGTGTGTATCAAAAATGTCCGCCTTTGGTTCTTGTCGAATAATGCTCGTGTTCGTTGAGCAGCGTTTCTGGCTGAAATCCGTGAGTGGTAAGACCACCGCCTTTATTACCGTCTGGCGCTGCGTGCGATCTTCTTAGAGATGACTGCGATTTCGCACTACTGCTGGAAGAGAGCGAGAGAGGAGGTGGTGCGGCAATATCGGCACTCACGGGAGCTCTTGTCTCTCCTTTACGACCAGCTCCTCGTTGTCGCAAGCTGCTGGAAGATATGCCCCTACTAGACGCGCTTGAGTAATCGATGTTGGTATTTATGTTTGATGTTTGGCGAAATCCGGAAGCTTTACTGCCAGCTCCCAAGCTTATCACAGATTCGGGTCTTTCAACATTGTTCATTGCTAGTTCATTTGAAAATCCGAATTGACCTTTGGCTGAAGGCTGCCTCAAGCTGATTGGCTCCGCAGAGCTGGGTCGCCTCGAAACGCCTTTGTCTGTCAAGGTTATACTGGAGCTCTCAGCAAGTCTTCGAGCACCCGATGATTTGACAGAACTCCGATCGGAATACGCTTGCGCCACACTGGAAGATGTGTCTCCCTTTGTTCTGACGGCACCTGCCGATACATGCAGGGACGATATCGGCCGGGTGCAGCATACATTGGGATGCTGACAGCGCCGAAGTGAGCTGACACTCAAGTCTCGACTTTCCAGAGGACAGCTAGACTGATGTACGCACGAACAAAGTGACGAAATTGATGTCGAAGTATATGGGTCAGGTCGTGGACCTTTCGATGTGAGCCGTGCGCTTTCCCTGCCACCGAGTCCTTTGGTATTTCCCGATACAGGTGCACTATTGGCGAGCAGATTACTAGGCGGTGCGCGACAGCATATGGTTCCAAGCGGACACTCTGTGCTGCCCATGACCACGTAACGTAGTTCACACGCAAGAAGAGAAACACAACTGCAGTCTGCTTGTGAATGTCTCTCGTACTGGAAACCTTTGTCCTGAGACGAACCTTGAACAATATCAATTCTACTGCGTACTTCATTGAGTCTGGATGCTGCGTTATTATTATGAGAAAAACTTATTTTCAATGGGCTGCTTGTTGCGTGCGATCTCAGTGGGGATGGCTCGAAATTTCTTGTCAGCGCATTGACACGTCGCTCGAATTCCTGTTGTGTCAGCTCCTTTTTAACCACAACACGTCTGTCGCTAGCCTGTCGGATCTCGATGTTGTAACGCGCCGACGAATCCCCGGCGCTCCAGCCACGCAGCACTATGCTGTGCGTGCCGTTGTGGAACGAGTGTTGTTGCTGTTCTTGCGACAAGGTCCCTTGGGTCATAGAATTCAGCATTGGAGCCGAATGGTCAATTTGATTACCGCTGACGAGTGAGGCGCTCTTTTGCGATCGTGTCGAACTTGAATGAGGCGCAGGCTCTCCTTTGCTGAAGGTAGATGATAGCGAGATATAGGAGCGACTCGACGTAGCCGAGCTACGAAGCCGACTCTCTGCTTCTGCGGACTCAGTTCTGACAGCTGGAGTACGCGGACTGTGGATCCCTTTAACAGCAAGCGGCTGACTTTGCTGGCAGTTATTATCACATCTCGCGGGTGCTCCAACACCATTGCTGTCGGAACCAGAAGACCAATCAAAATTCCTGCGTGAAGCTCGGGGGCTGTGCTCTGGATCGTGACAGTAAGCTATACCAACAGTGAACAGCAAAAGGCTGCATAACCAAGTTGTATTCATGATGTCACAACCTGTAGTCTCTGAACTCGACTGACTACTATGCCACTCCACCTGCAATTGATATAGAATTTATGCAGGAGATGAGCTTATGCCGAAAGCTTTATGCACAGTAAAATTCGTACTGTTTTTGTCTGGACGTATGTTGTGTTTCGAGCAAAAAATATGATTGTGTAAGTGCAAAGCAAAAAAACAATCCGAGCATAAACAAAAACAATTGTCCTGCCTGTTTGTTCACATGCGACGGATGAAACGCGTTGTGCAATGTTTACTCTTATTCCGTAGACAAACAAGTGTTAAGCGCAATTGTAAACAAAAAACTTGACCAATACAGACCACATTTATTTCAGTTATGTAGTATTATAAAATTTAATTAGAATGTCAATAATGCCAAAGGAAAAAACATGCATAACATTACGAACATAACAGCATGTGCTGGTACGTGTGTGTGTGTGTGCTTGTGTGTTTCAGTGTGAGTGAGTGTTCGTGTGTGTGTGTATGAAAGTGTGTGTATGTCCCCAAGATATGTTTAACCCACACTATGCTCAATACACGCTGCACACAATCTCTATACTTCTAAGATTAAGAGTATCACATTTAATATACATAATTATTGTATTTTCTAGTATTAGTGTTAGTTAGCCCAAATACATTTCTTGTTAGATATTTGAATATATGAATAATAAATGAATTAGGGATACGTTATGCACACACAAGCACATACACACACGCACAAAAAATACACACACACATACACACAATTCCAATTAATCAAATATATGCACATTGACAGGCATGCAGATTCAGTCAAACACGTTTATCCTCAGTGGTGTAAATTGGGTAAGTTTACAAAAATTGACGAAAATAGACCAAGTTAAGCCTGTATAATCTAGGTCAACGAATTTAGGTCACATGACACTGCCTGTATTCATGACACGGCAATGATTGTGCTAGCAAATATTCATTCAACGTTTTCTATATAGTTCCTAAGATAAAATTTAAGCTGTAAAAGGTTAAAAAATTTAATTGATATACTATATAATTTGCATGTGTAATTGCTAAACGAGATGAACATATATATATTGAATGATGGTCATTTTTGGACGATCTGTTTCGATATTGGTTGTTTACATTTCGGCCTGCAACCTGTGGTGCGGTAGGTGGGTTTGCTGCTTTTCTTTATGATGTTTGGCTTATAATATTCTCATAGAATTATTTATATATATCTGTTTGTCGCACAAAATGTGAGGACGGGTTTTGTTCATATCTTTCTCTACTGTTAATTGGTATTTTTACTCCAAAGTTACAACAACAACAGCAACAACATGTATTTGATATAGCGCACTTTCGGGGGCAAAGGTGCGAGCAGTAATAAAAGTATAGACACATGTGGACACATGGAGAAAGGTATGGAGACAAAAACAAGGAGCACAAATCGACAGAAATTACATGGGCGCTTGCAAAAATCAATACATACACACATAAATATGTATATATATATATATATATATACTAGCATTAAAACCCGCCCGTTGTGCGGAGCAATTCATAAAATATTGCAAATTAAAAATAAATAAGGCAAAGTCATGAAGACCTTAATCAATTAAAAGGTCTAAATTTCATTATTTTTAATTTTATTTTGACAAAATATTTTCACTCAACCCGCCTCATATTTAAACCCGCCCGACGTGAGGAATAATTCAGAACTCAAACACCATCCGTTCTAGTTCTTGAAGTCAAATCCATTAGTTTTGTATATGAATTCATTCTACACGGTGAAATTGAACGTTTTATTGCTGCCCGCGGGACATTTTTATTTCATATAAATGAGCCATCGCTTCGTTTGCGTTTGAAGCCCCTGATCATTGAACCAGCGAACCATGAACCAGCGCAATTATGTCACCTCATATTCAAGCATACATACACAGACAGACAGATAATTTCTTCTTTATGTATAATATATATACATATATACATATACTTCTTTATATATAATATATATACATATATATATATATATATATATACATATATACACACATACATATATATACACATACACAGATATACATATATGTATATAATGGAAATAGAGAAAATTAAGCCAGGTAAAAAATTATAATATAAAGCATAAGATATAAATAAAAAATATAACTAAATGCTAGATGGCCGTTGGCTAGCGAGTAGCTCTTCCGCCCTTGGACAGGTTTTATTTTTAGTCCTGCTTGGTGTCTAGCCACCCTCCTCCCTGGCGGGAACCAGTGGGGGAGCCGGTTTAGTCGCCGACCACTCGACTATGAGACTGGT
Source organism: Sacculina carcini (assembly GCA_916048095.2). Taxonomy (NCBI): domain Eukaryota; kingdom Metazoa; phylum Arthropoda; class Thecostraca; family Sacculinidae; genus Sacculina; species Sacculina carcini. The sequence continues at coordinate 1,376,661 of OU696590.1, forward strand.
TGTACTGGGCTACACAGTACCAGTAGCAGGAATTCTCCTGACCAGACAATTTACCAGACCGAAGTGAGTCAACCAGCCAAACACAGTAGATCACAATGAGGATAAGAGTTGGAAGATAACGGAAACAGATTACAGGGTAGGTTAGATCAAGCAGATTCAAGTAGGTGTTTGTGCAAGGTGACAGAGAAAGACTTGATAGAAGTTTTTCCAAGGATGTGTGAGGGAAGCGAGTTATATATACGAGGAGCATAAAATGTATAAGATTTGGACGACCAGGGAGATATATTGATAGTGGGAGGACTAACTAAAGGCTTACGATTGCGACTATCAGAGCGAACGCTGGGTATGAGAAGAGAACGAAGATACAATGGTGAAAATGGAGAATGAATCAATTTGAATGTCAAACAGCAAATTTTGAATCGAATCCGTGAAAGAGCAGGAATCCAGCCAAGCTGCCGAAGGTGGGATGATGTAGGAGTTTTAGGAGGAAGTCGCAAAACAAATCGACATGCTAAATTAATCACAGATTGAAGTTGGCGGGCAGATTGAAGTGACGTTGATAAAAACGTTGTTGTTGTAAAAATGTTGCCAAAAACGGCTTACGAATTTTCATTTGTAAATGAGTTTCTGTCTACAATTTCTTATGCTAGGATTTCTACTTGCTTTTGTTTAATAATTCATGCTACAGTAATATGCATGCTTGCTTGTCATTACCACCTGTATACATGCCTGGAAAACTTATGGATGTGTGAATTCAGCTCCCCCGTAGCTCGATGGTTGAGGCGCTGAATTCTTGTACGTTGCGGTTCGAATCTTGACCCAGCGGCGGCTCCCGCTCTAAATGCCGATAACGGGTAATTGATATTGATGGACGTTCTATGCGGCCTCTTTTGTGACATGCGATGCGTATTTGTTATTAAATTGGTGTTTGTTTGTTAATTATTGTGATATCATTGATATAACAGCGGCGTAGGCTTTTAGTCGGCCTCCATATCCAGGCCTTCATTACAGTAAAATCGCAGTGTGATATTTTGCGCGTATGCAGCTTGTAATACTGTTGGATTTAGCTCTGAAGTTTTTAGCTTGGTTCTTATCTATAATTATTTACATATATTATGTCCTTATTTCGCGTCGTAATTTGAGTTCATTTTGAAATTGATCTAGAATAAGTTTTCAACTGATGGGAACTGATGTGTTTCTCCTCTGGTTGCTTTTAATTGCTGAGGAAAATCGCTGAAAATGTGCCTTCACTAATAATGTGGGAATATTTCTTGTTTGTCGTAAGCGTCAAATCTTGTCCACGGGTTACATATGCGTCAAGATAGAGTACTGGCGTTATATGTTAGTATTTATTTGTCATGCTTCGCGGACAATATGCGTGCTCTAGCGCCAACCGCGAACACTCAAACACTGAGTACATGCTGGAGGCGAGGGATTTACTGCTGCAACAACAGGAATACAACGGACTTAACCCGTCACCTACTGGCGATCTCATATGAGATCACTTAAAATTACCATTTTTTGTGTTTTTTCCGTCTATATTAACACATATTTAATCATTAGGTTATATGTATTAGGAACATTTATTTATATCAGCGCAATATTTGTAAAAAATTATTCAAATGAATTGATATACAAGTTTGCAAATATCAAAGTTTTACTCAACGTAATTATTGGCGGTACTTTTGTAGGTTTTTAACCTGATCTCCCGGGGAGGATTAATATAACCTGAGGATTGGCCCGTTGGCAGTTTCCCACAACAGAGGCGGCGCCAAGGGGGGGGGGGGCTTAAGCCGCCCCCCAATGTACCCCCCATCCTGACCATTAGCATTTCGAGTGTAACTCCTCATGATTCTCCAAACCCCCGTGTCTTTTGCCCCGAATATTCGCCTTCTTGCTACGCCTCTGTCATTAGTGTGAAAGCATAGTCCAGCATCTTGTGTTCACGCACTTCGACTGGCCATGTTTCATATGTATCTGACTTCTGATACTGCGAGTGCGACCCGGGTTTGTTTATGCCACGTACGATATGTGTGTGTGTGTGTGTGTGCACAGATATTGTTTATATGACTGCCGCGAACACACACACACACACACACACACACACACACACACACACACACACACACACACACACACACACGGGCTTTGTACAGTAGGGGTCGTGCTAGTTTGCGATCCCTTGTCGTTAACATGTACATTTTGGTGTCATCTACATATCAGTAACTGCTGGGTCTGTAAGCTTAGATAAGATATGCCGAGTAAATGTATTTATATGTATAGCAATATATAGTCGTGTGTGCGTTTGTGTGTCTATTGTATGATGTTTCTCGCCTATCTGAGTGTATGTCCCTGATTGCCTGCTGTGTTGTCTTCAGTGCTATCTGTCTGATATGCTGTCATCCTCAATAGGTATGTGTGCGCGTGTGCTTTTGTCTCTTATGTATGGAAGTGTGATTTTCAGTGTATGTGCACTCGTCTGTCTTCTTTTTGTCTGTGTTTATGTGTGGGTGTGTGTGTTGGTGTGTGTGATTGTGAATGTGTATGTCCTTTGCTTGAGTGTGTGTGTGTGTGTGTGCAGCGCCTTAGAGACCCTCTAGGTGTAGGGCGCTATATAAATATTTTAATGTAATGTAATGTGTGTGTGTGTGTGTGTTTTGTATTTGGATCTGCCTCATGTGGTAGGAAATATTCCGTATGTACGAGATAACTCGTACACGATAACTCAGGGTCGTAATACCGTAGTACCTTGAAACACACACACACACACATACACATACATACGCACATACATACGCACCCATTCACTCGCTCACTCAATCGTTCGCACAGAACGCACTGTTTCAGCGCAGCCGACTGGCATGCCGTCTAAAAATACCTGCTGAATTCGGACTACACACACACACACACACACACACACACACACACACACACACACACACACACACACACACACACACACACACACACACACACATACACACACACACATACATACACACATACACACATACGTACACCTACACACACATATACGTAGACGTTTCGGTGTCCTATGTGCTCTGTCGATGTGTGTGTTTGTTTTCTTAATGTGTCTCTGATTCTCTTTCCCATATCTCTCTCTCTCTCTGCATGGTTTCTCTGTCTTTCTGTGTTCATCTTGGTCTCCCTGTCTCTGTTTGTATGTGTGCGTGTGTGTGTGTGTTTGTGTGGGAGTGTTCATTAACAAGATATCGCGCTGGGGCCAAGATCAGGTTAAGCCTAGGCACATCTCTCTCTGTGTGTATGTGTGTGTGTGTGTGTGTGTTTGTATGTTTGTATGTTTGTATGTTTGTATGCACACACACACACACCCACACGCCAGCGCTACGACCTAGTGGTGTATCAGTGCTTGATAGTAGCAAAGCTCTGGCAAATAGTGTTACAACGGCCATCACCGCGTCTTTGCGTGTGTGTGTGTCTGTGTGTGTATGTGTATATTTGCGTTTGTGTGTGTTTGTGTGTGTGTGTGTGTGTGCTGATTACTGTATGCAGTGTTTTGATCGTCCGAGGTGCTTTGGCCATTGCTGAACGCGCAGCGCCAACCAATCATCTTCTCTCGCTGGTTGGTGACGTCAGTTTGACCTGCCCAGTGACCTGAAAGGTCGGCGGCTGAGGTCACGCCCGTCGTTCGTGTGCGCACTCGATTTGTCTGGTTGTCTGGTAAACTAACGGTGGTCATTCGCTTGAGAATCGTGGCTACAATGTGGGTGTGGAGAGCGTGTGTCGGAGCAGTTTTACTGTTGTCACTGTGGGCGTCCGGTGAGTGTACACTCTAATTTCTGCTTCATGCTTGTTGTGGTGTTAGTGCTGGTGGCGGTCGTTCGTGATGTATTGCAAAAGTATGCTCGATACACTTGTCATAACACTGTACTCTTTTGTTTTTCATCGACATTTTCTATATTGTCTGTGTCTCTTCATTTGTCGTTGTGTGTTTGTGTGTTACCATTCCTGTTGTGAATCATTATTATATGTTCATTTTTGAGTGGCTTAACTGTGGTTATTTTGTAGACTTTTCTTCTCATTTTTCGTTCTTTCTATCGACACAATTTCTACAAGGTGGCGTTGATCTTTCTCCTCGGCCGATCAATGCTTATTTTTGTGATGAGAATGTTTCGTGATCGAGTTCTTGTACTCTTTTCTCCTGGTGGCGGCTTCAAGTGGAAATGGTTTTCTTCGGCCATTCGTATATCGCCACTTTGGACGTGGATGAATCTTGTTTTCCGTTTGTTGCCTTGTTTTTATGATGGCTGAGGTTTTCTGGCTTGAAAAATGTCTCCCTGTCTGTGCTTACACACCCGCTTTTATTTATTTAACTTCTTGTGCGACCTTCTTGAGAGATTTCGCTTTTGTATTTCTGCTCCCACTGTCATCCTTCAATCCTTGTGTTCTCTTGCGTCATCCGACGCAATTCCCGTCTACAATTTCTGCTTTGTTCGCACATTGTCGGTGAATGTGTTTGATGCATTCGCTACTGGACACTTCTACAGCGGCGTTACAACAAGTTGAACAAGATGACGCGCTTGCATCGACCGGGGTCGTCTCAGAGCCTGAACTGACTGACCTGCGGCGGTTTTCTCGCTCGTCCGACCAATATCAAGGTGATAGGTGGATTGTGTGTCAGTTGCACCGTAGCTAGCCTTATTACCTCACCATGTGCCCGAATATGTGTGTGTGTGTGTTTGTGTTGTTTTTTGCTTTTTGATTCTTGTTTTGATAACTTCGCACTAGAATCGAATTTATACTTTTTCTACTTCAGGTTATGCCAAATATTTCGCTGTTATTGTTTGTGTGTGTGTGTGTGTGTGCAATTTTTGGAAGTTTTTATAATCCAGTGTCTTTGCCGTTATAGTTTACATTATGCTTTACTGATTTTGATCAATGTATTTACACAATGTCGACGGGGTGGGTTTTACGACAAGTGTTTTTCTCTCTAAAACGCACTTTCAACAAGAAATTTGCGTCAATTGTTGCATGAAATGAAACATATTTGAGCAATGCTTCAAATCTGGCGCATTTTTGCGTATTTTTGATTCATTGGATTTTTTCATAATAATTTTATCAGATTCAATTAATAATTATCTTTCTTACTGTTGATTTTTCGTTTATGTTTCGGTGTTATTTGCATTTGATATGTTGCATTTTAATCAGCGTGTGCGGTGGCTTATCAAAATTATCCATTATTCGATGTGTTGTTCACTTTTCTATCGATGATGGCGTTCTAATGTCTCCTTTTCGGTTTTTTTTCTGTATGAACACCAAATGTTGAACTTCTTAGTCTGGCTATGTGATGTCGCATCCAATACGTTCTGTGTCGACTTTGTTCCGTGACTAATTATCGGCTGCCGTGTTTGCATGCGTTTCTGTTCTCGTGTCCTTCTTGTTGCGCTCCATTTGTGGTCGACTCGTCCAGGAAATGAAGTGGCGTATCAGTCTAGTCGTGTGGCACTCACCGGCCATTCTCCGACCAATCGCCGTCGCGTCCATCGTCCGTTTGTCCGTCGTCGTGTGTTTATCGTTGATGGCGATGCTGGGGGTCGGGCGGCCAGACGCTCTGTCGACGGCGCTCAATCGGCGGCGGCGGCGGATCGCTCGACGCGCGTGCGTGTCGGCTCGTATTTCAACTCGAACCTGACGCACCGGTTGTCCGACGAGCGCGCCTTTTTCAGCTGGAACGGCCGACGCGGCTCGGGCGGACGCGGCGGTTGGCGGCGGCGGCAACCTGCCATTGCCGCATCGGCTTTGCGAACCAACGGCACCACGTACGACCGCCGCGGCCCGGTGCGAACACCGCGTCCGGGCGACGCGACGGGCGGCGTGGTTGTCACGCGACTGCCCGGCCGCACCGTCTACCGCAACGCCAGCGGCACGTACGTACGTCGCGTCGGCGCCACAATCCGTCATCCCATGCGAGTTGAGCCGCAGCGCTCCTTGCCGCCGCTCACAACACATCAGCGACACGTCACACTGCTCAACCATACGGTCATCACCAACAGGACGGTGGTGGCCAGCTCGTTGGCTCGTCAGGACCCGACCAATCGCTCCTCGTCCTCGTCGTCGGCGGCTATCTCTGTGTCGTCCGTGTCGTCCAACACATCTCCGGCCCATCAGAGTGCCGTATTTCATAATGCTGGCTTTTCAGCGCCGACTGGGCGTCATGAATCATCTTTTTCCTCCGGTTCCTCCGGTTCTTTCTCTTTCCAATCATTATCTCAGTCGGCGGATTCTTCTACGTTGAGAGCGCACCAAATGTTTGACGCACACAGCAGCACGTCGCCGCCGAGTATCGCCGCCAGCTCGCCGTCTGCGTCGGTCACAACTGCCGGCAACGGCGAGGCATTGGGCCGACAGCGCGCCGCTGGGTCTCACTCTGTAGATGGCAGTGGCAACACAAACGTACACATAGCGGCCGAGCTGCGACGGGCCTATATTCAGCGCAATCGTCTGCAAACTATTGGAGGTACGAACGCACGTCGCTGTGCTGCTTGTGTGTGTGTGTGTGTGTGTGTGTGTGTGTGTGTGTGTGTGTGTGTGTGTGTGTGTGTGTGTGTGTGTGTGTACGTCAGATGGGTTCTGTCTTGTGAACCTGTAGAGTCAGTAGACTATGTGACCATTTTAGCGTGTTTCGCTTTTTTCGGCGCTGTTTTTTTGCGCATCCGATTTTGTTTTTGTCTCATAGAATTAACAGCTGCTTTCGTATCCAGCACGCTTTTTTTTTGGCGCAAACAACACGTCGTTTTGGCCTTTTTCTTCTTGTTTTGGCCTTTTTCCTCTTGTTTTAGCCTTTTTCCTCTTGTTTTGTTGCTGGCACTTTTTCTGCTCGTCTTTTTTCGATACCGGGAGTTTGGCTTGACACTGGCGCGATTGCCACGTCGCTTTTAAACTGCCTCAATTTCCCTCGACATTCCCTGAAGCGCCGGCGGCCGGTATTTCTACACTGCATACATTTTCCCTGCCAAACCACCTTCGACATCGGACTGTCGTCGGCTTGTGCGTGTTGGACACTTGACTCTGCTGGCTCAGCGAGAGAGAGAGAAAGAGGATAAGAGAGACAGAGAGAGAGAAAGAGAGGAATCGCCACGACGCCGACCAACCAACCGACTCTTCCACGCAGACGGCTGTGTTTTGTGCTCGCACTGTGGGTGACATTTGAGCGTCGTTGTCTCGTTGTTCTGGTGAGTTTTCTTGTCGGTCAGCTAGCGGCAGTGTGTGTGTGTGTGTGTGTTTTGGGACGATCTCTGGTCGGGCTACAGTGGCGGTGCCAAGGAGGGGGGGGATTGAAGCCCCCCAAAATTATGCCAAGTCCTCCTGAGCTCTCCCGAAAATTCTGACCATCAACATTTCGATTGTAGTTCCTCATGTTCCGCCAAGCACCCGCATCTTTTTCCCTATCCCCCTTCAGCCCCCCCCCCCCCCTACACTTGGGGAATCATGGCACTGCCACTTCATCTGTCTGTGTACATGTGTGTGTGTGTGTGTGTCTGTTATTATGCGTGCGTAATATTGTAGCGTGGGCGCAGTCTGGCACGTGTGAGCGAGGCTCATGCCTGCCTGCCTCGGGCAATTTGCTGGTGGGACGACAGCGGCGTCTGTTTGCCTCATCGACGTGCGGTCTTGAAGCCAGGGTGAGTTGGCGTCTTGTCTTGTCTCGCGTCCTTTCTATAATTTTAATTTATTGCATTATACACAGTCCGTTAAGAAATATACTGGTTTTGTGATGGACACTCAAAATCAGTGAGATAATATCAAACACATTATTATGATACAGAAAAACAAGCGATTAAATAACAAAACAATACAATATTAAAATATCAAAAAATTAAACACAGCAACTATTCGACTTCGACTTCGACACACACGGTAACGAAATTAACAGATAGGTTGCAAAAAGTACATACCAAGTCTACAAGAGTGAAAATGTATGTGCAGATGCATATATGATTAATTTACGTGTGTGTATATATGTATATAGAACCTCTTTTTTATGTAGAGAAATTGCAATGAAAAGCGCATTTCGGCGATGGCAGTACAACATTGATTGATATAATATTCAAAGCACACAAAACCAACAACAAATTCCTAACCGATGTTAAAATTCAATGAATAATACTAAATAATGCTAACATATTTTCTTTCACTCAAATACTTTGCTAAATTGTCTATTTTACAATATTTGTAAAATGGTATGCTTATGTAATATGTCTTGCTGAAATATTTTAATTTTCGAACTAGAATGGTATCATGTAAGATTTATGGGTTGTAATGCGGATATCATGCGAGATGCCAGCAGTGATTTTGGTCGTGGATGTTGGTAGGACCGTTACTGTATTGTGTCCAACTTGAAGGACAAGAAGAGTTGTTACTGGTGTGACTCACGGAGATTGTCAAGTGACTCAGATCACTCGTCACTGGATCACCGCATTGAGAACGTGATCCGCGCGCGCAGAGACGATCCTCGTGGGTGAGTTATGTGTTTTTCTATGTATTTATTATGTATTTAATTTGTTTTTGTATGATTTTATATATCCAACTGTGGTTTTTTATGATGACAATATTATGAAGTATTAAAAAACGATCTACAAACAGTCGCAGGCCGCCAGGTAAATTAGGCGCACACATTTATCTTACTAACTGTCTAACTAATAAGATTATAATTCAATATAATTTTATTAATTTATTCATTTGAATTTCAAATTTCAATCTTTATAATTCAGATTTTTAGTAATAATTTGAATTAACAAAAGTAATTGTGGATTTAAATACAATTTGGGTACGCTAGTCCCAACATTTTAACGCTTGTAGTTTCTTCAATTTTCAGCTCATTCTGCATATATACAGTTGTGATATTAATATTGTATTGTATTGAATTTCACACGTCTCCACACATAGTGGTTGTTTTAGGGAAATTGCATGCATGTGTTTATACAGACATGGTTATATACAGACATATACCACAATTATACATTTATCACCGAAAATGATCAGCAAAATAAGCGGATAAAACATAAAACCAAGCAATTATGCGTTAAAATCATGTAAAATGAAGTAATGCCAACGATTGAGAGAAGAAAGAACTGTATGTGTTTGTGTGTGTATGTGTGTGTGTATTTGTGTATGTGTGTGTGTGTGTGTGATTGTGTGTGTGTCTCTGTGTGTGTGCATTTGTGTATGTGTGTTTGATTTTGTATAAATGTACCTATGTATATGCCTGTGTGTATGTTCGTGTGTGCATGTATATGTGTGTGTGTGTTTGTGTTTGTGTATGTGTGTTTGTTTATTTGTGTGGGTGTTTGTGTATGTGTGTTTGTTTATTTGTATGTGTGTGTGTTTGTTTATTTGTGTGTGTTTGCTTATTTGTGTTTGTGTGTGCATGTGTGTGTGTTTGTGTGTATGTTCGTGTGTGTATGTGTGTGCATGTGTGTGTTTGTGTGTTTGTGTTTGTATGTGTGTGTTTGTGTCTCTGTGTGTGTGTGTGTGTGTGTGTGTGTGTGTGTGTGTGTGTGTGTGTGTGTGTGTGTGTGTGTGTGTGTGTGTGTGTGTGTGAGTGTGTGTGTTTGTGTCTCTCTCTGTGTGTGTGTGTGTGTGTGTATACATGTACATATGTATATGCCTGTGCGTATGTTCGTGTGGGCATGTTCGTGTGCATGTGTATATATATATATGTATGTGTGTGTGTGTGCATGTTCGTGTATGTGTGCATGTGTATGTGCATGTACGTGTGTGTGTATTTCAGTCACAATGTGTGTGTGTGTGTGTTTGTGTGTGTGTGTGTGTGTCAGTCACAATGGTTTGACATGGTGGCAGGCGGAGAACGGTCGTGAACTGGTCTATATTCAGCTGGATTTGGAGGCCGAGTTTCACTTCACGCATTTGATCATGAAATTCAGGACGTTCCGGCCCAAGGCCATGCTTATTGAGCGCTCCTATGACGGCGGACGTTCCTGGCATGTGAGCAACGAGCGATCACAATTAAACACTGACACAATTTAACACTGACACTCCGACTGACACTGTCGCTTGATGGCTGATTTTTTATTTCAATAGATAAATTAATTTCAATTTTTTATTTAAATTAAATACATTTTAATTTTAATACTAAATTAAATTGACATTTTATTCGATTGGTTCGAAGTTAATATTTATATAGACCAGATATCAGTCATGAGTTGTGTCATGCATTCTGGGGAGGTGGCCCTCTCTAATACGTCTCCCGTTCTTGTGGCGTCATAGCGTGGAGAGGGTCGGTTCTGCGGTGACAGCGAGCTGCACGGGTCACTGTGTGTGTTCATAAGCTTCGGCTTCTTCCCGTGTAGCAGCTGTCACTTGATGTCTTTCAACGTTTAACCTTTGACGCCAGGTGTATCGCTACTTCGCCGAAAGCTGCAGCAGGTTTTTCCCGGGCGTTCCTGTCGGCTATCCGCGCCGCATCACCGATGTCACGTGCGAGGAGCGCTATTCTCGCGTGGAACCGTCGGAACGCGGCGAGGTTCGTGTGTCCATCCGGCAGGCAAAGCCGAATGAAGGAATTTCCGTATTTTCGCCGTGTATAAGAGCCCGTCTTTTGGTCATCACTTTGATCATGTAACGCCGTGCGTGTCGACTTGTTAGCGTTTGATTCATAGGATCATACTGTGTGCTGATAATATTCGAAATGAAATTAAAAACAAAAATAAATTTAAATTGTTTGCAAAGAGGATACAAATTCCGGTGTTATAGGGTTAAAAATAGGGCCTCTCTTATATATGGGAGTATGTCGTTTAGCATCAGCATATGATTTTTCCCAGAATTGTTGCCTAAAAATTGAAGTGGTCTTTCATACACAAGTGTGTCTTATACACAGCAAAATTGAGTATTTGAAGGGGCGGAGTTTATTTGCGTTTTTATTTTATTTCACGTGCTGGTAATGTTTACCATACCACCTAGAAACTATACCGTCTGCCAATACGTCCGAGAAAATAGGATTTATTTTATTATTATTAACGTCAGTTTTTTCTACTGTGAATATATTTTACGCGTTTATATCCATTTATTTCGAAATATTAGGCAATACTGCTTGAATCATCTCGCCTAGGATGAGCTGGGGTCCCAAGCCCGTTGACGTGGACTGTAGAGGTGCTTGGAGTTGAATTGGAGGGGCGTTTGGAGGTAAATTATATGAATGTTTGAAGGTAAATTGTAGGGGTGCTTGGAGTTAAATTGTAGGAGTGTTTGGAGTTAAATTGTAGGATAGTTTGGAGGTAAATTCTAGGAGTGTTTGAAGGTAAATTGTAGGAGTCTTTGGAGGTAAATTGTAGGAGTGTTTGAAGGTAAATTATAGGAGTGTTTGGAGGTAAATCGTGTAGCATATATGCACCTCTGTATGTATGTGCGTGTGTGTGTGTGTCAGGTGATTTTCCGTGCTCTGCCGCCGCGACTCACTCCGAAAAACCCGTACAGCACCGAGGTGCAGAATCTGCTAAAAATCACCAATCTGCGTGTTAATTTCACGCGTCTGCATACACTCGGCGACGATCTACTAGATCAACGACGCGAAATCAAGGTGTTTTGTGTGTCTGTGTGTTTGAGTGTGAGTGTTTGTTTGTTTGTTTAGGTTTATTGTCACTCATACATATATGCACACACATGTGAAAAAAATCGTATAGCACAGCGACAAAGTCCTATAAGCCGAAGCTTCTTTTAGGACTTATTTAAATCAAATATAGTGAGGAACTAAATTTTTATAATACAATCACAAGGCAATGAAATAGAATAACAATCAAACATGATATATCATACAACACAAAACAATTTGCAAACGACAATTCGCAAAACAACAGGAGTGTGAAAGAGAGAAATATATGTTACCTCAAACAAGAGTAATTTCAGAATTTTCAGTTCTTTGTTTCTCCAGCAAATGTTTCTTCAATTTGTTTTTGAAAATGCCGTATTTCCCTGCATTGAGTAGTTCTTTTACTTCTAACGGTAGAGAGTTGAATTTTTTTGGACCATTGTGTATAATACTATATTTAAATAATTCACTCCTACGAGTTCTATCGAAATTACACTGGAAACTTCCAATTTTTAGGAGCACAAAAATAAACGTCCACTCGCTGATTCAGTCGGAGCAACACAATATACTCTCTGTGTGTGTGTGTGTGTGTGTGTGTGTGTGTGTGTGTGTGTGTGTGTGTGTGTGTGTGTGTGTGTATGTGTGTGTGTGTGTGTGTGTGTTGCGGCGACCGATGGTAGGAGAAGTACTACTACGCCGTCTACGAGATGACGGTGGGCGGCCGCTGCTCGTGCTACGGCCACGCGCCACGCTGTCTGCCTCTGCCTGCCGTTACTGCTTCAGCGGAGGCCGGAATGGTGCACGGCCGGTGTGATTGTATTCACAACACGGCCGGTCTGAACTGTCAGCGATGTCTGCCGTTCCATCACGACTTGCCTTGGCGTCCTGCCGTCGGCAAACAAACCAACGCGTGCAAACGTGCGTGCAAAAACCGCTGAGTGACGGCCGCCGTGCTCTTAGGGGGGTGTAAGCAGAGCCGTTGCGAGGAATTATGGCCCCCCCCGAAGCATCACTTGGGGCCCCCTTTATAAATATAGCACCAAATAATGAATGTATTTATTGGACATAATCACATAATACAAGCTCAGCTGAAAACATTTGAACAAAAAGGTAAAGGCTATACATAACAAATATGATAAATTATAATATCAAACGTGAAGCAACGGGGCCCCTCAACATTCGGGGCCCCCCGACCGGGGGGTAGGGTGGGCGGTTGCTACGGCTCTGGGTGTAAGCCTGTTTTCTGGTTAAGGGGTGCGAGGGTTTCTGTGAAAATTAATGAAAATACAATGTTTTTCACCTTTGCTGTATATTTTTCCTGGATACAACACATTTTTTTCCTAAACGACCTTCAAACTTTATGAATGAATATTGGAAGAAGGGTTTCGTTAGTACGTCGTTTGAATTTTCATGTGTGTACTCACTAGTTGTACTCACTAGTTGTACTCACTAGTTGTACTCACTATTTGTACTCACTAGTTGTATTGTACAGGAGATGAGCAAGACTGTCAGACTATGCTGTCTCCAAACCCACTGTTTTGTCAAATCTAAGCTTAAATTGTCCAAGACTGCTTGATTCTACTACATCTCTATCTAGACTATTCCAAATCTCCATACATCTATTTGTGAAACTATACTTTTCATATCCCTGTAACCACTCTGATCTGCCTAAGGCATTTATTGTATCCCCTTCGATATCTCTCACTAACCAAACTACCCAACCTTTTCTATCCAGTTTGTCTTTGCCAACGCT